>VXBP01003494.1:105930-340517 GCA_013400115.1 Rhinopomastus cyanomelas | reverse complement strand
AGCACACGCGGTGCATCCCATCTGGGCCCATGGATTTGTGCACATCCAGTTTGCTCAACTTACCCCAACCCAGTCTTCATCAACCAAGGCAGGCTCACCTGTTGCCTCAACCTCTTCTGCAGTCTGGGGTCTAATGTCAAGACAACCCCTAGACAGAGGCAAAGAAACTTTGAGTATCTCTGCCTTCTCTGCATCCTCTGTCTCCAGGGTACCCACTTCATTCTGCAGGGAGACTACATTGCTTCTAGTTTTACTTTTACTTGCTATTTGCAGAAGCTGTTTTCGTTGCCTTTGACCTCTCTTGCAAGGTTTAANCTTGTTGGGATACTCATTTCTTGTGCTGCAAGAAAGCAGTTTTTGAATGTTTGCCAGCTGTCCTGAGCTCCCTTACCTGCCAGTACCCTGTCCCATGGGATGTCCCCTAGCAATTGCTTGGAAAGGCCAAAGTTGGCCCTCCTGAAGTCCGGAGTTGTGGTTCTGATAGCTATTCTGTCCCTACCACACAAGACCCTGAGCTCCACCATTTCATGGTCGCTGCAACCAAGGCGACCCCCAACCTTTACTACTTCAACCAGACCTGCCTTGTTGGTGAGGACAAGATCAAGCAGTGTTCCTCTCCTAGTGGGCTCTTCCACCATCTGCATCAGGAAATTATCAGCAATGCACTTAAGGAACCTTCTGGACTGTGGGTGGCTGGCCGAGTGGGTCTCCCAGCAGATGTCTGGGTAGGTCTGGGTAGGTCTGAGGTCCTTGTTGTTTAGAAGATTAAACTGCAGTAACTCACTCCTGGACAGGCTTCCCCTTAAAACGTTTAAGTGGTCATATGACATTACATCAAAACAACATTTTTATACCAACAAAAGGCAAAAAACCACCAAATTTAAATGATCTCTCAGCTCAAGTGTTTGAATTGTACAAATAGAGAAAAAATTCATTTTGGAGTGATCAGTTCCTGAATTCAAATGAATGTAATTATGTAATCATTAAGTAACCTAATAGATTTCGTTATGCTTATTTCTGGGTCATTTTTCTTTCCAATTAAGTCTGCTGTTAAAATTAATTTTTTATTTCTAGCAAAAGTAGAGATCAGAGCCAAGATTCACACTCCTTCAGTTCACGTAAACTCACACAGCAGGTAAACCGATTCTTTCTTCCGCCGTTAAGCATCTACACAGCAACCACAAGCCCTGCAAAACAGCATGTTTGCTCATGGCTAGATGGAGTCTGATATCCGATGGGTCTAGTGGGGGATGACTGACTGGAGAGCGGCCTGGCAGAGAGGAACCTACCAGTACTGGTTGACAACCAGCTGAACAGGAGCCAGCAGGGTATCCAGGTGGCCCAGAAGGCCGATGGCATCCTGGCTTGGATCAGCAATAGTGTGGGCCAGCAGGACTAGGGACATAATTCTCCCCCTGTAATGGGCAGTGGTGAGGCCTCCCCTCGAGCACTGGGGGCAGTGCTGGGCCTGGGCGTCTCACTTCAAGAAAGAGACAGAGGGGCTGGAGCCGGTCCAGAGGATCAACGAGGCTGGGGAACTGGGGAAGGGACTGGAGGGAAAGTCTGATGAGGGAGCTGGGGGTGTTTAGCTTGGAGAAGAGGAGACTCTGGGGGAACCTTCTACCTCTCTCCAAGTACCTGAAAGGAGGTTGTAGTCAGGTGGGGGCTGGACTCTTCTCCCAGGCAACTAGTGACAGGACAAGGGGGCAGGGCCTGAAGCTGCAGGGGGTGGTTAGGTTGGATGTTAGAAAGCCCTTCCTCATGGAAAGGGAGATCAGACGCTGGCATGGACAGGGCAATGAAGGAGATCCCATCCCTGAAGGACAGTGGCTGTGGCCCTTAGTGCCCTGGTCTGGCTGATGTGGTGCTGTTAGGTCCTGGGCTGGGCTGGATGAGCTCAGAGGGCTTTTCCAGCCTTTTATAATGCTATGATTCTGTGATCAACATCATTGAGTTATCCCTACAGTTCAGGGTGTGCTTCAGTCACAGCATCCTGAAAGTATATCTTGCCCTCAGTAACAAGAATATGTATTTTCTATCATATTTGATGAGTCTGCAAGCATTGATCACCTTTAATAATCTGCCATACAGCTTTCTAAAATACCACATTTTCCCACATCTCACCCCTATCCTATTGCTTTGTTTGCTACTGAATTAAGATTTACTAAGGAGACACAAATTAAGGCATCATTTTATGAAGAAGTGAGACGTCCTGTGGACATGAGGAGAGGCTGAGTAGCTGGGGCTGAGGGGAGGCCTCACTGCTCTCTACAACTTCCTGAAGGGAGGTTGGAGTGAGGCGGCATTTGGCCTCTTCTCCCTAGGGACTAGTGATAGGACAAGAGGAAATGTGGTCAGATTGTGCAAGGTGAGGTTCAGATTGAATCTTAGGAAAACCTTCTTCCCAAAAAGAGTGGGGAGGCCTTGGAGCAGGCTGCCCATGGAGGGGGTAGATGCACCATCTCTGGAGGGGTTCAACAAACTGACAGACATGGTGTTTCAGGAGATGGGTTAGTGAGTTGAGGTTTTACGGTGGATGGTTGGACTTGATAATCTTAAAGGTCTTTTCCAACCTTGATGATTCTGTGATAAAGAGTAATTGATACAATTAAGAGCATCTAAAAGGATTGTGTAAATCTATACATGGCACAGAAATGTTCAAATTCTACCACCATCTTATCTGCTGCATGAGAAGGAGAACAAAAGGATTTTCTAGAGCTATCAAAAAAAAATCAGGCAAAAGCAGAATCATTTTATCACCTATATTCTTAGAAATTTAAAGGTATAATCTGAAGTCTGCTATGAAATATATATTAGATCCCTACTTAACAGGTCAAGTTCTCTAAATAATCACCTTTAGTGGAAAACAGTATTTAAGAGATTTCTCACATATTTCTCATGGATAAAAGTCTCTGCTGCAAACAACCTGCCCGTCACACATGTACTTCATCCGTCCTCTACTAAAGCAAGTCATCCCTATCTTTACTCTGTGAACTGTAGCATCCCACCACTAGAAAGAAGAATCTTCTATAGTGTGGCCAAAACAAACCACATACAGTCACAACACTCCAGCTGAAAACTGTCAGTGATGATTTTGTCCTACAACAGCCTGATGCTGTAAGGTTTTGAGCACCATCAACTTTCATTCAGATCAAAGTCAGTACCAAAGAGTTAAGCTGGAGCAATACAGTGGGATAAAGTTCAGACTGGTTAAGAATGGATGTCTGATCCACAGGGAAGACAATTATAACTGAATTCAGGTTATTTTACACTCAGTTGCCCCAAAAAAAATTAAATAAAATTTAATGCTGAAGATGCTGTCTGATCTGACAGTGCATTGTCATGAGGCAGGTCTCTCTACTATACTGAGCAAATTAATGGTTTTAATTCCTGTTTTGATAGTAATTTCAAATAGTGTCTGTCCTGTACAAAAAAAAAGCCCTTATAAGTGAATAATGCACAGTTAAACCAGTGCAACAATATCTGCCACAATCAGGAAAATCTATCTCTGCTATTTTAGAGTACTAATAGGTTTGGATCTTCAGGTTCTGTTTTCCAGCTAGGATTTATAAAACATCTGAAAGATATAGACAGTGTTATAGAACATGGAAAGTGAGGGAAACGTGGGTGAAAATTACATCGAAATCTATGAAAAGCTGCCCAATCTGGTGATCTGACTTCTGCACCATCCATTTTGTATCACTGTAATTCTGCCAGGATCCCAAAATCATCTGTTTAGAGCTGCAGGAGTGTACCTATTTGCCAAATATTTGGTTAAACAGATTGGTTTCCTAGAGTCTACAGGTATTAAGAGTCTAGTTTAGTTTACCTGAATAGCAGAAACATGAGGCTACTACTAGAAATTGAGGTTGGTTTGGTGGGAGAATTGTGGTCTCTTTACCTTAAGGGCTGTTTGGACTTTGATTGAGTCAAGAGGTGGTTGTTGCTGGTTTAGTTTTTTGAGGGCCTGCTTTTGGGGTTTTGTTGAGGTTAACATAATCTGTTCCTGAAGCTTAACTGAACTAACTGGGCTGCTCTTCTAGGACAAGTGTTCTCATGTGAAGGCTGTTCACTGTTGAGAGAAGACCAGATATAAGAAAGTCATAATCTACTTTTTTCTTACTGTCACTAGATTCAACTCCAAATAGGTGCCTATCTCCATTTTTCCCTAGGTTAGAGTTCAGCACAGGTACAGTTAAAGCACAATTAATTTACAAGACATACATTAAACAACAGTGTTATGCAAAGTAATCTGCTGACAAAAATAAATACTTTCCTCAGAAAAAGAGAAAACCTCAAAAAACAGAAGCGTAGAGTACACCTGACCAGAATATTCTTCTTTACATTACTTGCTCTGTTACAGAACCGTGTAACATTTAATTCTGCTTGTCCCCGTCTGAATGAGCTTACTCAGCCTTACGCTTAAAGCTCTGGGAAACCCTGCAGTGGCTAACTCATATAAACAAATGGGGGTGTATGTCCACTCTGTATACCAGGGGAGTCCTTAAGAAGTCCAGAAGCATTCAGCATGCTACCCTGCTACTATTGTGCCTGTGCTTGGGAATATTCTGCACTCTTAAATGTTTTGTCTGCTTCCTTCAGTGTTTGACCAAGAACTCTCTCTTGTGAGCAAGTCAAATTTCACATAATCTCTATCCATCTGGTTTCACCCTAAGTTTCAGTTTAAAAAGCAGAAAAAAAAATGAGAGAATTTTACTCTTTTGTTAAAAAAGATGGGTCTTTAGAAACAGCAGCCACATAATTGTCCCAGTAACTGCTTTTGTGTAACTGCTGCTCCTGTACTATCTTCTGTTCTTCTTTGCTGTTTGATAACATAAACCTAGTACTTGAATAACACAAGTCCTACAAGATTTTACCAGATAAAAAGGAGCAGTATCACATTCCTTATGTTCAAATATGTTGCTAATCTAACAAGGATCAGGAAAATCAATACGACAACAAACCTTGTTCAGGATACCTGTCATATCCTGGTGTCAGATGTAACTAAAGACAGCTCCTCAGTTGCCTTGTTGCTGTAGATGCTGATACTGCCATTTAATCAGAGGCTGGAAGTTACTACCTATCCTGTCAGTTTCTTATTTGGCAGTTGCCAAGACTTACCAGCTGTTCTTTTCAAGCATGGAATAAAAATTTGGTTTAGGTTACATTTCAGCACAAATACATACAAGCATGGAAACATACACACACAAGCATACCACAACAATCCTGTTTATATTCTGTGGTGACACAACAGCAAAACAATCAGTTAAACTATAAATAAAAGATAACCTTCACATTTTTCCCCTACAGTTCACATGTAATGAGAAAGTAACAGTGAAGGTTTGCTCTGCTGTGTTTCACACTAATGCATGGAGTTAGCTCATTGCTTATTTACTTCCCACACAAACACAGTCTTAGAAACAACAAATAAAAAGCATTTTCAAGGGGGAAAAAAAACCCCAGTGAATTGTCATCAACTAGGAAAGCATCATCTTCATGCTGTTTCAGTTGTTTCAGATCTATAAACATTATGAACCTGAATTCGAGGGCCTAATCTTGTCAGGCATCTAAATGGAGCTATCAGGAAAATAAACAGAAGTTTTCAGCCATTAAAAACCAGATCCTTCATGAACCACCACAAAAAAAGACAAATTTCCTGTGATAGACATTTCCTTAGTGGTCTTGTCTTTTATATAGGATACACACAGATCATCTGCAGTGTCTAAACCACTGAAAAGCAAGGGAGCTGAAAATCCTACTTGTTATGAATCAATTTTCTGCATCCTCTTACAGCTCAGGCCAACACAGTCCATTTACACCACTAGGAAGGAGGGAAAAATGAAGAAGACATAAAAAAAAGTTTAGGTCACCCCATTAAAGCAAAAATTAAAAAGTAAAGGTATTGTGTAGGCCGAAAAGGAAATACAGTATAGATTTACTGATAACAAATACTGGGAAACAGAATTAGAAGATGAGAGTTGTGACACCTCCTTCCACCCTCTAAAGTAACTCCCTAATGCTTCAGTTCTTCCGCTAAAGCAAATAGCAACTACTTTGTTGCCACTACAGTTGTTTAGGAACCCAATACAATGATGTGGCTGATCAGAAAAAGTTTTTTGTGTAACTGAGAATAGAAACCAATATCAGAAGCTAAGGAGATGTGATAACAGGATACAGAAGCTCACGCACCAGGTTAACCACACAAAGGAAGCTTCAGGAGCAAACAGGTAAACACAACTGAAATCCTGAGATAAGTCAAACCTGATTATCACCAGTCTTTTTAATTGAGCAATTGTTACAGCCCACTTGAAGAATCAACACAAAACTCAAATACAAGGCAGGGAGAATTAAATTGCTGCCTTGTGTCATTTAGTGATCAACAGGTGCCAAAGAACTGCTAACATGTACCAGTGTAATTAAAGACTAACCAAGACTTACCCAACCCAGGCAATGTTTGTCATCACTATTACATAACTAGCATCCTAGACACCCTGTAACTCCTTCTTAATTTAAAGGATCTATATGGGGTCATATTTTCTATACACACAGGCATGTGAGTATGTACAGTATATAGCCCATATATCACACACACACAGTTACATATGGAAGACAGACATTGAAAATGAGACCTTAGATTCTTTTAAAAACTACCAAGCTCAAGGTAGTTTCAGGGGCTGGTTGGAAAAATGTAGATTTAAATTCATCCCTTGCAAAACTTTAACACTTGCAGAACATGACCAAGAGAAGCTTGGTTAGTGGCTCACTGAAATTTTCACTGCAGATCAACTCTGCTGCAGTTTCTGTAGCTTACCAAATTCTGAAACGTTGCACATGTATGACAGATAAAACAGAGCTTGACAGTAGAAGGTGCTTCATGTAGGATTTGCCTACAAAATGGATTACAAACAAGGAAAAATGTTGGGAGCACTGTAATGCCATCACAGGAGTGCCACAACGTCTATCTACAGATTACCTTCAAAACTAAATACCAACAGGCACTACCATTCCATACTATTATTTCAAACGTTTTATATCCTCCTGCAAAGGTATATCCTTGCACAGAATATCCTACTCTGCTCGCTTTCACAATTCTGAAGTCATTTGGAATATTGAATGGTAATTTTTAGTCTTCATCTCTTATTAGAGAGACAATTACTTGATCTGGCCATGCAACATAAAGTCTTGTGGTCACAAGAGAAGATTAAAAGACAATCATTCTGTTGTGTGTCAGAATCAGCTACAGGATGCTTTTTAGTGTTGTGCTAAGTACTCCAGTATCTCAAGTCAGATCAAATGCAGTACAAAGATAATGAAGCCTTAACTTCAAATGAAGAAAGAGGATGACAAATCTTGCGCAGAAGATTTCACTCTCTCTGATGAACATTCAATAGAGCTATAGAGTGTGAAAAACTTCAGATCAATACCTGGATTTGCTACAGCAATTTAAAATGAAGAAGCTGGGGACAGTAGAAGCAGTAATACCCTCTTTGAGCAGGCGACTTTGGAGGGTGTCTCTAGAAAGGACTGTAATGGGTTTATACTCCTACTCTACCTCTCCTATCCATCGGGGTAGGCTACTAATGATCGTTTGGTCCTTTTGCAGCAGTTAGAGTCTTACACTTCGCTAGATTAGATAAATGACATAATTAAAGATCATGGAGAAGAGCTCACTAATGCTTAAAGCAGATATTGAACCAGCTTCTTATTTATTCCTCTTCTATATATTTCAGTTCTACCTGATTTACATCTGTAGAAATCTGTTTGTGAATCATCTCGTATCAGTGAGCATTTGTCATGTATGAGACGTGTAACTAATGCCAGCACATACTGCCGGCAGCTATCAGGTATCTACACAAATAGCACAGCAAGTCAATCAGCCGGACTGATGTTTGAGCAGAATGACATGTATTTCTCAAAGACAAGAGGACTCTAGAGAAACAGAGAGGTAGTCATACTGACACACACACTTACTGATTGTAGTGGCTCAAAAGTATCCCACACTAAAAACATTCCCCTTAAGACTGTAGGCTGCTGTTAGGATCTTCTCTCGTGCATTTTGCGTAAACTGAAAGAGAGGATGAGTCTTACAGAATCCTAGAATCATCCAGGTTGGAAAAGACCATTGGGATGATTAAGTCCACCCATTAACCCAAGGTCACACCTAAACCAGATTCCCCAATACCATACTTAAACAACCTTTAAACACACCCAGGGTTGGTGACTCAACCCCCTCCCTCGGCAGCCTGTTCCAAGGTTTGACTGCTCTTTCTGTGAACAGTTTTTCTTAATGTCCAGTTTAACTCTTCCTGGTGCAGCTGGAGGTCCTTCCCTCTTGTGCTATCACTGATCATCTGTGAGAAGAGACCAGCATCCACCTCTCCACAGTATACTTTCCAGTACTTGTACAGAGTGATGAGGTCTCCCTTCAGCCTCCTTTTCTTCTAAATAACCAGCCCCAGCTCCTTCAATCGCTGTTCATAAGATTTATTCTCCAGGGCCTTCTATATAGGAAGTGTAAGACCACAGGTTCAGAGCAAACGGCCAAGGTGTAGGAAGTTAATTCTCACGTGTGATCACACTAGCTTCCTCCTGACTCTACATTACAGCAATGACCATGCAATATCCTATAGCTGAAGTAACCCTGTTAGCAGCTCGGGTTGTAGATTCCTTTGGGATTTTGCAGAGAATAGCAGTATAACTTGATCATGGAAGCTTTAAGTCACAGAGGAAGTAAGGAACATAGTGACCCAAACACATGGAAATAGTAACAGAGTTCTTTAATGGAGCTCTTTGTTTCAGAAAAAAAAAAAGGTGACATTTTCAAAGTGTTGGAATGGTTTTACATTTCCTAAATGAAGAGAATGTATTTGGTGTTTCAGAACAGATTTTTGTTTAAAAACATTTCAAATTAACTGACAATTATCACGTGAACCATCTGTTCACTTCAGTGCTTTTCCTTTGATTATCATCAGATATTAGAAATCTTAACGTTAATCCTGAATTTGGTTTGGAAGCAATTTTTTTTATTATTTAAGAAAACCCAAACAACTCAAAGGCAGGTACACACTCACCCCTCGAGTTATACAGCAAAGACAGGTCCTGCAAAACACTTTTACACCAATTCCAGTCAGTGGTGCCTGAGGATTTTTTTTTTCAGTTCTACCAAAACCACTATTTTTTCCCCTTTGATACTTAATGGAAGAGTTTGCCAGTGATTGAAGGACCTTCCTACTCATGGTTTGACCAAGTTCCTTTCCAGTTAGACAAGCTTTGACTGAATTAAGTTAGCCAAACAAAAATGTCCTTTCAACAGGACTGACTAATGGGCACATGCGTGCTTCCTCCGTCTCCACAGCAGCTGTTTTGATTTAGATTTAGATGCTTATTACCATTTCTTTCCCTTTTTTTGTTAATGATAAATTAATAGAGAACAGTACAACTTAAGGAAGCTGAATGTTACTGCAAACAGGCTTGGGCATGAGCGGCTTGAAAGCTGCTCAACAGAAAATGACCTGGGGATGCTGGTAAGCATCCAGCTTAAAATGAGTCAGCAGTGTTCCCTGTTGGCCAAGAAGGCCAGCAGGATCCTGGCCTGTAACAGGAATAGAGTGGTCAGCAGGAGAATGGAAATTATCATGCCCTTGTACTCAGCCCTTGTGGGGCCTCACCTTGAGTACTGTGTTCAGTTCTGGGTCCCTCATGATAGAAAATGTACTGAGGTGCTGGAATGTGTCCAGAGGAGAGCTACTAAGCTTGTGAAGGGTTTAGACAACAAGTCGTATGAGGAGAGGCGGAGGGAGCTGGGCAGGTTTAGTGTGGAGGAGGCTGAGGTGGAACCTCATTGCCCTCTACAACTACCTGAAAGGAGGTTGTGGAGAGGTGGGTGTTGGCCTCTTCTCCTTCGTAACTAATTACAAAACGAGGGGCAACTGTCTGAAGTTGTGGCAGGGGAGGTTTGCATTGGATATTAGGAAGAAATTCTTTACGAAAAGATTGGTGAGGCACTGGAATGGGCTTCCCAGGCAGGTGGTTCAGTCACCATCCATGGAAGCATTTAAGAAATGTGTAGACATGATGCTTCACGCCCTGCTATAGGGGCAGGTGTGTAGGAGGTTATTATGTGTTTGTGGATCAATTGGGTATTTAGGTTTTTTTATTGCTCAGGCATGGTTGGATTCTAGGAGGTCCTTTCCAACCACGATTGTTCTGTAATTCTGTGAATTTTCTGCCCCAAGGAGATTTTTTTCTTCCTTGGCTACATATTTTTATAATTAACTTCCCAATACAATGGAAGTAACTGAAATTCAAACCAACTCCAGTAGTCTCTATTGGTTAATAATATTTGTCCTACTACATACAGTATTTAGCATCCTAGAAGCACTAGTTTATAAAGAAAATACAATCAAAATATCAGATTCAACCTCAACCTATTTCTAATGTGTTATTCCATTTTAAAGCTTAAACTGTTCTTTAACTATTTTGTTTAAAAAAACAATAGGGTTGTTACACTTCATCTCCATTCAAAGCACTAACATAAAGACTGATTCATGGCCAAGCCGAAGGAGATAGTTGCATAACAGAGAAATAAGCAGCCTTAAGTTATGATCATAGAGTCATACAATTAATTAAGGCTGGAAGAGATCTATAAGATAATCCAGTCCAACTGTCAACCTGACCCCACCATCACCACTAAACTCAGTTCCCTAGACCTACTTCTATGTATTTTGTTTTTAACACCTCTAGGGATGGTCACTCCATCCCCTCCCTGGGTAGCCTTTTCCAACATCTGACCGCTCTTGTCAGGGAGGAAATTTGTCCTGATGTCCAGTATAACTCCTCCATGGCACAACTTGAGGCTGTTTCCTCTTGTTCTATCACTAATGACTTGGGACAAGAGACCAACCCCCACCTCTCTACACTCTCAGGTAGCTGTAAAGAGCAATAAGGTCTCCCCGCAGCCGCCTTCTCTCCAGACTAAACAATCCCAGTTCCCTCAGTTGGCCCACATGATACATGCAAAACATTGGTATTTGATTAAAAAATTAAAGTCCATGTTTAATATTAACCAACTTTTAATAGTTTAGTAATCTGTAGTAGTGACTTGAAACAGGCAGAAGAATGACCGTGTTATCTTAGCTGAATGAGCATCTGCAACAGACAGTATTCTCCTGCATTCTGAGCCACTAAAATCAGGTGACTAACTACTGTTGAAGTGGAAACTGATCGCTGCAGTCTTGCAAAAGTTTTCAGAGCAGTAAAGTTTGCTCTTAAAGAATCACTCAGTGTCCTCACACTTTAGACACAAAGAGCCCTAAATCTGCGAGTGACAGTCACCTCAAACCTCTGAAGCACAATACTTTACAGCATATGACTGGCTTGAGTAAAGCCATTAAAATTAAACAAGCAAACAATGCTCAGGGATAACATTTTCCCAGAGGATTTGAACCTATCCAGATGGGATCTGACACCAGCGCTGCAGCCAGTCACTGCCCCAATACAAGCCAAAAATGTCAAGCATGCCAGCCAAGAGTTTATGTTGTTCTGATATCCGTACAGCATGACTGAGTCTGACAGTAAAGGGAGGGAGAGTCAACACAAGCTCTCTAAAGTTTAGATAAAAAGAACCAAGGCTAGGAAGCTGACTCCAAGACAGATCAGGAGTCAGGAGTAGATAGCTACCAAGAGTAAAATGATGCCAAGACTTGGGAGTTACTGTTCCATAGCACAATCTTAGTGAAGAGCAAATACATGGCTAAGACAGCACTTAATCTTGCATGGGCTTCTTGTCAAGGATCTGTTTAGAATAATAATTCCTCATCAGAGCAGGGCCCAGGAGTTTAATAGTACAAATACTTGCTGTTTATCCAAGACACTTCTGGTAGATACTTTAAAATAAATTCATCAGAGAACAGCATTTTTGGCTCGATGGAAGCTGCAGATGGTGAATGGATCAAATGAATCAAGAACATAAGAAAGCAGCATTTACTATGACAGTTTTGAAGTAGACTCTTTCATACACTTTATAGATTACTGAAACAAATATTCTTTTTAATTTGAGATCACTTCTACTTACTGCAGAACAGCATGACAAATACAGGAAATAGCTTTCAGTCAGAAAGTCTGCTTTCAAAGATTCATTATGTTTGGAGATTCGAGCTACATGCATAAACTCATGAATAAAACAATTTTCCTCTAACGTAAGGATTTAGCTTCTCAGTGGTATCAACCAGCCATTCCATACTTCTATACGTTATTTTGTTACCGTGCTATAAAAGAGTAAAATACATTTAAATTACATTTAAATCTGTTTTCTACTCTAGATCTCAAGATGTTTGTTTCCAGCTTGCAAAGAATCATCATCTAATGACAGCAAGCTTCAAGTCATGATTTAACTGTACTTCAAGAATAGTTCGTCCTCACGTTTGAAGAACAGTACAGAGCCATTCAAGGTATTCACTAGTATAAAAACGTGTATGATTCTGAACTCTTCCAAAGTGCCACCCTTACATTGCTGTAAGCCGAAACAAAACAATGTTGTTCAGCCACTGAAGATAAAAACAGGCAAGTTTGACAATACTGGCAGCTTAGAGGTGACATGTATTTATCATAGAACCATTAGGGATCGGAAGGGACCTTGAAAGATTGTCTAGTCCAAACCCCCTGCAACAGCACGATCACCTAGACCAAGTCACAAAGGAACACATCCAGGTGGGTTTTAAACTTCTCCAGAAAAGGATATTCCACAATGCCCCTGGGCAGCCTGTTCCAGTGCTCTGTCACCCTCACTGTGAAGAAATTCCTTCTGTATTTATATGAAACCTCTTATGTTCCAACTTACACCCATTGCCCCTTGTCCTGTCACCAGATGACACTGAAAAGAACCTGGCTCCATCCTTCCAACACCCACCCCTCATGTATTAATAGACATTAATGAGGTGACTCCTCAGTCTCCTCTTCTCCAAGCTAAAGAGACCCAGCTCCCTCAGCCTTTCCTCATAAGGCAGGTATTCAACTTTCTTCATCATCTTCATTGCTCTATGCCAGACTCCCTCCAGCAGCTCTTGTTTCCTTCTGGAACTGAGGGGCCCAGAACTGGACACAATACTGCAGACGTGGTCTCACTAGTGCAGAGTGAAGGAGGAGAAGAACCTCTCTTGATCTGCTAACCACTCTGTTTCTTATCCACCCCAGGTTGCTGTTGGCCCTCTTGGCCACAAGAGCACACTGCTGTCTCATGGTCACTCTGCTCTTCACTAGAATTTCTTCACACCTCTCCAACAGGATCCTTCCATTAAACCCCTGACCTTGTCCTTCGCTGGTGCTAAACTTCAATTTTAGGAGAAATTTGTATTCTTTTGGAGTCAGGTTTGGCACAGCATCCAAAGGGGTTTAAAGTTTTTCCGAAGAGCTGGCCAAAGAGAAGGCACAAAAAGAACAAGTCTGCCTCTAAAACAACCTGCATAACCCAATGCTACAGATCCCCATTATGGCCAATCTGCACCAGTTACTCTGGAATAATAATGATCAAATCAAATCAAAATGGATCCAATGGATTTTACAACTCAAAATAGAACAGAAGCTAAAATATTAAGAATTCAGCTCATAACAGTAGCATTTAAATCCAAGTTATGATAGTTAAAAACATAGAGTCCTTGCTACTAGTAGATTCAAAGGAGCTGTGAAGACCTGGCACTCTCCCCGCCGGCTGAGGACCGGGTCCCAGAGTGCTCAGTACCATTCCTTTTCCAACATTGCCCTCTAGTGGGTGTTCGCTGCAAATGGGCCATTCAACAGATGCTCGGATCCTTTGCTTCAGTGGTTTAGCACTTCTGAACAAAATTTAGTAGGTCTCACCAAGTATTTTTGCATGCAGTAAGTGTTCTGCTGCTGGGATATGCAGAGAGATAAGGTCTCACTTCATCTAGCCCAGTATTCTTGGCGTTTCAGTTAATTATAATTATATTTAATTGCAGATAGGAAGGAACGTTAATACCAAAAATCCTCATGCACAGATATCTCTGCAAATCCCTGTTCAGGTCCAGGAAGGGCCTCGAAAGATCTAGTGCAACCCCCTTGACCAAGAAGGATCACCTAGACCAAGCCGCACAGGAACATATCCAGGCGGGTTTTAAACTTCTCAAGAGAAGGAGACTGAACAACCCCCCTGGGCAGCCCCCAGTTCCAGTGCTCTGTCACCCTCACTATGAAGAATTCCCTGCTCGTATTGATGTGGAACCTCCTATGTTCCAGCTTACACCCATTGCCCCTCATCCTATCACTAGATGATATTGAGAAGTGCCTGGCTTCCTTCTCCTGCGCTTCTGCACAAAGCAGCGAGAGTGCTGCTCCCCAAACACTGTTTTATCGAGGTATCTGGGTGATCTGGGGATTCCCTGAATGGGAAAGCTCGGGGAAGCTGGGAGGCAGCCACTGACATTTGGCAACTCTCATGGCATAAGCCGGGCAAACACTGTGGGGGTTGCAGGCCCAGAGGTCTTTAAGGGAGGCAAAACCAGAAGTCGCACTCAGACCTCACGCAGCAGCAAGTAGGATGAGCCAGTCTCTTCTCAGTGTCATCTGGTGATAGAACAAGGGGCAATGGGTGCAAGCTGGAACATAGGAGGTTCCATATAAATATCAGAAGGAACTTCTTCACAGTGAGGGTGACAGAACTTTGGAACAGGCTGCCCAGGGTGGGTTGTGGGATCTCCTTCTCTGGAGATATTTAGAACCCACCTGACTATGTTCCTGTGTGACTTGGTCCAGGTGACCCTGCTGTGGCAGGGGGATTGGGCTAAATAATCTTTCGAGGTCCCTTCTGATCCCTAATGAGTCTATGATCCTATGATTCTCCTGACACCCACCCTTCAGATATTTATAGACATTAATGAGATCACCCCTCAGTCTCCTCTTCTCCAACCTAAAGAGAGCCAGCTCCCTCAGCCTCTCCTCATAAGGGAGGTGCTCTATTTCCTTCATTATCTTCGTTGGTCTACGCTGGACTCCCTCCAGCAGCTCCGCATCCCTCTTGAACAGAGGGGCCCAGAACTGGACACAATACTCCAGATGTGGTCTCACTAGGGCAGAGTAGAGGGGGAGAAGAACCTCTCTCCATCTGCTAACCACCCCGCTTCTGGTCCATTCCAGGACGCTGTTGGCCCCTTGGCCACAAGAGCACATTGCTGGCTCATAGTCATCCTGCTGGCCAGTAGGACTCATCCAGGCCCATGGATTTATGTGCATCCAGTTTGCTCAATTACAGAATCACAGAATCAATTGATCCCTAACCCAGTATTCATCAACCAGGGCAAACTCCTCTCTTGTCTCATCTTCCTGGGGGAATACATAGACAGAGGCAAAGAAGGAGCGGAGGATCTCTGCTGTCTCTGTGTCCTCTGTCATCAGGGTACCCACCTCATTCAGCAAGGAGCCTACATTGCCTCTAGATTTAGTTTTACCTGCAATGTTTTTGAAGAAGCCCTTGCACGGTTTAATTCCAAAGAGGCCTTGGCTTTCCTAGTTGCATCCCTACATTCTCTCACCAGTGCCTTATAATCGCAAGTGGCCATGTCCTCCTTCCATGACTTTCTTCTTCTTCTTGAGTTTGCCCAACAGCTCCCTGTTTAACCATGCAGGTCTTCTAGCTCCCTTCCTTGACTTCTTTCCTGTTGGGATGCTCTTGTGTTGTGCTTCAAAGAATTAGCCTTTGAATTTTAACCAGCTATCTTGGTCCCCTTTTCCTGCCAGTACCTTGTCCCACGGGATTTCTCCTAGCAATTGCTTGAAAAGGCCAAAGTTGGCCGTCCTGAAGTCCAGGGTCATGGTTCTGCTAGGTATTCTGTTCCTACCACACAAGACCCTGAACTTCACCATCTTATGGTCACTGCTATGTCACTTAGTAGTAACATAGAAGCTCTTGCACAGGCTAGAGATTTCCTCCTTTGAAAAGAAACATAGCAACTGTTTTGCCCCAAAGAAACACCCAGAGGTAATAGGAAGAAAGCTGAAGGGCTTGTCCCAGCTCCCAAAATACAAAGGTAAGGTTACAGAACAGGAACAAGGGGAATAGCACAGACAAAACCACTCCCTAGCAAAAGCCTTGATGTTAAAGGTCAAATACTCTCACACCAGCACTCTGAGCTACCTCCGCATGTTACAAGCTAGAAATCCTACGAGCTCACTAACCTTGTCCCAGGCTCCTCATGACCACTGCTGCAGGTGGATCTGGTAGAGTCAGATGGAAAGGATAATAGATATGAACTGATCTACATCTCCATCTCCCTCTGTAGCTGTTTCTTATTGTAGTTCATCTGTTACAACAGCCTAAACCCCAAACTTCTAATACTGAAGGGCACCACTTCCAATGCATGCCCAGAGTAGCTGTGCCACAGAGGAAGAAACTGTGAGGAATGCAGTAGGGCAGAATACTAGAGAACTCTCTTTTGTGGGGAGGGGCTGAGGATAGCAGAAATCTGATTTAAAGGAAGACAAAAAGCAGCTCATATGGTTGTCTTTGGGAAAACAGAAGGAAGAGAAAGGGGAAAGGAGACTACAGGGCATTCAGTACCACTAGCTTAAAACCTAAAAACTCACCTACTTAGCTCCCAGGATGCAAGAATATTAAAGTATCAGAACAAGTAATTTGCTCAAAAGAACATAAACATTACTATAAAAATACTGTAAACTACTAAGTTCTGTATCTTCACATCTGTATCAGAAAGTGCTAAATAACTGCCCAGTCAATGCATTAAGCCAACTGCTGAGGATAAAGTGCCATTTTAAACATTCATAGAATCATAGAATCATTAAGGATTGGAAGGGACTTCATCTAGTCCAATCCGTCTGCCACAGCAGAGTCTATGATCATCTAGACCAAGTCGCACAGGATCACCTAGACCAAGTCGCACAGGAACATATTCAGGCAGGTTTTAAATGTCTCCAAAGAAGGAGATTCCACAGCCCCCCGGGCAGCCTTCATGTTGGGACTGCTGGCCATAAAGCACAGGAACTAAACAGGCACTCAAAACTGCAAGCAGCACAATCTTTCCTGGAACTGTAAAGGTTGTCCTTCCTTAAGGGAGCAAATCCGCAAATACTCTAGGAAATCCCGCACGGTGGCTCCAGAGAAAGATATGCACACCGAGGGTTCTTTTATATGACTGAAAATGGATATCTTAAGTTCTTCCTGGTTCTCTGGGATCTAAGACCCAGTTTATAAGAGAAAAAAACTTATACACACTACATGCATCAGTAGCTATGGGAGCTCTCAGGTAGGCTGCACTCAACTTTGAAACATCTCGGTAACACTAGTCACCTGCATGAGGAACAGCTGCACTGCTTGCTTAACATCTCAAATAAGTTGTCCAATATTAATCTAAAATGAGGTCCCAGTCAGCCCATCAAATCCAACAGACAACTAGCCAGTGACGCAGTAATTCCTGTTGGACATTGCTGGATTTGACTGCCATAAGCTTCATGTTGCTGAACGCAGAGAGGCAGACATGGCTACTATCTCTGTTAGCCTATTCACCAGCAGTGAAGTTCTGCTCAGGCTGCTCCAGTTAAGCTATCAGTTTACAGATAGCTGGATTTCACTGCCTGAGTGCATGTCAACAGCACTTAAACCAGGAGATGCTAATGCAGACATATGAAATCAGCAGCCAACATGTAGCTGGCTAAAGAGAGACTTTAAATCTACTAACTACGGGTTAATACTAACAAGCATTAAACATTTATTTGAAAGTGCTAACTACCTTTAATTCCTGCTCTCCTCACTGGCTCTTGAGTGTATAATTAAATAACCAACAACACAATAAGTAATAACAGACCCGATCTCTCTGTACTACTCCTCCCTGCCTCCATACAAGGGCTGTATTAAGGAAAGTGCCGTTTGCTGAACTGCTGACTCGGTTTAAACCTCCACATTAGTGAGATATCCAAGACAACAAGAAACAGACCCTTTGGAGAAATGTCTTTTGTTGTTCCTTCTCTACCCAAAGATTAATGTTGTCCTTTACTGGGATAGTATGACAGTTGCATGAGGTTTGGATACATGACTGTGAGAAATACTACTGTCTGAACAGAAGCGAGAGACACATGGCTTGAGTATTTAGGAGTATTTCTTTTAAAAGCATTCTCACCTACAGGATTTTACTTGTTTGTTCACTTAATCTAGTGAATCATGTTTCGCCCTCAGACTGGTATGTCATTCAAGTACACCCCTCCCTCAAAACAAATCCCGAGCGCTGATAAAAAAAGAAAACCCTCTAGCCCTTAGTAACCTCCCTATGCTAAAATTAACCTTTCTTTAAATAAACAGTTGTCCTTTATCCAGTTTGAGCAATATATGACCACCCCTCAGAAACAGCTCTCCCTCAGATATTCAAATGCCAAATGTCAGAGCCACATGCAGTCCCATGACTAAACTAAATCTGTTCAGAATTCAGAAACTGCAATAAGTTCCTTCCCAGCTCACTATACTTTTATGAATTAATTCCTTTACTGACTGTCTACCCCAGTTCAAAGCAATTAAGACAGTTTTACCTCATTTGGGCACATCTAGACTCCAGGCTCAGGTTAATAGGCTATGCAAATAACTTCAAATGCTGCCATGTTTATAAAAAACAGGGAAACCAAATGCATTTTATTATTCTCAAATTCTTATATGGCCACCAAAATATGCAGAAGATCAGTGCTATTGTTGAACAACAGTTCTGTTCTGAGAACTCGATCAGTTACATAGAGTCACAAGCACTGTTTCTGTTTGGGTTTTAGAAAGATGCTGAAGAAATAGACACCATTCAACACTTTTAGTGCACACACAATTGAGACTTCACCTTCTCAAAACAAATACACATTAGCATTATTCACAAGTATTTAAATAATTAATGAGCTTTAAGAACTGCCAGACTTCTTTCTAACAGAAAAAAGACGTACGGGCTAGTCCACAGGAAAACCTACAGCTAGCAGTGTGTTGTGGCATATGCCCAGGGCAAACATTACTAATGGGAAGAACTAAATATCCAGCAGGTAAAATTAGCTTGATTAGAATCTGGCTAAAAATCCAAATGGTGTGAGCCTTTGTAGAGCAGTAATTCAGTTATGTTGGTAAGTACAGAACTGGAGAGAAATTGTTGCCAGTCTGCATTAAGAGGAATCAAGGTGGATTATCATCAGGATTTGTACTGCTACAGTAGAGTTCATTATGGTCAAATACACTGGAGTTATACAGGAAACATGAAGACAGGTCAATGCATTCGTTGTGACAGCTGAGAATAGACAGAACTGAATGTTGACTTCAGTTTTCAAATCCTAAAAGTCTGTCTGAAAAGTTTTAGTTAACACTTCCAAATGCAATTGCTATTTATACTTAGAAGCCACTGAGCAGAAACTGTTCCAGAGGACTAGAACAGATACATACACATATGCTTTGAGTCCTGGCTTAAAATCAGTTCATGCCTAAGATTTAAGGCTTCATTAATTTCTGTGAGATTACTTCAGATTCAGCACAAGTTTCCAGGAGGCTATGTTGATGGCAAGGTTTCTCATGAACATATGTAGTTCATCTTGAAAATTCCTACAGGGAATTCATCTGCTTCGATGGGAATCTCACACCAGCAGAGTTCAAGGCCAAATACGAAATTTGCCTTTAGCTCCAGGGTGCCAGTAACAACGATCAATCCCTTGAAGCACAACATGTCAATAAACAAGTTGCTTACTTGATAGTTACAGTCTGTACTTGAAGCACATCAATATCCAATTTCAGCTTATTCTGTCACGTGCACCATCCCTCAAAACTAAATTCTGGACAGCATCAGCAGTTCTTTCTGTGCCAGGGTCCTCTTTTATTTTTTTTTCCCCCCTTCTTCCTTAGGCTGTCCTCCAGGCTTCTGGTCAGATTCCACAGCTGTTGTGCTCTTACTGGTATTGCAACCCATTCTGGTCTGAAACAGCCAACAAAAGAATACCTCTCTTATTAGTGGATGTCTGTAGAAGGCTCCCTGCATTGCAGGAACAAGGAAAGGAACTCCAAGCAAAATAGCCTTCCCTACTGTATTGTTGAGAGCAAGTACGTTTGGTTTCTGTGATAACCCACAGATTCTGCCAATCAAGCACTGCCAGCCAGCAGAAAGCACAATTTCGGATGAGAAAAATGTTCTTCATTAGTAGTTTTTCCCTAACAGGGTAATTCACAATAGCCTTCCCGAAGAAAGTCTGCTTTAATTTAACTTCCAAACATCCTCAAGTTCAATACTAGAAAACGGGGTGTCTGTCTACAGGGAAAACCTACATTGTCATAGTGCAAGCCTACACCACCTTGCAGACATCTTCAGGATACCTCAATGCTACTGTATACTTACCAGATATTTCAAACAAATAGTAGTACCACCATAGTTTTACTCCTAAAAGGGCTTTGAGTCCACAACAAGTTCCAATACTAGTTCTAACAGAATTCTTGATCCATCCTTGAGGAATAAAGTGTGTACAGTTAATTCATACCATCCAGTTTCCTCATATTTTCCCTTATTTTGGGTCCAGCGAATGGCTGGAGAGAGGTCTAGAAAATATGTCCTTATGAGGAGTGCCTGAGGGAGCTGGGGTCATTAAGTCTAGAGAAGAGGAGGCTGAGAGGAGACCATCTTGCTCTCTACAGCTACCTAAAAAGAGGTTGTAGTGAGGCTACTGCTGGTCTCTTCTCCCAAATTACTAATGATAGGATGAGGGGAAATGGCCTCAAGTTGCTTCAGGGGAGGTTTAGATTGGATCTTAGGAAAAAGTTCTTTCCTATAAGAGTGGTTGAGTACTGGAACAGGCAGCCCAGGGAGGTGGTGGAGTCACCATCTCTGAAATTGTTTAAAAACTGAGTAGCTAGAGCACTTGAGGCCATGGTCTAGTGGTTAGGGAGCTGTTGGGGTGAGGGCTGGGTTTGATAATCCTGGAGGTCCTTTCTAGCCATGATGATTCTACGATTCTTCTATGATTCAGTTCATGAAATTACCATTTCAGGTATAATGTGACAGCTTTTGTAAACTTTTTTTTTATTTGGCTATTTCGTATCTTCCCTGTTGATGAATTAGGTTTCCATTTCAATCCAGCTATGAGGTAACAGCAGCAGAGTCATTACTAAAGCCACCATTAAGTATCTGATTTTGTAGAGCTTGTAGAGCCAAGAGAAAAAGACCCAAGAGTAGAAAGACAACTTGCTCAAGACAACAGTCTCTCAGAAGTGAGAGTGTGTGTTCCAAAACTCTTAAAATATTAGCTTGAATCTTAGATTTACACAAAAACATTGCTAAAAATCTCTCAATACTGAAATAGCTTGAAGTTCCCAGCTGAAACCGAAATCCTACACTCAGAACTCAAGCATGTCAAACAGCACACTTCTACCAGATACTAAACAAAAGCAGGAAGAAATGCCCAAGGAAGTATCTACCAGATACTAAACCAAAGGCAGGAAGGAATGCCCAAGGAAGCTGTGGCTACTCTAACCCTGGAAGTGTTCAAGGCCAGGTTGGATGAGGTCCTGAGTAACCTGATCTAATGAAAGTGTCCCTACTTCTGCAGGAGGGTTGGAACCAGATGATCCTTAAGGTCACTTCCAACCCTGGCCATCCTATGATTCTTACCCAGCAGAAAATGTGGTTGGTTCATACTATGTCCACTATGAACTAACCACAAACCGGTAGTACCCTCAGGTACAGAAAGACTTAGTTCCTTCTTTCCCCAAGACAAAAAAATTCTGCTTTCTCCGTTTTATGCAGGTAACCGCAGAGCTGTGTTTCGCTAAACAAAATACACTGGTATTTCACAGGGCTATATAGCAGAGAAGTGCTCAACAGCACTACAGCTTTTAACCATGCACACACCCATGGGCTTTCACAAACATGTATTTGACTGCAGGCAGGATCCTCTCTCCTGCACAGCACTCAGTCAGCAATTCTCTGTGAGAAGCAGCAAAGGAGAGTTCTAGCTGTGCCGGAACATTCTGTACTTACTCCCTCACCATTTTCAAAACACAGTCCAGAACGACATTCTCTTTCCAGTACAAAATCAAAGATTTCAGACAGATCCTCTAAATCAGGATGAGCTTCACTTAGTTTAGTGATATTAGTTATTATTGGCAATATCAGAACAGCCAACGTAAATGGCTTTTGTGAGCCCGTATGGCCTGAAGTTACGTGTAGTTCATCAGAGTGAGGTCCCCTACAGATGGAGTCTGTACACATGCACTACTCTGGCGATCAGCTAATTGTTTTATGTAACAAACAGAGGCTGGCTTTATGGCACTTATTTTCTACATATAGAATCAGAGAATCATCAACAAGGCAGCCTGTTCCAAGGTTTCTCCACTGTTTCTGGGAAGAAGTTTTTTCTAGGATCCAATCTGAACCTCCCCTGGCACAATCTGACTCCATCTCTTCTTGTCCCATCGCTAGTGCCTAGGGAGAAGAGGCCAGCCCTTGACTCACTCCAACCTCCCTTCAGGTAGTTGTAGAAAGCAATGAGGTCTCCCCTCAACCTTCTCTTCTCCAAGCTGAACAACCCCAGCTCTCTCAGTATCTCCCCATCAGACCTGTTCTCCTGACCCCTAATCAGCCCACTTGCTCTTCTCTGCCCCTTCCAGCACCTTGATGCCCTTCCTATACTATAGTGAAAGCTTCATCGCTAAATGCTGAATTGTACATTTTCCTTATGCACACTGAAATTCAAATGAAGGTACACTAAGGTGAACTGTCTTAGAGTGAAAGGGAGATTGATGTTAATATGGAAGAACAAGGTTAACAGGTGCTTCAGAGATGTTCAGTGGAGATAAAGGGAGACTACTTCACAATTTTCAGGCAGGGACTACTGAATCTGCTGCACAGTGTTTAAGATTCAGTGCGTGAAGGATCCTTTTTGCCTCAGATGAAGACAGAACACTGATTTGTTTATCTGAAGCAAGTCAGGATGGTACCAGACTGAATGACTCCATGATTCCAAACACTTCTTGGATTGCTGCCTCGGTTCACTTATCACTAGAGGTAACATCACTTTGTTCTCTGAGGCTCACATTATTTGCTGTCCTTGTTTTAGCAACCGCCTTTAAGCAAGAGGTATTTTTTGCTTACATAATTAGAGCCCTCAGTTTTATTCAACTAACATGGAGAACACACAGTCAACCACCCAGCTCCATGAGCATTGGTAAGGAAACAAAGGAGGAAAACCATAAACCATACTGCATTAAAAAATACCCCAAACCTGTATGTTCCTGAGGATACATACCTGGTTTGGAAATTTAATTCATACTCCTGCATTTAGTTTTATGGTCAGGATAGATGCCAAGCCAGCTGCAATCTTGTTAGCGAACTTCAGGATTTCTATCTGCCACATCAGCTTCTCACAGCATGACCATATGAAGCAATATAAGAAAGGAGGCTGGAGGCAGACTCCAAAGAGATGGAGAGTGGTTTTGTTTAAGTAAAACACAGGAATACAATTTCATTCTTCTGCATTTCACCATCTGTATACTTCATCGACATTATTATAACTCTCCCTTTTAATTCTGGTAGGCTTTAAGAGGCAGAACAGTCTTACCCGTAAGAACTAAGATCAGAAAAACCTCTCAGGAGCTCTCACAGCGTGCCACCTGTGCTATTGATGCCGTAACATTTGTCGGTCTGCATTTTTGGAACACTGCCTCAAATTCTCCACTAGATGGTAGCTGAATACTGTGTTGATTGTGCAATGTTTTACAGTCTATGATCACGACAGAGTTGTGCCCAACACTTAAAAATTTACAGATTTAATTACAGTGTTTTAATAGTACTAAGTTGTGCTGAGAGGTCACAGATTCACAGCATTTTTTAAGGTTGAAAATAGTCTTCAAGACCATTGAGTACAACTATTAACCCAGCTCTACCAATCCCACTGCTAAACCCTGTCCCTGAGCCTCATATCTACATACTTTTAAACACATCTAGAGATGGCTATTCAACGTCCTCCCTGGGCAGCCTGTTCTGATGCCACACGACCCTTTCAGCAAAGTCAATTCTCCTAATATCTGACCTAAACTTTCCCTGGTGCAGCCTGAGACCGTTTCCTCTTGTCCTATCACTCATTACTTCTGAGAAGAGACCAACCTCCAACTCTCTGCAACCTCCTGTCAGACAGTGGCAGATAGCAATAAGGTCTCCCCGGGCCATCTTTTCTTTGGGCTAACCAGCCCCAGCTCCCTTAGCTGCTCCTCAAAAGGTTTGTTCTCCAGACCCTTGTTGCCCCTTTTTTGGTCCCACTGCAGCACCTGTCTTTCCAGTATTGAAGTACCAAAAACTGAACCCAGTACTCAAGGTATGGCCTCACCAGTGCCCAATACAGGGGCACAAATCACTTCCCTACTGCTGCTAACTACACAATTTCTTTTCCAAGCCATGATGTCCCTGGTCTTCTTGACCACCTGAGCACATGCCATCTTATGTTTACCCCACCGCAGGGCTCTTTTTGTTGAGCAGCTTCCCAGAAACTGTCCCCTAAGCCTAGACTATTCCACTGGGTTGTTGTGACCCAGGTACAGGACCCAGCACTTGGCCTCGTTGTAGCTCATAGAGTTGGCCTCTACCCATTAATCCTGCCCATCCAGAGCCATCTGTAGGGATTCTCTGTCCTCAAGCTGATTAACACACGCACCCACCTTGGTGTCATTCGCAAACTGATTGAGGGTGATAGCACAAGTTAAAGGTAAAAAGTACCTAAGACTATTTTGATCTGTTGCATTCTAATTTTAGTTTGGTTTTATTTTCAACAGTGCGCAAAGATATTTCCCAGCCTTCAGTCAGGTATTTCTGTGGAACACCTCTTGATTTAACGCATTAACTTCCCTCCTAAGCAAAATGATAATTGTACGATCTACATCTTAAATCTCAGGTTTTGTTGTGAAGAAAAGAGAACTACAACATTTAGGGTCCGCATTTACCTAGGGTAGGCCAAGAAAAGTTACAGAGAGCAAGAGACAGGCCTGAGAAGCCACATCACACCAGAACATGAGCTTCTCCATTCGCCATGCACAGGCCTTGTGCAACCCTTCACAGCTGTAGAATGATAGAATCATAGAATTATTGTTAGAAGAGCCCCATGAGATCATCCACTCCAGCTGTCAATCTGACTCCACCCTGCCCACTAAATCATACCCCCCAGGGCCACATCTACTCAGTTGTTTAACACCTTCAGGGATGGCAACTGCACCTCCTCCCTGAACAGCCTGTTCCAATACTTCACCTCTCTTTCCATAAAGAAATTTTTCCTAATGCCCAATCTAAACCTCCCCTGGCACAACTGGAGGCCATGCTAGATTCCATTCCCAAGAGACCCTATGCAGTGACCTATATGCTTCCTCTGGAGAATAATGATTTCTTTCATCTACATTGTAACTTTCTTCACTGCAACTTCTATTCAAGCTTTAGCTTTTGCAAGTATCTAATGAAAAATGAAACAAACTTTAAGACTTCTAAATATTTCTGCATTCTTGTTTGAGCAGCATGGAAACATCACTCAGTATCTACAAATGCGGGATTTGCCCACCTATAAGCCAGGGTGCTCAGTTTAGTATTTAGTGTCATACTTAGCTCAAACACTGAGTTGGTTCAATGATTGTGGTAACTAGGAAGATAAAGAATTTGTTTCAAACTGAGTTATCTAGTAGACAGGGCAATCCTTTACACCATCTCATCAAACAGCTAAAACAAAAGGGTTCTCTCTTATCACTACAGAAAGAACAACCCCAGGTACCAGTATAAGCTGGGGACTGACCTGTTGGAGAGTGGTGTAGGAGAGAAGGATCTGGGGTCCTGGTGGACAGCAGGATGACTATGAGCCAGCAATGTGCTCTTGTGGCCAAGAGGGCCAACAGCATCCTGGGGTGGATCAGAAGGGGGCTGGTTAGCAGATCGAGAGGGGTTCTTCTCCACCTCTATTCTGTCCTGGGTGAGACCACACCTGGACTATTGCGTCCAGTTTTGGACTCCTCAGTTCAAGAGGGATGTGGAGCTGCTGGAGAGTTCAGCGTAGGGCAACGAAGATGATGAAGGAGGTCGAGCACCTCCCTTATGAGGAGAGGCTGAGGGAGCTGGGTCTCTTTAGCTTGGAGAAGAGGAGACTGAGGGGTGACCTCATTAATGTCTACAAATATTTGAGGGGTGGGTGTCAGGAGGATGGAGCTGGGCTATTCTCAGTGTCATGTAGTGATAGGATGAGGGGCAATGGTTGTAAGCTGGAACATTGAAGGTTCCACATCAACCTGAGAAGGAACTACTTCATGGTGAGGGTGACGGAGCACTGGAACAGGCTGCTCAGGGAGGTTGTGGAGTCTCCATCACTGGAGATGTTCAAGGCCCTCCTGGATGTTTTCCTGTGTGACTTGGTCTAGGTGATCCTGCTGTTGCAGGGGATTGGACTAGATGATCTTTCAAGGTCCCTTCCAATCCGTAATGATTCTATGATTCTATGAAATTAATTGGAAGATTTTGCAGACATTACTTCTAAAAATGTAGTTCTACTGGCAAGAAAAATCTGGAATTCAGGCTACAAAAATGGATTGTACGGGAGTACACTCTGACTTTATTTTGTACTACAACTACAGCACACAATAGGATATTAGGCCTACAACTGATTTGCGGCAGAAAGACTCCTCTTCTAAAAGGAATAATAGAATCATCAAGTTTGGAAAAGACCTTCATGATCATCAAGTCCAACTTTCCAAGCCAACAATCTTCAGTTTGAATCCCTGTGTAAACAAATTCTCTATCAGAAACATCTGCACCTTCCCACACCGAGCAGGCTCAGTGTAACATTCCCTTACATGCTTCCAACTGTACCCTGCTCCAGTGATCATGTTCACTCAGCGCTGCACACTGGTATGTTCAGAACTGCCTTCTACCATGCATTTGGCTAAGTACCTACACGATTGTCCTCCTATTGACTAGCAAGTTCTGATCACCAGCAGCCAGATCCATCTGGTCAAGCACCTCCTAGCAAGAGCAAACTGCAGTTATTTTGCAGGCACACATCCAAGATTTTCAAAAGTGTTGTGGGTACTAAATGACTTCTTTCCTTACTACTGTGTTCTGCATTTCAAGCAAAAAAGGAAAAAGATTGTTAAAGCTTTCAGTGACAAATTACAGTTGTCCCTCTATCAGTTGTTTCTATGTGAATCACAGGACATTAGGGATTGGAAAGGACCTCATAAGATCATCTAGTTCAATCCCCCTGCCAGAACAGGATCCCTTAGATCAAGTTGCACAGGAACATGGCCAGGGAGGTTTTGAAGGCCTTCAGAGAAGGGCACTCCACAACCCACTCTGGGTGGGCCATTCCAGTGCTCTGTCACCCTCACTGGGAAGAAGTTCCTTCTCATATTGATGTGGACCCTCCTATGTTCCAGCTCACACCCACTGTCCCTTGTCTTATCATTGGATGCCACTGAGCAGAACCTGGCTTCATCCTCCTGACACCTGCCCTTCACAAATTTATAAACATTAATTAGGTCACCCCTTGTTCTGCTTTTTTCCAAGCTCAAGAGACCCAGCTTCCTCAGCCTCTCCTCAGCAGGAAGATGTTCCACTCCATCATCTTTGTGGCTCTCAGCTTGACTCTATCCAGAATTTCTGTGTCCTTCCAGAACTGAGGGGCCCAGAACTGGACACAATATTCCAGATGCGGTCTCATCAAGGCAGTGTAGAGGGGAATGAGGACTTCTCTAGATCTACTAACCAGGATGCCATTGGCCTTCTTGGCAACCACGGCCCATTGCTGGCTGATGGTCATCCTGCTGTCCTCCAGGACCCCCAGGTCCCTTTCTTTTATGCTGCTTTCCAACAGACTGGTGACACTAGAATTCTGGACCTATGAGAGTGATCTGCCTACCTCAGATAGATAACTTTAACTGATTTTAGCATGAAATTCACACCAAGACAGTTTAGTTTAAGCTCCAAATAGGTATGTGGAAAAATACTACTTCCTAATTAGTAGATACTCAGGATTAATTTAGAAGTACACTCTCAAGGGAAAGTCTGCTTGCTGTTTATTAACCTCAGAGTAAGATGGCAAATAGCTTCACAGAAACCTCAGCCACACTTCAATCCTAACACGCTGCTCTATTGCTGTCAAATACGCCTGTGTTTCTGTACGCTATGGAAAAGGAACCACAACAATCTGTTCTCTCCTTAGAAACACAAGCTGTGTTTAGCTGGCTGAAACAAAAAAAGAAGCCTGTCAAACTAGCAAATTTGTGATAGTACCTGACAGTTGCACTGAACTGAGTTTCAGAACTGAGCTTGTAGCTCAGTCAGGATTTCTAAACCACTAAACTCTGAGCATGTTTTCACATCAGGAGGATGTTTCTCTCAGTAAATACTTCAGTACCAAAGTTCTACCATCTGCCAGGTGAGGGAGGAAGAGAGAAACACTGAAACAGCAAACCTACAACATGACATGATTATTTGGGGCTCCTCAATACCAGAAAGACAGTGAGGTGCTACAGCTGGCTCAAAAAAGGGCAACAAGGTTGGGGAAGGACCTGGAGAACAGACCTTGTGAGGAGCAGCTGAGGGAACTGAGGCTGGTTAGTCCAAAGAGAAGGAGGCTGAAAGAAGACTTTATTACTGTCTGCAACTGCCTGATAGGAGGCTGCAGAAAGATGGAGGTTGGTGTCTTCTCAGAAGTAATGAGTGATTGGACAAGA
Organism: Rhinopomastus cyanomelas; assembly: GCA_013400115.1. Lineage (NCBI taxonomy): Eukaryota > Metazoa > Chordata > Aves > Bucerotiformes > Rhinopomastidae > Rhinopomastus > Rhinopomastus cyanomelas. Next base: position 311,806 of record VXBP01003494.1, on the reverse strand, counting down.
GGAAACAGCCTCAAGCTGCACCAGGTGAAGTTCAGTTTGGACATTAGGAGAAACGACTTCATTGAAAGGGTCAGCAGGCCTTGGAACAGGCTGGCCAGGTTGATTTGCTATCCCTGGATGTGTTCAAAGTCTACATAGTTCTGGAGCTTAGGGACAGGGTTTGGTAGTGGGCTTGGGACAGTTGTGTTAGTGGTTGGACTCAATGGTCTTTAAGGTCTTTTCAAACCTAAAAGATTCTGTGATAGGGTTCAGAGCTCTGAGATTCTAAGCTTGGTCTATTCTGCCACAAGACAAGGGTACCTCTGCAAAAGACATACACAGTGGAAATTACACACATGAAATTATCGTCTACACTAACTTTTTTCATTGGATGTCTTGTTACCTAGCTGAACTGCAAACCACAGATAATTTGTATTCATGAATTGGCAAATGTCCTTTATCAACCAGGCTGCAGTTCTGGGCCCCTCAGTTCAAGAAAGACACAGAACTGCTGGAGAAAGTCCAACAAAGATGATTAAGGGAGTAGAACACCCCCCCTTATGAGGAAAGACTGAGGGAGCTGGGTCTCTTTAGCTTGGAGAAACGGAGAATGAGAAGTGACTTAATACATGTTTATAAATTTGTGAAGGATGTGCATCAGAAAGATGGAGCCAGGCTTTTCTCAGTGTCTTCTAGTGATAGGACAAAGGGCAATTGGTGTAAGCTGGAACAAAGGAGATTCCACATAAATATGAGGAGGAACTTCTTCCAGTGCTGACAGAGCACTGGAAGAGGTTGCCCAAGGGGGTTGTGGAGTCTCCTTCTCTGGACATGTTTAAAACCTGCCTTGGTGTAGGTGGTCCTGCTGTGGCAGAGAGATTGGAATAAATGGTCTTTTGAGGTCTCTTCCAATCGCTAATGTACTTTGCTACAGCATTCTGATAGCTGTTTTCTTCTGTATCCTTCAACAGAGACACCTTTAGACCATAAATTACATGACTTGTCATGAGAATAAGCAACAGTTGCTCAGAGGATATGGTAACAACTGTTTACAAACTTTCTACCAAACAAGGTCCTGTAAATTGATGGGGAGGGGGAGGAAATCTCAGCAAACTAGGCAGACAAAAAAACACTACTCTTGTTCTATCAGGACTTGACAAGCTGCTTCACTGGCTCTCTTTCCCCAGTCCTCCTGCCTAATTATAGGAGCACTCACATATATGTGGGGATCCTCACCACACACAAAAAGACACACAAAAAGCACAAAAGCAATGTGAAAAGCTGTCTAATTTTCTCTTTGCTATTCCTTGTTCTAGATGCCTTGCATTGCAATCAGAATTGTTGTCAAGTCCTAAAACCTAAAGCATTCATGTTCTAAAACTGGATACTGGGCTGCATCAAGAGAAGTGTGGCCAGCAGGTCGAGGGAGGTGATTCTCCCCCTCTACTCTGCTCTGGTGAGACCCCACCTGGAGTACTGCATCCAGTTCTGGAGCCCTTATTACAAGAAGGATGTGGACATGCTGGAGCATGTGCAGAGGAGGGCCACGAGGATGATCAGAGGGCTGGAGCACCTCTCCTATGAGCCCAGACTGAGAGAGTTGGGGCTGTTCAGTCTGGAGAAGAGGAGGTTACGAGGTGACCTTATTGTGGCCTTCCAGTATCTGAGAGGGGCCTACAAAAAGGCTGGGGAGGGACTTTTTAGGATGTCAGGTAGCGACAGGACTAGGGAGAATGGAGCAAAGCTGGAGATGGGTAGATTTAGAGTGGATGTGAGGAGGAAGTTCTTCACGGTGAGAGCCTGGAATGGGTTGCCCAGGGAGGTGATAGAAGCCCCATCCTTGGAGGTGCTTAAGGCCAGGCTGAATGAGGCTCTGGCCAGCCTGATCTAGGCTGGGGTGTCCCTGCCCATGGCAGGGGAGGTGGAACTGGCTGATCCTGTGATCCCTTCTAACCCAGACTGACTCTATGACTTGGTCTGTGTGATCCTGCTGTGGATTGGACTAGATGATCTTTTGAGGTCCCTTCCAATCCCTAATGATTCTATGATTCCAAGTCCAATTATCTGCATTAGATGAGAGCATCATCAGTCTGTTACACAGTTCAACGTTGCAGAATAGTCTAAAAGACCTGGATATTGAAGTACTACTCAACACCTTTGATAATGCATCAAGTAAAATATAAAGTGAGTGCACAGAAGGCAACACAACATCTGAGAAGTAAATAGTTGCTTCTGCTAGAGATGTTAGCAAGACACACACTTTTAAAATCACTCCCATTTCAGACAGCTTTCATAGATACTAGTGTACCTTCCACTAATAGTGAAGCAGAAAACAAGCATCTTAGATTTGTAAACTGATAATTTTGAACAGAAACTATTATTTCAGTGTAACAATTGCAATTTTACCTGCAATAGGATCTACAAAGAGATGGGTTCTATTATGTTTGTGAGAGAACATATAATGAAAAAGGAAATAAAAGGGATCGCTCAGTAGAAAAGTTAAATGAAAGCATGGTCTGACAGTAAGGGGATCTTGCTCTATGGGGCATTAAGTAGTTGAAAAGTTCTGGTTCAGGGCAAAAAGCACCAGCATATAAACCCAACCACCTTAAGTCCCAAAATAGCTGATAGCAGCATCTTGGAGCACAGATTCGTAACCCAGGGACACCCATTCTGCATTCCAATAAAGGCACACCATTCCCTCAAGAGACTTCCTATTTGTTATTCACATTACTTTAGTTTACCTTAGACATACCAAGAATTGTCTTACTGTCCATATTTTTTAGTGCTACAAAGCAACATCCATTTATACAGTTAAAAATCTAGTATAAGGGTTTGCTCAAGCTTTTGGATCAATTCCACAAGCTTGGTCCTTTCAGAGCTTTTGCAATTTGGTCTCAATACACTTGTTAGTATCATATCTAGCTAAGCTTCTTTGGGGCTCCTGTTGTTCCATTATTTCAGTTATCACAGAGAGTGAGTTTTAGTCATTAATATAAGCATATATCAAGCGTTCTACTGGTATTTTGCAAACAGCATTCCTTAACAGCTGGATGCCCACTGCATGGTGAAAAAGCTTAAATAATACTAAAACAGTCACACTGTTCTATGACAACTTAAGGCCACAATCTTTGACAAAACTACCACTTTAAAACTTTGAACCAAAGTTAAGTAACAGTTTGAAGACTTTTGTGTTCTGTATCTTTAAATTATCACCAGTGTTTAAGTTATTGTTCTTCCTGACCCATTTCAAATTCAGAACTTAAGCTGTTCTCGTTAGCCACTCCTGATATTGTGCCTCATCAGCTACCCAGGTTCTCAACATTTTCATCGGTTCTTTTGGAGTTTGTTCTTTTAAGCTATTGCAATCTGTTATCCCAATGCTAATGCCATCCATTAAGTCTTCATATCAAGGGCATCGGCTATATGATGTCTTCGCCAAGATCCAGAATTTTGTGTTCATTTACTCAGCTAAGGTTTTGACACTATGGTTGAAATTCTAATTTTGCTGCAATGAGAAGGCCTTCCACAAACTCACCGGAGCCACGATTTAACCGTGCTTGAAAAACCCAAACAGTAATGTTAAATTTAGACACATTCAAAGAGCTGGAAGCACACAGAAGATGATAATTAGAACCCTTGCCCTCATTTTAGGATGAAGCACATTACAAACTAATATCTAAATTCTAAGAGTTTACAAATGAATTCCAAGACCAATACCTTTGCATTCTTTTATATTTTTGGAAGCTTTTGTAGAAAGGTTACAACAGAGTGGTGTTCAATCCAACTTTTTTTAAGAGCAGCTACTTCTAAAGAGATCAACTTGTGTAGCTAGAAATAAACAAGAAGTTTGAAACTTGAAAGTGCATGTATGTTAGATATCTGTTACTCTTCTAGAAAAGTTAAAACACTCTTGAAATTGTAGGTTAAAAATAGCAACAATACCCCTCTGAACAGAGAAGTTTCTTTTGTCCTTTCATAAACGTAAGGAGACCACACAGTCATTTATTTTATCCAGTCATATCTTCAGCCAACTGATATTTCTCACAGAACCTCTCACCATGCTCTCTCCAGCATAGCTTTTTTCATAACCATGTTCTACTCAGCCTTCATGAGACCTCAGTGGAGTGCTGCATCCAGTTCTGGGGCCCCCAACACAAGAAGAACATGAAACTGTTGGAGCAGGTCCAGAGGAGGCCACAAAGGGCTGGAGCACCTCTGCTGTGAAGACAGGCTGCAAGATTTAGGGCTGTTCAGCCTAGAGAAGATGCTCCGGGAAGATCTCAAAGCAGCCTAACAGTTCCTGAAAGGGGAGTACAGGAAGGCCGGAGAAGGGCTTTTTACAAGCATTTGTAGTGATCAGACGAGAGGGAAAAACTAGAAGAGGGTAGATTTAGATGAGATTTTAGGAGGAAACTTTACACTGAGGATGGTGAGACACCTGAACAGGTTACCCAGGCAGGTTGCGGCTGCTCCATCCCTGAAAGTGTTCAAGGCCAGATTGGATAGGGCTCTGAGCATCCTGGTCTGGTGAGAGGTGTCCCTGCCCATGGCAGGGGGTTGGAACTCGATGACCTTACAAGTCGCTTCCAACTCAGATCATTCTATGGCTCTGTGATTCCGCCTCTTGTTCTTACATGCTCAAAAGCTTCAACTGCCCATGAGAGTTGCTTGTACCTATTGATCATGAATCCTTACAAGACAATTGGATACATAGTGCTGCTATGCAAATGAGACTCTACAAGAGTTGGCAGTGGGTTCTAGCAACTTAATCTCTAATGGATGTAATCATACTTCTCCAAAATTAAACCTAATACAAGGTAAAAGAAGAGGAATAAAGAGCAGCACAAAGTACTTCTGTGCAACTCTGCATTTGAGAGCACATTCAACTTTCTGCAACTAAAATAAAAATTTGGTTATTGCTCAGCTGGCAATACTGATTGTTGTACACACACACAGTCAGTTCGTACTTATTAAATCATCCTCTTGAAGATTAAGCAGTAAGACATTTCTGAATACGTTCCAAATCTTGCAAGAATTCCATTCTGAGAGAATGAAAGTTCTACACACGTCAGAAAGCATGTGCCTGCAAGATATGACAGACATCAGCAACAGCCTGACCCAGCAGTTCTGGAGTGAGAAAAAACAAGCCAGACCACAAACCAGTGCAGGTTTACTGCTTTCTCAAGTCAATTTTCCTAGAGTATCTAATCACATCTTGCAGCGTTTCAAAGACACTGTCCTGTCATTCTGATTTCTGTAAATTCTTTTCTCTGAGGGATTTACAACATGGATGCATTCCTGCCACAGACAGTACAACACCATTTTACAAAACTACTTTGAAAGAGATTTATGGTTTAGATGACAAAGGTCACCTAGATAATGGTTTCAGTCTCAGAGCATGACAAGTTAGGGGAGAAGGCAGTGCTGTAGTGACATGCTCCAGGTGTCAGATGCACAGAAAGAGCACGTGCTCACCCTATCAAGCCCTCCATCAACATGACAGGTCATGTCTGGGATAAACAATTCATTCCAAGACCTAAGGGTCTTCACTTTCTATTGTCATAGTGTAACCCCAGCTGGCAATTAAGCACCACTACAGTCAGTCACTCACACTCCTCACCCTCCTTCTGTGGGATGACAGAGATAATTAGGGCGGGGGGGGGTCAAACTCCTGCTTTAGGACAGTTTATTATTTGCCCTTCCTTTTCTGTCCTATTAACAACAGCGACACTATACAAAACAAGTGCTGCCCAATCGCTGATCACCCACCTACCATTGCCAGGATGGTCTGAGCCACAGCATCCCCCAGCCAGCTCCCCTCAACCCCACTCCCTAGTTTATATACTATGCATGGAATTATACCAAAGTCCTTTGACTTCTCCTTGCTGTGTCCCCTCACAGCTTCCATTGGCAGGCAGTACAAGAAGCTGAAAAGTCCTTAACTTAGTATCACCACTGTTTAGCAACAAGTGTTATCAACCTTTTTGCCATCCTAAACCCAAAACACTGCACTGCATCAGCCACTAGGAAGAAAAGTCACTACGTTCCAGATTAAATCAGGACAACTGCAAAGTATCAATATCTTTAAAAACAAATCAAGCAAGGCATTTCAACCACTATTTTAAAGCAAATATAGCCATGGTAACTTACTTCACATCCTGGAATCACAGAATCTTTTAGATTGGAAGAAGACCTTTAAGATCATAGAGTACAACCATTAACCTAACTGCACCTACCCACTCCTCTGGATACACTATTTCTGATGTGAGCTCATAGCTAGCATTTGCAATATCTGCCAACAGACTTTACAATAGACTGTTGGTGCAGTGACTGAATCCTTCCAGCTGTGCAAAACAGTCCCTAAACTGCAGAAAACCCTAGATTCAAAAATCAACTTCATCTCATCAAGAAATAGGTGAAATTGAGTACAACACCTAAAAGTCCAGTTATTTTATTTTGGCAACAGAACTTCAAAAAATTTAAATCCCAGTACACAGCTTAACAGAACACTATCTGGGAAAGTTCTTGATCTTTTCCTTTAAAGTCCAGTTAGCAGCTACTGTAGACTCCGCCACCTAACAACAGGAAAGGTACCCTGACACTTCTGGACTAACTGTGCTACACAAGCCATGAGCATACACCATGGTCAAAGCGTTCCTCCTAAAAGGCACTGGAACCTGGTTTTGGCAGGATATCTGGCTCTTTGAGCCAAGCAGAACGCATTTCACAACTCATTTTGAGCCATATTTTAGAAAAGAGAGGTGCTCCCAAAACACAGGTGCGTAAACCACTCCAAAGGACAAAGCAAGCTACTGAAAATGGTGAATTAAGCTAAGGCAGTAAGAGGAAAGGAGTATAGGCATTGGCTAAAGCAATCAGACACCAGCAGACCAAGCATCATGAAAATTAATTTGCCCTGAAACACAACACAAGCCATACCTTCAGATTACAAAATTATTCTGTCTGTATGCCAAGTAAGCAGAGCCTCCTCTAGGGTCACTCTCTTAAACACTGAATTGCTCCACATAAAGTGACCCCTTCTCTGCAGGAAAAAAAAAAAAATACCCAAAAACAAAATGAGAGAACCTGTAGACAGATCCAGCAGTACCAAAGATTAGACTAGTGACTGACAAGGAGAGATATGTGGAGCATATCGGGGGTCATTAAAGGTATTAGCCCCTTAAACTTGGAATTTCATTTATCACATGAATACAGCAATATTTAAATACAGGAACAAGTTCAGACAACTGTACTGTTTGTCCCTCAAGCCTGTCAATACAGTAGATCCTGAGCCACGTGGGACCATTTATTTCTTGAAAGAACCCACATACCTCAACAATGCTGTCCACAAAGAGCTTTGGGCAGCTGTTTTAGTCCTAAAAACTAAATGAATTAAGGAAAAAATATACTGCAAATAGGTTTCTATACTAGATGTTGGCTTCTTTTCCCCCTAAAAGCTCATTTTAATGCAGTCACAGGTAAACATTCTAGTATCTTATTAAATACTTCCTTTAGTTGAACACTCTTTTGGGGTCCATTGTCCCCATAGAAGCATTTTCTTTTTTGTGTTCCAATAATCTTCATAATACAGCATCAACAAGAATGTTGGGTACATAGGACAAAGTTTTACAAAGCTTTGCAGCTTTAAAGAGCACTTTTCATAAAAGTAATGAGAAAAGCTGCCTATCAGCTCAGTAAGAAACGCTTCAGTAATAGAATTTGGAGACTCTTGCTGCAAGATTAAAGATTTAACAGTCAAAAATGAAAAGTAAAAGGGCTTCTGTTGTCTTCAATTGATAAATTCCAAGTTTATCAGTACCACTGGACAAGAAGTAAAAGTAGAGTGTACTGAGCTTACAGACATGGCTTAGTGGTGGACTTGGTACTGTTGAGTTAGTGGTTGGACTCAATGATTTTAAAGGTCTTTTCCAACTGAAACTATTGTATGATTCTATGTGCTAGGGACAGCAGCTGTTCAATATCAAGAAAATCAACTAAGCACCCAGGGATTTACCAGTACTCCATGCATTATTTCACACAGAAGGTCTTAAGGAAAATTGTTCTCCTTCTTTTTCAAAACTGCGCTGGTCAAAGTGCACCCTGACGGCTCAGCCTGCTTAGCTTCCAAAACCAGAAATGATTGCCCCTACATCTAACCAATACAAAATTATTGTTTCAAACAAAAGTGTATATTACTTTCAGAGCACTATATAAAAAGCCAATTTAACTTCCTGAGCTAAATCCTGGCTCTGAAATCCTAAAATCATTTTGCTATCAGCAGCTTTCCTTACTCCACTGTATCTTTTAAACATCTCTAAAGAAGGAGATTCCACAACCACACTGGGCAGCCTGTTCCAGTGCTCTCTCATCCTCACTGTGAAGCAGTTCCTTCTGATATTTATATGGAACCTCCTCTGTTCTATCTTACACCCATTTCTACAAGGCAGAGCCTGGCTACATCCTCTTAACATCGACCCTTCACATATTTATAAACATTAATGAGGCCACCCCTCGTTCTCCTTTTTTCCAAGCTCAAGAGACTCGGCTCCCTCAGCCTTTCCTCATCAGGCAGATGATCCACTCCCTTCATCATCTTTGTGGCTCCGCCCTGGACTCTCCAGCAGTTCTGTGCCCTTCTGGAACTAAAGGGCCCAGAACTGGACACAGTATTCCAGATGTGGTCTCACCAGGGCTGAGCAAAGGGGGAGAAAAACCTCTGCTAACTACCCCTCTTCTGATCCACCTCAGAACACCATTGGCCTTCTTGGCCACAAGGGCACATTGCTGGCTCATGGTCATCCTGCTGTCCACCAGGACCCCCAGGTCCCTTTCTCCTACACTGCTCTCCAACAGGTCAGTCCCCACACTATACTGGTACCGGGGTTGTTCTTGCCCAGATGCAAGACTCTACACTTGCCCTTGTTACATTTCATTCAGTTTCTCCCTGCTCAATTCTCCAGCCTGTCCATGTCCTGCTGTACAGCCGGCTGGGGTGTCAGTCACTCCTCCCAGCTTTGTATCATCAGCAGATTTGCTGACAGGGCACTCTAATCCCTCATTCAATTCATTAATGACTAGATTGAATAGGACTGGTCCCAGTACGGACCCTTGGGGGACTCCTCTATATCCAGGCCTACAGCTAGACTCTGTTCACAATCCACCTCACTACCCTATCGTCCAGACCACATTGCTGCAGTTTGGCTCCCTGTCACTATACACACAATTTGCTTCCAAACCTGATATATCTATCCAATGCTGTATCATTTTACATAAGATCATGAGTTTCTATGTCACATAATGAGAAGTAATTTCAGCTGTAAAATCAGCTTATCGTAATGAGTTTTTCAGCAGGTAGACCCCCAAAAGTCCAGCAGGTTTCCAGTCGTTTCTATTTCCTCTTAGAGAAACCTTTCTTAAACAGAATTTTAAAAATAATGAACCTATGGATTAAGAGGTAACAGATACAAAATGCACTCTGCATTTTCAAGCACTATGAAAACAAGTTATGTATTGACAACTATCAGCCCCAGTACCTTATTTTTGTTTTACTTCTAGCACCAAAAAACATTTTGCAGAATTAGGAACAATTCACTCATGACTTCCAGAAGTCAGACCTTGAGGCAAGAGAATGCTATGAAGTGTAAAGACAAACATGTTCCTCCAGCTGTTCGCCATACTTATTGGACATAATAAACTTGATGTGCTGGAGGCTATAATTAATCTTTGCTAAGTGAACACGCCTCTTATGATGACTTGCCTACTGAGCTGTCTAATGACACTTAAGTTTTTGATAAGTAAATAAATTAGTTCATTACTGTCAGGCAGTCTTTTTTTTTTCCTGAAGATTACACAGTCACATGGTTTATCTCAGTCATCATGAGCTACAACAGTCCATACTCCAACCCTGAAGTTGACAGAGGACACTCTTAGTTCAAACTTCTGCATTACTTGCAAGAATTTAAATTTTAGAGTTTCTTTGAAAAAAGAGCTGACAATCTGTACTGTGAAGAGCTTGGTATTAAAATAAATCTTGTTGGAGTTTAAGTGCCTTTCTGTTGCCAGATCTCATGGCTTCCCATAATACACATAAATAAAGTCGCAGTGCCCTCTTGCGAGCAGTCAAATCTCATTTTTATAGATGTCATTTCAGCAGTGACATCCTGAGACCCAGGAAACATTTGTTCTACAAACTGCCTTTTCTTAAATAAATGGCCCTGGCCAGAAGATTTTATATCTGTGTGTATGTACACGCAACTCCTTCAGCTAACTGAAACTGATAAATATGCTCGTGTTAAAAAGGAAACATTTCATTTCCACTGAACTTGGTAAAAAGGGAAAAACAAACATCTTCATTCCTAACTGAAATAAGAAAATAAGAAATTTATTTTCTTATAAAAAAAATAAGAAAACCAAAATAAAAAAAAACCAAACTCATTTCTTGCAGCTACTGTCATGGATCACAATATTAAGTGCTACTGAAAAAACAAACCCCAGAGCCACATTTGTCTACAGACACTCAAGTAGCCTTCCTACAATTTCAGCAATAAATAGGAGTGACCAGGACAGAAAGGAAAAATAACTGTCAGTGGAAGTTAAGAAAACGTTTTAGTAGTATCAAGAATAAAAGCTATAAAGCAGTTTAATGAACAAACTCAGTTTAGCCAAAACTGTAATTCCAATTCCTAGATTTCCTACAGGAAACAATTAGAGGCTAATGAGTTATGAAGGTCTGTATAAGCCACACATGGCTCAATGGATAGAACAATACCTGAGACTGCACTTTTAATGGACCACAGAGGTTAGCAGAAAGTCAGGAGCTGGACTCTTAGCCCTCCCAAGGTGAATTTCTGTATTCCACAGAATCAGAGAACATGAGATGGGTTAAAAACCTAAATTTTATGGCATCAATACGAAATTAAACAAGTGACACAGGAGCAGACACACTACCATACTGTAAATTCTGTAGCCTAGGAAGTAGCTGTTAGAAGTAACTGTCTGAAAAAGCTACTGTGTGTTACCTGCCAATAAACGCTTGGCTAAAAGACTCTAATTTCTCATTTCCCTTGCGCAAGCCTGGTTTATTGCAGGCAGTAACAGTTAACCACCGAACCAAGACAGTCACCGCTAGACCAAGTCAGGCACTACCACAGGCAACGCTTAAAGCCTTTAAGATTTCTGCACATGCTTGCACTTCATGATTGGCAAAAGCAATTTCACTGGAATGAAGCTGTAATGAGAGAAAAATCAAGCCAGAACATTTGCAAGTCTTTAAAAGTTCATCTTACCACATTAACTAATCACTTGTAAGCAGATGCTAAATATTTGATTTCAGCTGAGAGAGTCAAGGTCCAAATGAACTTCATTTGTTTAGGCTCAGATCCAAAGAATTATTTCACCTGAGTTTAGGCACATGGGTCCAAACAGCTGCAAAAACCCAGTGAAACAAAACCCCCTACCCTGTGACTTCTGAAAACCACCGGCAGCCAGCCAGATTTCTCTTCTGCCCTCTGCTCCCCCGGGACAGTTTCAGCTCTGCAGATGAGCAGAACCGCTGCAGCCTGCCCACGTGGCTCTTGAAGTACTCAGGCTTTACCAGAGATTTCCTATATCACCTCAGCCAAGTGACTACTGTTTACCTTGAATCAGGATAAGATTCTTTGGAGCACACAGGTGTAAGACTTACTGCTTTAGATGTTTCACAATCAGTACCCTACTCAAAACTGTCAGGCAGGCACAGCAGTCAGAGCCACTCTGGAGGAGTACAACAGGATTTCTGGTGCAGAGCAGATGATTCAAGTTAATTACTGCAGTGTGCATATTTTAAGTGCTCAACTACCCCTGCTTACACAATTTAGTAACGGGCAGTTACTCCAAGACACCTTAGGAACTCACAAACCAATTTGCACAGGCTATATGGCACCCATGAAATGTACATAGTACGAGAGAGAGAGAGAGATGAGTTTTAGTCTAAGTTAACAGTACAGAATTATAAAGCACCCATATTTGTTATAAGGTTCATGATTACTTGGCCATTATATTACTGCAAACTTTAGGGTTGCTTATTGCAGCCAACAGTGACAAGAGAATTATTTGTCATTTCGTAACTTCTTCACAAGTTCTGTAAAGCAACCACCAACAGTCCCCATTTCTCCTCAGGCAAGTTAACTAGTTGAGTTTGCATATTACATTATTTAATTTACACAACAAATTCCTGAAGGAGAGCACAGGAGATCTCTGAAGGCATTCCAGGGATCTGATATTAAAAAACAAGCTCAGAAAAGCACATTCCTGTTAGTCCTCCAACTTGCCTAGATCCCTGACTGGCAGTCTATCTCTGAGTATCTCAACTCATCCTACCACACTTCCACGTCACCTGCATACACCTCTGAACAACCAATAAATATGCCAAACAAAACTAGTCCCAGTATGGATCCCTATCTCTGTTAGCATCCCTGTTGTACCCCGCTAACAGACCTTGAATATTAAACACTCTTCATGCCTGATCATAGAGGTTTCTGCTCCTCTGATTACCTATGCATTCAGAGCATAAAGTCCTAACTTGAAAAACACGGGTACAGCAGAAGGTAATGTGAAAAGCTTTGCTAGAGTTGAGAAGTGGCACCCACTGTTCTCCTGGCATCCACAAAACTAGTAATTTTGTTCTACGTAGATACTCCTTATCCTGCAGCATTAGCTCTCGCCTATCAAAATAAGGACATCTAACTTTTAAAGCTGTAAATTTTTGTTACCGTTAACGGTCTAAACAGCCCCAGAGCAAAACCGTGTATGGACAAAGACCACGGGAGGGCAGCAGAAGCTTTCCACTAGGAACAAAAAGTTTGGTCTTGCGTGGCTGGTTTTGAGCGCCGGTTTCAGGATCCGCTTCAGCAAGTCCCATCAGGTAAACGCATGCCTAGCACAAAACGGAGATATCAGTCCCAAAGTACCCTCGCTGTAATGACAGGGCTCTCACAAGGCAATAGGTCCATTTCCAGAGTTTATTCCTAGCAATAGATTGCTATAACAGAAAGAGGAAAAGGGAACGAAGAGTAGAGAACTATGATCAACAGTTTGATGTCTGTTTTGTCTTGCGTAAAATGCTTTTATTTCCTAAGTACTATGTTAGAACTTAACGTGTAGAGATTTGTGCTTCTCACATGCAATGACACTATAGGTATATACGTGGACGCTCGTGTTATATAGCTGTACTTGCAGCTGCACTTTGAGACCTGTCTAAGAAAACACAATACATGATAACTCATGAGTACTAGCATAACCTATGCCTTCTGACAAGGGAGCACAATTCTACCTCATTTTACAGCTGGTTTTGAACTACACAACAATCCTCAAGCTAGAATTGTAAAAAGGTTTAGTAGAGCTACGTGAGCAAACCCCACAAGCTTGTTCATTACAGTTAGCAACACTATTTATAGCGTAACTGTTGACTGTAATTTTCTTTATCCTTAAGGAGAGTTCCTTCCCTACTACAGTCCCAGGAGACAGCAGCTGACATACTAGTAACCTTCTTTTTTTTTTTTTAGATTCAAACTAACTGTGTAGTTACTTTCTAAACCTGCTTAAGTAGCCTTAGGTGCTTCCTTACCTAGCATTTGAAATTCAGTGACGCTCCAAACATGAAGTTCTGCCTTTTCTTCCTATTCCCACCCAAAGCTTTGAATCTTTAAGCAGTACAGCTGATCTTCCCATACTGTACTCTTACCAACTTCACAAGAGTAAGTGCACCAAAAACCTTCAAGATGTAGGGAAAGTTCCCACTAATCCTCTACCCATCTTTACAAAGAAAGCTCTGCAACTGTTACTCAAACATTCCTCCCAGTAAGGTCTTGCCTTACAATACTTAAAACACCCACACACAAAAAAGGAAAACGAGAGCAAAGAAGAGAAAAGAGAAAACAGCAAAGAAGATAATTAGTTTCTAGCAGATGTGTTACCATCAGGTCAGGAGATAAACATCTCCAGAAAAGTGGAGGGGTGGCCTCCCCTTTTCTTTCTCCATCTCATAAGAGCTACTTAAGGATATAACAGAAGTTTTCTCAAAGACCTGAAGTCCTGCTACCTTTAAGGCCAGAACAGGCTCAAAAAACACAATCAATCCCACAGTAAATAAATAAAAACCCAAATACTTAACAGCACAAAACTTCCAAAAGAACACTACACTCTAAATTCTACATGACAAAACCCAGTAACACCACATTGAATTACTATAGATAGAAACAAGCAGAAGATAAATGAGAATAAAAATACAAAACAATAACATGTTGAAAGGTTAGAACTACTACAGTTGTTTTCAGCATCTTACAAACCAGCACAACACCAAATAGCCTATTCTCCAGCCACTTAAGCCCTTAGAGGCTTTATTTGGACTTTAAAAACAGCATAAAACCCCTTACCTGCTTCTCCCACAGCCATTACTCTCATCCTTCTCTGTTGAGCACTACCCTATAGAAATCCACAGCAAGCCCAAAGAGGCCACCTTCATTCTTGTATTGCTCCACCTTCCAATTAAGACCTTCCAATTCTAGTCTTAAAGGGCTACTCTCCTTCTAACACAAGTGTATAGAAGAGGTTCTGTATAACCTTTCCTCTCTGAACAGGATCTTTACAGCTTGCACTTTAAACCTCAATGCACAACCTCAGCATCCAAAAACTGGCTGCTGCCTAGCAAGAAGTAAACTTTTCTCAGTCAGTGTGGCAAACCTTTGCCAAAGCTTAAAACTGGTTACAGCCAGCAATCTCCTAAAAAATGTGGTATTAAAATTTCTTAATGAGAATGTGATTTTGTAAAAGAAGATTTTTTTTCAGTAATCTCATATTTAAAATACTCTCCTTTTGCCAAGCCTATTAATGACAGTTTACTTTAGTACTATCATTGTGGCTTTGTCATTGTAGGTCCTTGAGGACACTGCAATGGAAGCAGTTTTAGAAATCAGCATTTTGATACCCTAATACTGGTTTCCTCAATTAATATCAGCAGTACCAAGCTGCCAGGTAAACTTCTAGGATGTATCATGGACAACCAAGTTGGTGAAGGGGCTGGAGGACATGCCCTATGAGGAGAGGTTGAGGGAGCTGGGCTTGTTTAGTCTGGAGAAGAGAAGACTGAGAGGGGACCTTATTGCCCTCTACAACTACCTTAAAGGAGGTTGTAGCAAGGCTGGTGTTGGGCTCTTCTCTCCAATTAGTGATGATAGGATGAGGGGAAATGGCCTCAAGTTGCATCAGGGGAGGTTTAGATTGGATGTTAGAAGGAAGTTCTTTACTGAGAGGGTGATTAGATACTGGAATGGATTACCCAGGGAGGTGGTGATGTCACCATCCCTGGAGGTGTTTAAGGAACGAGTGGGCGTGGTGCTTAGGGATATGGTTTAGTGGTTAGACACTATGAGAAAAGGTTGGACTTGATGACGCTAGAGGTCCTTTCCAGCCATGATGATTCTGTGATCCTGAGACTTAAATATTCTAGCTACCAAGAGATTTACACCTCACAGTAGATTACTCACACATTTAATTAGCAATCAGATTTTATGTGCTGTTATTTATCACAATATGAAAGGTTTGTGTTCAGAATTCCAGCTTATCATGGAATCATAGGATCATTAGAGAGGAGTCCTGGAAAGATCCTCTAGTCCAATCCCCCTGCCACAGCAGAATCACCTAGATCAAGTTGTACAGGAACACATCCAGTGAAGGAAACTCCAAACTCCCCTGGGCAGCCTATTCCAGTGCTTGGTCACCCTCACTGGGAAGAAGTCCCTTCTCATATTTATGTGGAACCTCCTATGTTCCAGCTTACAACCATTGCCCCTCATCCTATCACCTATGACCTTCCTGATCCACACCTTCGGATGCAATTGTTGCCACACAGTCAAAAGAATTACATTTTCCCCTAATCTGAAAAGTTTTATAACCATATTCTGGTATCCATGTGCCTCTGCAAGGCCATGAGAAACCATCTGCTTCCCCGTACTTCGTTTGCATGAGCAGGGTTTCACATCTGCAGGTGTGCAGCATAGCTTCTCTTGCAGGACTTGCAGCAGCTATTCCAGACCAAAAAAACCCCACAAACTGCCAGACAACAGCACAACAACATGAGCTGAGCTCCATGTGGGAATCTATGACTGCAGATATAATCAGCAGTGAAATGACCCACAGACTGGTTAATGGCTCCAAAAGACACACAGAGAAAGTGGTTTGTTCTGGGCAAGAACAACCCCAGGTACCAGTATAAGATGGGGACTGACCTTTTGGAGAGTAGTTTGGGAGAAAAGGACCTGGGGGTCCTGGTGGACAGCAGGATGACTATGAGCCAGCAATGTGCTCTTGTGGCCAAGAGGGCCAACAGCATCCTGGGGTGGATCAGAAGGGGCGTGGTTAGCAGATCAAGGAAGGTTCTTCTCCCCCTCTACTCTGGCCTGGTGAGACCACATCTGGAGTATATAAGGGAGGTCGAGCACCTCCCTTATGAGGAGAGGCTGAGGGAGCTGGGTCTCTTTAGCTTGGAGAAGACTGACGGGTGATCTCATTAATGTCTACAAATATTTGAGGGGGGGGTGTCAGGAGGATGGAGCTGGGCTATTCTCAGCGTCATGTAGTGATAGGATGAGGGGCAATGGTTGTAAGCTGGAACATGAAAGGTTCCACATAAATATGATAAGGAACTTCTTCATGGTGAGGGTGACTGAGCACTGGAACAGGCTGCTCAGGGAGGTTGTGGAGTCTCCATCACTGGAGATGTTCAAGGCCGTCCTGGATGTGTTCCTGTGTGACTTGGTCTAGGTGATCCTGCTGTTGCAGGGGCTTGGACTAGATGATCTTTGGAGGTCCCTTCCAGTCCATTGTGATTCTATGATTCTATGATTCTATGATTCTGTAATTCCCTGTTCCAGCTGCAGGTTTCAGAGGAAAGACACTAGGCAACTAGAATTCCTCAATAAGGGCTTGTTTCTTGTAGTGCTACAAGTCTTCACCTGCATCACGGTTTCCCATCTGGCTTTCAGAGCATGTCTACAAAGACATAGGAAGAGTGGCTCTAACAGTAGTGATCTGTGCAGATAGCTGCTCTTTACTTTCCCAAATCACACAGAGTGGCTAGGGAGAAGGATCAAAGCTGTCACTGTGGCAACAGTGGAATCTCAGCAGATGATTCAGTTGCATGTGAACTTTTCCAGCCCCGACCTCAACACCCCTGCAGCAACTTCCATGGATAATCAAAGTACAGGAAGCCAGACAAGTGTGGCAACTGATTTCCTCTGTTGTTTTTTCTTGGAAAATTGTATCCAACACTTGCAGAAGGAGAATGGATGAGTGCTACTGTTTTGGGTACACATAACTTCTCCTGCTGAACTCCGCAGAACTACAATATGTTACAAGGCACACACATGGAAAACCCTAAGGCAGAATAAATTGCAATAATTCTGTGGGAGTCAAGAACATGAAAAATGTGTGAGTTCTAACTCTGCTCTACAAGGGACACCTGAAGGGAAATATTTATGGAAAATAAAGTAGGGTAGGAACGAAGTTTTTTTCCACTCTTTCCAAACCCAGCATTTAGAAGAGTCACCTGCATCAAGGCAATGCAATTATGCTACAGAGCAGTGCTGTTGAGAAAGCAAAGATCTCAGAAAAAGTTTAAATCTTGCTAAAATTATGATTGCTTGAAACAATAACAGGTCCTGTAAGGTGGCAGAGGTTTTGACAGAAAGAAAATTGAACCTTGTGCAGAAGCATTCTCCAGAAGTAATGAGATATTGACATGTTTAAGACAATGAAGCTAAAAAAAAAAAAAATCCAACCCAACAACATTTAGTTCTGCACATTTAAGCAACCTGCTTTTTTTCCTAAAGTGTAAAAGGATTCATCCAGACAAGTGTTCATGAGAGTCAGTGTCATTTTGAGCAACAGAATAATTAGTTGCATGATCCTATCTCCAGTCATTCATGTGATTTATCATGCTAAACCTCTGCTTTCAACTTATGACATTACCATTCACACTGTCCACAGTTGAGAACCCTTCACACTGCTACAGCAGTGTTGCTAGCTTTATTAAGGAAGTACTACAACTGGCTGGGTAATTTTAAAAAAAGGGTGAAGGCTGCCTTTTTTTTTTTAATAAAAGAACTTGCTTGTCTGTCTGGAGATTCAAAGGGCCTTAAGTGTTTTCTTTTAGAATTGACTAGGATTTAAAAAAATCAGGTGTGTTGGGTTTTTTCAAGTTGTTCTCAATAGTTAGTAAGAGAAAAAGAAATTAGAAGAAAAATCTATAGAGCTGGCTAAAAGAAGAAAGTTAGTATAGGAACTTTAGCAGAACTGTTGACAGGAATCTTTCTGAACAGCCTGAGAGCAAGATTGAAGTTGTATGCATGAAGGAATTGAGAGGTAAGGAGGAAGACAAAGGTGCTGTGAAGATAAAACACTAAAGCACCTTGTTTAAAGACTTTACCTTATTATTGCATCTATAGAAGCTCAGGTGAGCTATTTAGAAACTCTGAAATCAAGGAGTGTATTAGAAAATATAATCAGGCATGTAAGGTACTGAACAAGGCTGATATGGGGCACTATGATAAACTATTATCTTAAATGACACCCTAAATATAGAAGCAACAGGTTGAAGAGAGCGCAAAGTATATCCCTACTTCCCTGCTAACAAACTACAGGAAGAAGCCCTAGCATGAGATTTACTTCTGTGCATACAGCCCTCCGAGGCACAATAACCAAGGGTAGATAACTCTGAGTGGGAACTCTTATTTCTGCAATTCTTAATTTAGTCCTCAGGTCATATCAGCCAGAGTTATGTAACTGCTCACCTAAAGAGCTATTTCTATTTATACATCACCATAGGTAAAACCGCAAGCAAGCCCCTTAAGTTAGTCAGTTCTCGACCAAACCAGATGCTCCTCCAGCATATTGCTCTGGTCTTCTGCTACAAGGAGCCAAGTCTTGTAACAACTCTGTAGCTCAAGAGTCTTTGGAAGCTTTCAGATAAGAAGTGTCAAGTGGTTTTTCCAACAGCTACTTTTAAACTTTGTTCTTGAAGAAAACACGCAGCATTTAACACACTTCGCTTTATTTGATTGAAATAATATTATGTAAAAAAAACTACGTAAAAGGAAAGGCTTACAGTTAACTGCAGTATTATGTGAAAAGACAGGCTTGTAGTTAACTCGGTAGGAACGTCCCTGCCCTGTTAGCATATTCAGGGGATCCACTTAAAAATGGCTGGATATGGTGTATCTGAGCTTATGTTTGCCATGCCTGGCATCCACCTGGAGTTAGCTGTGAAAGGCAGGGATTTTCCTGGCTCTCCCTAATAGTACTTTGGCTTCAAATCCGGTGATGCCATTGTTAAGTCAAACTAACTCAGCTCCCAGTCACAGGGGCTCTCCCTAGAGAGATGGAGACGCTACGCCGACAGGCAGATCTGGAGGCGTTACTCCAGCGCGGTACACCCCAGGGAGGGGGAAGCCCTGCTCCCGGGAGGCAGCACCGTGGCAGAAGCCCCACTGGGGCGGGCAGGGCCGTGCCCGGAGGCTCAAGGCCTCCTCCGGCGGGAACGAACTGGCGACAGCTGCTGCGTCAGCGCCGGGCGGAAACGCGCCGGAGCTCCGGCGGCCCTTTTCCCAAGGAAAACCCCACTTCCCCTTCGCTCCGGGTCGGCTCCGTTCCAGCTGCGCTCAGCAACAGCGGCGAGGCCTGATCGGCATCCCGGGCCTGGCCTGTGCCGGAGCCTCCAGAGCAGCCGCGCCCGGGATTGGCTTCTGCGGGCGGAGGGGCCATATTGGATGCGCTCACCCCGCCGCTCACGCACCATTTCATCGGCACGGCGGGGACTGCGGTGACAGGCGAAGGTGTCTGGGGAGGGAAACCCCTCCTCCACTCTCGACCCTTCCCCTGCTCGCGCCCTCACCTCGCCCTCTGCCACCCTGCTCCCAGCCCCGCCGCTGCCTCCATCCCTCCCTCTTCCCCGGGCCCGAGTCACAGCGCGTCGGCGGCCACGGCCAATCAGCGCGGGGGTGACAAATATGCAAATGCACCCCCCGGTTCGTCCCTGCGGGGTCGCCGGGGCCGGTGGGGCCGCGGCGCGGAGTGCCTGAAACTTGGCCCCCGCGCAGAGGCCGCCCCGCCCCTCTCTCGCTGCCTGCCTCCCTCCCTCCCGCGCGGCCTCTGCGCAGTGGGNCGGGGTGGGGGGAGGGGAAGCCGCCGCCGCCGCCGTCTCTGAGCTGCCGCCGCCGTCTCTGAGCCGCCGCGTCTGCCCGAGGCCGCCCCGGCGGGGAGCTGTCAGGCGCGGGGCATCTCCTCCTCCTTCTTCTCCTCCTCTTCCTCCGCCTCCTGCCCGCGCGTGTCCCTCCTGCCGGGCTCCGGGCGCTGCCACCACCGCGTAATGGCGAACCGAGCGGTGAGTACGTGTAGGGGAACGGGCTCGCTCCCCGACGCCTCCAGAACAGGCCGCGCTCCGGGTGCTGGGGGCACCGGCCGGACCTGGCAGCCTCCGCCCCTCCTCCCGCCGGGGCACGGCGCGGCGCGGCCTGCTCCCCGCACGGGCTCCTGCCCCGGCCGCCTCCACCCGCTTCCGCCCCGCGCAGACACCGGGGCTTTGCTGTCGGCCCCTCACACCTCGCTGGAGTAGGTGGGAGGAGAAGGAGGAGGAGGAGGAAGCGGGGTGGCGGCAGCAGCAGCGGCACGGGCGGCTTCTCCCGGGGGCGGCGGCGGAGCGGGGCGGGACGGGATGGAGGCGGTGGGGCGGTCGGGAGCCCCCGGGGATGGAGAGTGGCCCCGCCACCCCCGACCTCCCGGGTGGTGGGTGGTGGTAAAGTTTGGAGGGAGGAATTAGGCCTTCCTGTGATACTGGGGTTACGGAAAGGAGTCGTGTCCTGCCCCCGGCCTTTTCCAGGTAGGAAGATGGCAGGGTAAGGGGGTGAAGAGAGCTCATTGCCTTCTCGGGGAAGTCTGAGGAAGAGGTTGAGTGTCCCTGTGTGCCCCAGAGAGGAGGTGGCAGTGGGACGGAATGGCTGGGTGGAGAAAGGCAGGGCAGGGATATCCCCAGGCACCTTGTGTTGCTTAGGAAGGGGCTGCGTGGCAGGGAAGGGATGTGGCACCTCCCAGGCAGAAAAGTGGCAGTGTGAGACCTGTCTTTTCGCTATGTGAGATGATAGAGGTGGGCAAAGGGAGGAATGAAAATGATTTCCTAGGGCAAGCAAAGCAGTGTGAAAAGAGGAGCTGAGTTTGGCAGCCCACTGGCTTGGATCCATGACAGCAGAAAACGTGGGAGCTGGGGAAAGCAGTATGGGAGGGGGAGGGTTGACATTGGGTGAGGTGTGTCTGGGAGAGATGGAGATGGGCATGCAGTCTGCTCTCCTTGTGCGTTGGGAGATTTCTGGGGCAAGGAGAACTGGTGGCACATGGCCGCAGGTTCCCGCTGCATGGGTGGAGGCTTAAAAAGGGGCTTAGCTGTGGAAGTGCAAGGTTGGAATTTTTGGACTGGCATTTTTTAGGTAGGGGCTGCAAGCTGACTTCCTATGGCTATGACAAGCAGAAGATTTTGACTTATAGGTACTGTAGGTGTATAGTGCTAGGTGCATAGATGACACACATCTTTATTCTAATGACGTGGAGAATTTATGCTATTTCCTACTGAGGCTTAAAGCAGTCAGATGTTAAAACCTCTTTATTCCCTCTTCACACAGAAATTTTTGAGAAAAGGCCTAAAAAACCAGGTGAAGAGAGTCCAGAATTCTCTCATGTGACTGTATATCTTTGACATCAACTTTGCATACACTTTCAGTTCATAAGAAACAGCGCCCACTTCTCACTGTCTTTGTATCATAAGTGTCTTGAATCATTAGTGGCTGAAAACTGTGTTTGGTTCATGCAAGTTTTTAACCTTTGTTAGTGTGAGAAAACACGTCTCATTTTCCCTCCCTTAGAAAAACAAGACCTGAATGCTTTAGGGTTGTGACATGTGCTATAGGGGGCAAAATAACACTCTGTGTAAACGAGTAGGGTTTCCAGTTCTCATCTCTTTTTTGAGACTGTGTAAGAAAAAGCCATACAAAGTAATCTTGCTCTCTCAGGAAAAGCAGGCCCATCAGTCCTAGGAGCTGTCTGCATCTGTTCTTTAAATCTGTGTCATTTGACACCATCAAGGTCCCATTTGGCAGGTGTGAGGGGAAACGAATCATTTCACCTTGTTTTACATATAATCATGATTTATATGCAAGTGTAAGAACGTTTGGCATTGCCATTTTGTGATCTTTCAGCAACACCTGGATCTTTAGTTTGTCTGTGAGCTTTAATTTATTACTAGTTTCTTTTTGAGATACTTTAATATTCATTGTATCCATTCCTGTCTTTAGCTGTTACAGAAAGAATAGCAATTAGTATCTTCTGGTTTTACCTACTCAAGGGTTCAACATACCTCCCCCCGTCTCTCACACCCCAACTAATTAACTCTTTCATTGCTCCTGCATCTGGCAGATGAGGCTTCCAAAGCACCATGAACTTCGATGCCCAGTTTTTGTAAACTGAAGAGGAAAAATTACTAGACATATTCCTGAGACTTAACCAGTGCAGGAATCTGAGTGCCAGGCCCTATGTACAATATGAGGGCGCACAGAGAAGTGGTGGCAAGTAAGTAAGGTAGGATGTGAACTTCAGATGTGAACAATTCTATGGTTACTACCTGTTGTGAGCAGTAAAGTAAATGTGAAGCAACAGTCTCTGTTTTTGCCCCTTAGTGCATAAGCTACATCAAATTACTTTGCACTTACACTGTGATAAAGGCAGGTACCTAAGCAGTTAGAATGCATCTGCACTGGTTTACTTTGTGCTAACTTGTTTGTGTGTAACTATGTAGTTCTACTTGTGCTGCTCTTTGTGATGTAGTCTGATTAAATAAACTCATTCTGAGTAGAACAGTTGTCTTTACTGTAAAAAGAACTAAAATTTTAAGGCCTAAAATTTTTCAGGAATTTTGAGGAATCTCAGCACCTATTCATTTCACATGAGCTACTGGTGCTGAGTTCTGAAGATTAGTCCAATAATTGAGTCATGGAGAAATGTCAATGAAAGCACAGCATGGTTTGTGAAAAGTAGTTTTAGTGATGTTATCTGAAAGATGTGTGACACAAACCACTACTGAGAGACTTGTAGAGGCCTTAAAACTGCATTTTTCATTTGTTTTAAGAGAGACATGGGGTAGGGATGCACGCAGATTAAAACAAAGCGATTGACGTGTTGCTCTAAAGTTGCTCAGGTTTTGCAGCCCATAAATATATGCACGTCTGTTCTTGCTTCATACAGTTAGTGATAAGTTGGAATTTTGTTGGTAGGTGTTACAACTTTGCAATACAAATTTGGTTTAATTAGATCGTATGTCTTTTCAAAGGTTTCAGAAGTACGGGTAAGCTGGACAATTATATCCTCTATGGGTTCAGATTCCTCATACTGCATTTTTTTCTTTTACATCAGTCTTGTATAACAAAGTGTTCCAACAATGCATCATGTGCTTTAATGAACACTTGCAAGTCTCACCTTTGCTCAGACTCACATAGAATAGTCTCCTTCCATTTTCTAGTCCTCTTCCTGTAGTTAGAAATTGTGCTTTGGGAACACCAGTGTCTGTGCACATGTAAAAGGGTGATGGAGAAACCATCCATTTGTTCAGTCAAACAGTTGGGAACAACAGTTAGCATTATTGGAAATGTGGAATATTATTAAAGTATTCTTCTTCCCGTTCAGCAAAAAAAAACTAGAAAAAGATGCTAAAAATTGGTTCTTTCACTGATGTGACAGCCACCAGAAAGAGTTTGCAGCTCTTCTGTGGGCTGAAGGAATAGCAGGGTTCTCACCTTTTATCCATCTGCCCAGTTCTTAAGTGTGAGTGAGCTCATTTAAAGGCCAACAGGCTCAATCTGCCACTTTCTAATTTGCAATACTGCATGGACACTTATTTTTTTAGCAGTAGTTTTTTTCTTACAGTATTACGTGAAGAAAGTATAATGTGGTTTAAAATGACTGGTTTTGAGTGTTGAAAACTCATAGAAAACCAACTCAAAATCAAATACTTTTTAGCAATGTGGTTAATGAAGCTATAGCCTGACTTCAGAAACATTATCGTCTTAGCAATGCTTTCAAAACGTATGTGTAGCAGCACGTGGCCTAGGGGTTAGGGAAATGTTGGGTTGAGGGCTGGACTTGATCATCCTGGTGGTCCTTTCCAGCCATGATGATTCTATGATATGGATGGAACACACAGCTGCCTCTTAAAACAAGCTAACGATCAAGTAAAAGGCTGCTTTGGTAGCACCTTTGGAACCAAGTTCCTCTTTCAACCCTACCTTTACATTACGTTTCCTTCCTCAGCTGCAGAAAAAAGTTTAAAAGGGAGGAAGATTTTTTTAAAACTCAGAATTCAGCAGAAATGTATTGGTATGATATTGCATTTGTCAGTGAGCAAATGTGATGATATCTTCAACTGCCTTCAAGGATTACCAAACAGACAAAATATGAATGTCTTGAGGCTGCTAGTGTACATGCATCTTTCTTTTTTTAAGATTCATGTTTTTGTTGTCATCTTAACAGTTAAAATTTGCAGGAACATGGAAAAATGTTCCCAACGTTTTTCTGAAGACACATAGTAATATGGTCTTTCTGGTTTATCTGAATCTTATTAGAAAATGGAGTAACTCTGGTTACTAAATTATTTCCTTCTGCACTGCATTTTTGGGCACTTTTCCTTGTGTTGCATTAGCAGTGTTAAAAGATCAGTTTACTTATTTATGTTGGTCACTACAATTCAGCAATTCCTCTAAAATTTATCCTGCAGATGGGGTTTGAAGCATACATGATTGTATTACATTTGATACTTAACACCCAAATAAAGAAACTTTTAAGCTTCAGAAGGATTGCGTCTGTATAATGGCTGCAAATCTACCCATCTGATATTCCATATGTTAGAAGAAATCTGAGAATTAAATAGGGTGTATTTTTGTTTTAATTTACTGTGTAGTAAAGCCATAGTAACTGGAGGAAGCCACTATCACTAACCTCAGGGTTAGGTAAGGCAAAAGGTCTGATTGCATATAACACGGTACTGCTGGTTTCAGCATTTAGGTTTTGAAAGTACTTCTTGCTGGTTTTCGGAAGTTAAACTAAAATTTGGCCTCAGGGTCAGACTTTTAGGTGAGTCTTCAAGAATTCTTCCGCAAGATATCCTTGAGGGACAGATGAGTGTTTTCCTGTTTAGCCAGTGCACGCTTTTTCCAAGTCCAGTCTGTCAGACTCTTGATGTTACAGTAGAGGTGGTGTGAAATCTCTTTGTATTGCAGGTTCATTTAGGAACACGTGCCCAGTGTGCTGGAATCCATGGAAGAATATGACAGCTGTTGATTTTGCTAGCGTTTAAACTGAGTTCATAATTTCGAAAGAATGTATTGAACAAATTACAAACTCAGTGTCTTGCTTAACATGTGCTTGGGAAGAATTGTTCTGAGAAACTCTAATATTAAATTTTCTTTAACATATTAATAAAATAATAATACCTGTCTGTAAGGTACAGACTTCCAACTCCTCATGCTGGATAATGTCGTATGGAAAGTCTGAACCTGTTGTGTTCACTAGAGTCCCATCATGATGTCCTAATCTGGTTGCCTTAAGACTTGAAATTGTACTCCTTTTTCCATACAGAGGACTTCTGTTAGTGCTGAATCTTTGCTGCTGTTGGATGTGTACTCATAGGTCATGATTCACAGGCATCTGTAAACCAGCCACGATCCTAGTTGGTACTTCCAGATTAGAAACTCTCAGTAGTTCACGAAGATGCTTATCAGGCTAGAATATGAGAATTAGTGCAAGTTAGTGTATTATCAGATTGTGAACTGAAAGAGGGCTCTGCTGTGAAGTCCTCTGTCCCTGATGTTTTCTAATGAAATCTTGGTTTAGGCCACGTGTGACAATGGGAAGACTTTTTTTCTGTGTTTCAATGCATTTTTTTCCTCTACATTTTGAAATGGCAGTGTAGTACCTCAGGAAAGATACTTGAATTCACAAACATGTGTCGTAGGTCTCATTTAAGGCTTGATGCTGAAATTTATGACAAATCTAGAGAAACCCTATAGTGTTTCCCTCAGAAACCTGAACAACGCCAAGTTCTTTTTAAACTCACGAGGAAACTTGTGTAATAGTCTTTCTAGTGAGTAGAAATAAACTATAAATTACAAATATGTTAATTGAACTCTTGACAACTAAAGAGGGTAAAAAGAGGCATCTGTTTTCAGAACAGATATGCTAAGATTTGTGGGCAGATTGCAAAAACCTGATGTGATGTTAGTGGTATGGAAACCTGAAGAACACTGGGAGTTCTTGTTATCCATGTGAGGTAAAATAATTGAGAATTCCTGAAATTCATGCAAGTCTTCACTTTGGAATGATGTAATGATGTAAAGCAAAATTATGGTAATATTTGAAGAGCAGGGCTAATTACTAGCATAACTTCTCTCAGTAGTCTTTTGGTCAGATCCCTGAACTTCTTAAATAGAAGAAACCCCTTAAACTTCTTTTCACTAAAATAAACTGACTTGGTGCTAAAGATTCTCCAAACCTTTGTATTTCTAGTGCACAATCAATAGTAGCAAATTAAGATGTTACAATTCTCTCTGTTACTGTCACACTCAAAGAACTATGATCAACAGCTCCATGTCCAAGTGGAGATCAATTACAAGGGGTGTTCTTTGGTGTTTGCTTTGGATCTGGTGCTCTTTACCATCTTAGTTGGTGACATGGACAATGGCACTGAATGAACTCTCAGCACATTTGCTGATGATGCCAAGCTGTGTGGGGTGAGTTACAAGCTGGTGGAAAGGGAGGCCATCCAGAGGAACCTGCACAAGCTGGAGAACTGGGGCTGAAGGGGCTACAGGAAAGCTAGAGAGGGACCTCTTATAAGGAAGTCTAGTGATAGGACAAGTGGGGGATGCTTTCAGGCTAAAGGAGAGGACATTTATGCTGGATCTTAGGATCACTATGAGAGTGCTGAGGCACTGGAACAGTTTGCTTGGTGAGTTTGTGGATGCCCCCTCTCTGCAAAAGTTGAAGGCCAGGCTGGATGTGGGGAACCTGGTCTTGTGAAAGCTGTCCCTGTGTAGGGCAAGGGAGTTGAAAGTAAATGATCTCTGTGATTCTTCAGTGATTCATTCTGTGATTCTTCAGTGTGAAGTATTTCTTCTATTTTACATTTAGAATAATGTATTGTAGACCTGATTGCTGTATATTGAGTTATGTATGTGGGTTTTTTTTTCCCTTGCAACAGGAATTTTCGAGCTTTTAAGTACTTCACAATTGTCTCCATATTGGAAGCTGTTCAAGCAAGTGGACACCACCCTAAAGAGTAAGAAATATCTTTTTTTTAAGAATTCAGGAGGAATCCAGTGAGGTTTTGTATAGCTAAGAACTTAATGTTTCCATCCTATGGTAGTTACTGGTAAATTAGGGTTTTTTTTGTACTGTTGAACTCTGTAACAGCTAGGATAAAGTACTCGATTAAAAGTTTTCAGTATTTGTTTTCAGATTAAAATTAACTTTGAATGCCTCTAGATTGTTAATTGGTATGTTGTTTAACATTTATGCTATAACTTAGTTAAATAAAGAAGAATTTAGAGGGTAAAAAAAACCATAGTGAAATGTTGCATCAAACCTGGCAATTAGATAATTTCAATCTTGATTCTCATTTTTGCATGTGAGGAGGACTTCTGCATGATGTGATCTCTACTTGCACAATAGGAATGCCAGTATAGGAAAAGAGAGCAACTGGAGGGAGTTTTTTGCCTGTTCCAGTACAGAATTTGTATCCCTTCACATAAAGAGCAAAGATGGAAGTATTTTATCAGCTTTCATCTGTGTTTGGGTTCATGCTTATTGTTTATGAATTTTAGAAAATAAATATGAGTTATTTAAATGTCCCTATTAATGCAGAGCAGAGTTTAGCAACTTCAGAATGAATCTTCATGTTACCAAATAATAGAAGTAGGATAAATGTACTAATTTGTGTTCTGAATTAATACAGAATAATTTTTTTTCTTGGAGCACCACAGGCTTTTGATACCCGCTGTCATTAATTTACATCTTTGATTTAGATAACAACATTGTCTCAAAGATACGAGGAGAAGAAGTAATCTTTGTTTTAAAATCTGCTTCTTAATGCAGTGACATACATTACCTTAGAGTAACAATTAAAGGTTGAACTGTTCTAATAGTCTTGCAAAGGTGTTTAGGAGTTGTCTTCAAGAACCTGTGTTTAGAGAGATGGAAATCCATATGAGAGTGATGAGAGCCTGGAATGGGTTGCCCAGGGAGGTGGTTGGGGCCCCATCCTTGGAGGTGTTTAAGGACTGGCTGGATGAGGCTCTGGCCAGCCTGATGAAGCGTGGGGTGTCCCTGCCCATGACAGGGAAGTTGGAACTGAATGATCTTGTGGTCCCTTCCAACCTTGACTGATTCTATGACTTGATGTAGGTGATCCTGCTGTGTCAGGGGGATTGGACTAGATGATCTTTCGAGGCCCCTTCCAATCCCTAATGATTATATGATTCTATGATTTATTGGAATGGGAGGGTGCTGGGTACCTTGGAAAGAATTATGATGTTATCGAATAAGCAACATTGTTTACAGAAAACCACATTGGTATAGAGTGTAAATTCAGGCACTAACTTTGTGTCTGTGTCTTGGTTATGGAACCAGAATGTTACAGAATGGTTTTGATTGCTTTGAGGCTTTTACACACAGGCCATACGGTGTAATTTTGAAGCCTGTCCTGAAGTTGAGGTTCACTTTTAGACCTCTACACAATGTCAAATCAAGAAGTAGGATAAAACCACCATGCAGGTATGCTCCTGAGAAAGGCGCTGTCAATTCCTATTGGCAACTACATCAGTCAATACATAAGAGCATGCTGCCCTTAAAAGATAGTATGTAGAGGTTTTTTGCATTGGTAGGTTTAAACCTGAACCTCAACACCTCTCTTCTTGACCTTACTTTGTGTCTGAAAGTTGCCCTAAACCTCAGTGTGTTCAGGAACAGTCTCTGTTCAACCTCAGAGACTTGTATGGTCTCTAATGATGAAGTACTATTTGGATTTATAGCACGTCTCTGAGCTTCTTAAATTCTTCTTAAAGACATATGTTCTGTATTTATGAGTAAGGACCCTTTTTTTACCTTGACTTGGGCCTTTTTCTTGAAATCCTGTTATTTTTTTAATGTAGAAGATTTCTCCAACTTATTTTTGTCTGAGAAGTTAATCAGGTACTTTTAAAGTATAAGGTTCTTTAGATGCCTGTGATAGCCCTTCATTTTGACCCAAGCTAATTATTAAACTTTTTAAGCATAAATGTTTTGCTAAATCATAGAATCATAGAATTATTGTGGACTGGAAGGGACCCACATCCAGGTGGGTCTTGAACATCTCCAGTGATGAAAACTCCACAACCACCCTGGGCAGCCTGTTCCAGTTCTCTGTCACCCTCACTGTGAAGAAGTTCCTTCTGATACTGATATGGAACCCCCTATGTTCCAGCTTATAACCATTGTTCCTCGTCCTGTCACTAGATGATATTGAGAAGAGCCTGGCTCCATCCTCCTGACACCCACTCTTCACATATTTATAGACATTAATGAGGTCACCCCTCAGTGTCCTCCAAGTTAAAGAGACCCAACTCCCTCAGCCTCTCTTCATAAGGGAGGTGCTCCACTTCCTTCAATATCCTTGTTACTCTGTGCTGGACTCACTTCAGCAGCTCCATATCCTTCTTGAATGAGGGACCTAGAACTGGACACAATATTCCAGATGCGATCTCACCAGGGCAGAGTAGAAGGGGAGAAGAACCTCTCTTGATCTGCTAACCAACCCCCTTCTGATTCATCCCAAGATGCTGTTTGCCCTCTTAGCCACAAGAGCACACTGCTGGCTCATAGTCATTCTGCTGTCCACCAGGACCCCCAGGTCCCTTTCTCCTACACTGCTCTCCAACAGGTCAGTCCCAAGCTTACACTGGTACTTGGGGTTGTTCTTGCCCAGATGCAAGACTCTACACTTACCCTTGTTATACTTCATTACATTTCTCTCTGCCCAGATCTCCAGCCTTTCCAGGTCTTTTTGAATGGCAGCACAGTCTGCAGGTGTGTCAGTGACGCCACCAGCAAACTTGCTGACAGTGCACCCTAATCCTTCCATCCAAGTCATCAATTAATAGATTGAACAGGACTGGTCCCAGCACCGACCCCTGAGGCACTCCACTAGATACAGGCCTCCAGCTGGACTCTGTCCCATTGACCACTACTCTCTGACTTGTATCCTGGAGCCAGTTCACAATCCACCCCACTACCTGATCATCTAGACCTCACTGTCTCAGTTTGTCTGTGAGGATCCTATGTGGAACTGTATCACATGCCTTACTGAAGTCAAGACAGACCACATCCACCACTGTGCTATCATTTATTGACCTGGTTATGCCCTCATAAAAGGCTATCAGGTTGGTCAACCATGACTTTCCTGTTGGTGAAGCTATGATGACTGTCCCTAATGACCCTCCTGTCCTTGATGTTCCTGGAGACAGTGTCATGGATAAATTGTTCCATCACCTTTCCTGGGATGGAGGTGAGGCTGGCTGGTCTATAGTTACCTGGGTCCTCGTTCTTTCCCTTTTTTAAAGATTGGGGTAACACTTGCTACCCTCCAGTCCCTAGGCACCTCTCCTGATTCCAGTGACTTAGCAAAGATGATGGAGAGTGGCTTAGCAATGACTTCTGCCGTCTTCCTTAGTTGGTATGGGTGCATCCCATCTGGGCCCATGGATTTGTGTACATCCAGATTGCTCAACTTATCCCTAACCCAGTCCTCATCAACCAAGGCAAGCTCGTCTCTTGCCTCAACTTCCTCTGGAGTCTCAGCTTGATATCAAGACAGCCTCTAGAAGTGTAAACAGCGGCAAAGGTGTTCAGTATCTCTGTTTTCTCTGATTCCTCTGTCTCCAGGGCACCCACCTCATTCAGCAGGGGGCCTATGTTACCTCTAGTTTTAGTTTTAGCTGTAATGTATTTGAAGAAGCCCTTTTTGTTGCCCTTGACCTCTCTTGCAAGGTTTAATTCCAAGGAGGCCTTGGCTTTTCTAGTTGCATCCCTACATTCTCTCACCAGAGCCTTATAATCACCCCAAGTGGCCGTCCCCTCCTTCCATGACCTATGGGCTTTCTTCCTCTTCAGTTTGCCCAGCAGCTCCATGTCTAACCATGCAGGTCTTCTGGCTCCCTTCCTTAACTTCTTTCCTGTTGGAATGTTCTTTTTTTGTGCTTCAAAACAGTAGTCTTTGAATGTTAACCAGCTACCCTGAGCTCCTTAACCTGTCAGTACCCTGTCTGGGATTTCCCCTAGCAATAGCTTGAAAAGGCCAAAATTGGCCCCCCTGAAGTCCAGGGTTGTGATTCTGCTAGCTATTCTGTTCCTACGGCACAAGACTTTAGCTGCAGTGGAAGTTGTATTTTCTTTCCAAGTGAAATGCCTTTTGTCATGTTGTTTCACTTGAACTGTTATGAATGACCTTAGCAGCTGTCTTACAGAATTATTTTTTTCTTCTCTAAACCATTGTAAGCTACCTACAAGAAAGGAAGGGAGGTGGTAGAATTGTGTTTGCACATTTCTGTCAAGTAGAAGGGGGAACAGTTACATGAGGTGTTTGGTGTGTAAGCAAAACCAGTGTAGGTATGACAACAGACTACTCTGAATTACTGTGACGAGCACTCACAGGCCACTTTGCTCCAGCTTCATCATCTATCTTAGTGCTGAAAACTGTAGCCGTTAATTGGAACCTAGTCCTGAGAATTTTACTTAAGACCCTTGGTTGAAAATCTTTCTCTTCCTAATTTTCACATCAAAATACAATGTATCTGAGGATTTAGCATGATATCTGTTGACTCTGTAGCAGAATAGAATTAGAAACTGAACTGGTATGAAGGTTTGGTTCTTGTAAAGGAATGGCTCATTGCTCAAAAATAGTTATAAGAAAATACCAATGAAAAGCAATTTTTAAATTAAATAATGCATATTAAATATAATTGGATGTGTATTTATTTAATGAAAGGAGCTACCTAAACAAGCTTTGTCCTATGTTTATTGATACCAGTAAGAGTGTCTTTTGAATCCATGTTTAGCTACAGATACCATAGGATTGGAGAATGGTTCCAGTTTGAAGAATTTTAAAGTTCGCCTTATTCCAACCTCCCTGCCATAGGACTCTTGTACAAGGACTTATCCTTTTTTGGGGGAGTAAGAGTTCATCTCTACTAAATGTCTACGTGTTCTCTTTTAATCATTTATATTTCTGGGATTTTGAGGGAAGTCTGTTTTTCCTCTGCATTTTAAATGGAACACGTACATTGATCCATAGTAACTTGTATTATTTAATTTATTGCAACTTTCTGAACTCGGGCAAAGTTTTAGTTAAATCTGAGGGATGGCAATAGTATAATTGCCTTTAATTTATTATATTAGAACTCCTCAGTTTTCTAACCAGCTCTGGTATTGATTCGTGCACGTTGCACACATCCTTAAGGAAATGATTCAAACTGGGCTGAGTAGAGCCAGTTTCATTTCCCTGTGGTTTTGAATGTAAGGTTAAATATGAAAAGTAATACAAGGTAAATTTGAAAAATATCTGTAATCCTAAAAAAATTAAACTAATGTGATGTCACAAGAGAGCTACTTCTGCAGACTGAGCAGAACAGCAGCAGTGCACTGATACGTACTCAATAATTTAAAAGTTTCAGTTGTTACGTTGTTTGTTTTTAAGTGAGAAACCTGGGTGATTCAGAAATTACTGGGTTTTTTCATTCTCTTGGACTCATGATCTGTGTTGTCCTGTTCTAATACTTGGGTTCAAATATTTAATTTAAAATACAGTTATGTTAAGAACTAGCAGATTAAAGAAAGTATAGAATCATAGAATCACTACGGACTGGAAGGGACCTCGAAAGATCATCTAGTCCAATCCCCCGTAACAGCAGGATCACCTAGACCAAGTCACACAGGAACACATCCAGGCGGGTCTTGAACATCTCCATTGACGGAGACTCCACAACCACCCTGGGCAGCCTGTTCCAGTGCTCTGTCACCCTCACCATGAGGAAGTTCCTTCTCAGGTTGACGTGGAACCTTTTATGTTCCAGCTTACAACCATTGCCCCTCGTCCTATCACTACATGACACCGAGAATAGCCCAGCTCCATCCTCCCGACACCCACCCCTCAAATATTTGTAGACATTAATGAGATCACCCCTCAGTCTTCTCTTCTCCAAGCTAAAGAGACCCAGGTCCCTCAGCCTCTCCTCATAAGGTAGGTGCTCGACCTCCTTCATCATCTTTGTTGCCCTTTGCTGGACCCTCTCCAGCAGCTCCACATCCCTCTTGAACCGAGGAGCCCAGAACTGGACACAATACTCCAGGTGTGGTCTCACGAGGGCAGAGTAGATGGGGAGAAGAACCTCCCTTGATCTGCTAACCACGCCCCTTCTGATCCACCCCAGGATGCTGTTGGCCCTCTTGGCCACAAGAGCACATTGCTGGCTCATGGTCATCCTGCTGTCCACCAGGACCCCCAGATTCCTCTCTCCTACACTACTCTCCAACAGGTCAGTCCCCAGCTTATACTGGTACCTGGAGTTGTTCTTGCCCAGATGCAAGACTCTACACTTACCCTTGTTATACCTCATTAGATTTCTCTCTGCCCGGCTCTCCAGCCTATCCATGTCTCGCTGAATGGCAGCACAGTCTGCAGGGGTATCGGTGACACCACCCAGCTTTGTGTCATCAGCAAACTTGCTGACAGTGCATGTCAATCCCTCATCCAAGTCATCAATGAATAGATTGAACAGGACTGGTCCCAGCAGTTCCCTGGTATACCATGCAGGTCTTTTGGCTCCCTTCCAGCAAGCGCTAGCAGATGTTTCTGTTCTGATTCAGATATGTTTGTGGAATATCTTAATTCTTAATTCTTCTTGGACAAAATGCTTAGTTTATAATCTGTTGGAAGGTGTTTTGTACTGGGAAAGTCATTACTGTTGCTTTTAATCGTGAGGTGACAATTTTATTGGTGTGAGAAGATAATGGGATCTAATCTATGAGACTTCAGGAACCAGTAAGTTGTACATGTATCACCTGGAACCCAGGGCTGCACTGCTGAGCTGTTGCATTCTGAAGCTCCACCATCTCTTTCTGTAGCATGCTTTTTCTCTGTACTTACAGCAATTGACAGTCATACCAGTCTGTACTTGATAGATGTCACCAGTTGGTGTCTTTCAGTATGATACAGGATCCATCTGTCTTTTTCTGTGTAGAACAGAAGTTTGGATGGCCAAACCTTCAACAAGGTTTATTAATCTAGGTATCTAGGTTAGACTTAATTCTGACTATGGTCACAACACTTTCAGTGGACTAGTGGAGTATAAGCAGAAAAGGTTTTCTTTTATCAGCTTGTCAAAAACTGCTTTGTACTTAATAGGCTCAGCATGAACCTTGTCCATCAGAGAGTATTTCAGATTGCCAGGGTGTCCATTTCTGCAAGGATCTTAAGCTCATTCCTGGGAGAACTTGCATTAATAAAGAACTGCAGTTTAAGCGGAGAAGAACATGAAGGTGAGCTTTAGTATTAGGGTCAGGAACTGAAAGTTGTGGCTGTTTACTCTTCCACTTTTCTTCAGAATAATTAGAGATATGTATTGACAGGGTAAGGAATGATTATCCATGAAGGTCCTAATTTAAAGTGATGGCTCTTCTATTCTAGAGTTTGCTACCTATCTGGGGAGTTAAATTATCACGGAAACAGATTTTCGTTTTCTGTGCTGCTTGATTACACTTTGAATGTGTAAGTGTTTAGGCTAAAGTTAAACTAACAATCATTTTCTGCTTCTCTTGCCTGAAATCCCCCATTGCAAATGAATTCTTTGGTAACTCAGTGACACTCTGAATGATAAATAAAAAGGAAAAACAACTGGTGTGCTGAAAGTAGATAAGTGTGTAAACTCTGTTGAACCATAGGTACTGCTTTTCATGTGTTCATTGCTATATTCTTCATGGAATCACAGAATTGTTGAGGCTAGAAAAGCCCTCTGAGCTCATGTAGCCCAGCCCATGACCTGACATCTCCACATCAGTCAGGCCAGGGCACTGAGGGCTACAGCCAGTCTGCCCTAAAACACCTCTGGGGATGGGGACTCCACCACTGCCCTGGGCAGTCCATTCCAGGGTCTGGTCACCCCTTCTGTGAAGAAAGGCTTCCTAACATCCAGCCTAACCCTCTCCTGGCAGCTTCAGGCCTTGCCCTCTGATTGTGTCATCAGCTGCCTGGGAAAAGACCTTGATTCCTGCCTGACTACAACCTCCCTTTAGGGAGTTGGAGAGAGGGAATGATCACCTCTGAGTCTCCACTTCCCCAGGCTAAACACCCCTAGCTCCCTCAGCCTCTTCCTCATCAGACTTTCCCTCCAGTCCATTCCCCGGCCTCGTTGCTCCTCTTGACCTGCTCCAGCCCCTCGATCTCTTTCCTGAATTAAGTGGCCCAGAACTGCCCCCAGTACTCAAGGGGAGGCCCCAGCAGTGCCCAGTAGAGGGGGAGAATTATGTCTCTAGTCCTGCTGGCCACGCTGTTGCTGACCCAAGCCAGGATGCCACTTGCCTTCCAGGCCACCTGGGCACCCTGCTGGCACTGGTTGTCAACCAGCACTGCCAGGTTCCTCTCTGCTAGGCTGCTTTCCAGCCACTCTTCCCCAAGACTGTAGAGCTATAGGGACCTATTGTGGCCTAAGTGCAGAACCCTGTACTTCATCTTGTTGAATCTCAGCCCACTGACCCAGCCCAGTCTTTCCCTTAAATGAAAGTTGTATTATATCTGTGAGATAAAATATGGTTTTTGAGATTCTTACTGAACAGAACTTAAGCAGAAGAACTGTTTCTCAGCTTTTCCTGATGTAGTTAGGGTAACTTTGATTTTAAATGTAGTTTATGACCTTTATGGCAAGTTACAGCTTATAATCTATTTGCAAGTTTCTCATTTAAATATACAGGATTTCTGTGTACCTTTTATGTATTATATGATTTGTTTCTGCAAACAAATTTTAGTTCTGGATCACTGAAGAAATCTAAAATTAAGCTTTGATGACAGAGCCAACTATGAAAAAATTAAATTTTTATATTTAAAACATCAAATTTTACTTTTAATACATAAGGCACAAAATTGAACAGTGCTGGACAGGGCATTAAGTATGACCAGAAATAATGGATTTGTGGTTTAACTAAAATGTAACACCGTGAATAAAATATCCAGAAGTGCTGGGGAGGAGAAGGAGCAATGAGAAAACTCATGAAAATGAAATAATTTGTCTTTTTTTTTGTCTTTCTCACAGGATGCTTTAACACTTTCAGATGCATGTTTTGTAAGAAGCACTAATGGACATCAACATGCCTTGGATAAGGTGGTGACCACTGGATGTCATTTGTTTCTGTTCACTGCAGAGAGCCAAAACTGACTCCATTTGGAGTTGAGAGAAAACGCAGTACAGACCTATCAAGATGACTGATCCTATGATGGATTTTTTTGATGATGCCAATCTTTTTAGTGAGA
The DNA here is from genome assembly GCA_013400115.1 of Rhinopomastus cyanomelas. Classification (NCBI taxonomy): domain Eukaryota; kingdom Metazoa; phylum Chordata; class Aves; order Bucerotiformes; family Rhinopomastidae; genus Rhinopomastus; species Rhinopomastus cyanomelas. Next base: position 275,151 of record VXBP01003494.1, on the reverse strand, counting down.
CCTTAGAAGGTTTGTCAGATGATGCCTTTGTTCAGCCTGGACCTGTTTCACTTGTCGATGAATTGAATTTGGGTGCAGAATTTGAACCTTTGCACATAGACTCATTGAACCCTGTGCAAGATGCTCAAAGTCAACAAAAGATGAGTGAGTTTGATCAGCTGAACCAGTATGATTCTCTGAAACTTCACTCTGTAAATCAGTCATTTAATAGCCCGGCTGACAACGTCCTATCACCACACTCTCAATTCAATTGTTCACCAGTTCACCCACAAAACCAGTCTAATGGGATGTTTCCTGATGTGGCTGATGGTAGCCCTATGTGGGGTCATCAAACTGCCACAACTGTTTCAAATCAAAATGGGTCCCCCTTTCACCAAGGGCATTCTCAGTCTATGCAGCAAAACAAAAGCTTTGTAGCACACCATGACTTTGCCTTATTTCAGGCTAATGAACCACAGCATCAGTGTGCCTCTCTTAGGTCACAACAGAGCAGAAGCAACACAGGGCAGGATGCTCTAAGTCAGCCAAAAGACTTCATGGAAGTTAACGTCTCTACTTCTCTCAGAGTCAGTGTTAACCATCCACCTCCAGTTTCTAATCCATCAGCTTCACAGCAGCCTCTATCTGTTCAGCAATTTTCTCAAACAGCAAGTGCTTCAATACATTTTTGTGGGAATCAAGAAGGAAATTTTGATGGACAGTCTCCAAATATTACTCCGTGTTCTGTCAGTAATAGCCAACAATTTTCATCTCCCTATTCTTACTCTAATAACCACATTTCTCCTACCAGCCTTCTTCAGTCTACAACAGCTCTTTCTAGTAGCCAGCAGCATTCTATCTCTGACTTCACTGGAAGCGATGCCTTTACATCTCAAACAAGGACCAAGCAAGAAACAACTGAGCACATGTTGAACGCTAACACACCTTTGAATTCAAACAGTTTTCAAATGTTGCATTCTGCACATCCTCAGGGCAACTTTAGTAGTTCAAAACTCTCTCCTGTGAATATTAATTTTCCAACTTCTGCTGGTTCTGCTTCTCAAATAAGCCATTTCACTGACTCTATTGAAAGCAATGGTTTCACATCTTTAGATGATAACTTACTTCATCAAGTAGAGACTCACAATGAACCATTTACTGGACTTGATCCCGATGACCTCCTTCAGGAAGACCTTCTGCCACAGTTTGATGATTCTGCATTTGTTCAGGATAGCACAAGCCATGTTTTAGAGCATGACCTAGAACATCATATAACCCCACAGCAAGTAACGCAGTCATCTGATCTAGTTCGGGCACAGTCTCACAGCCAGATCCATCCATGGCATTCTTCAGTTTCTAATCAACATCTGCAAGACAGAAGTCGTGTGACCTTACAAGGACAGGTATGTAGGCATTTGGGGGATGAGGGCTTGAGCTGCTTTATTCAGTTGTTCCAGTGAGATGAATAATAGTGGCTGGAGCTTGTGTCAAAGCGCGATAACTGAAGATACTGGTGTGCTCTTATTTGGCTCTGAGGTATTGGTTAGTTTATTCAGAGAAAATGGTGCTGATCCTTCTGCTCTTTATAATTCCTGTATACAGCAGTAAAAACTGGGTTAGTATTTTAGTGCAAATGTAATGGTTTATTGTATTTGAAAGTACTTATAGCAACATATTTCTGAGAGCCTTATTAAATAAGCTTGTGTGGCTGGTTTCCTGCAAGAACTGTACTGGTTGTGTTGTTCCCAGTCCTTTGCTTGGTACCTTTGTGAGCATGCTCATTGGCTAAAAATACAAATTCAGGGTTTTGTTGCTCATGTGATTGGTAATAATAGAAAACATACACCAGGCTGCCTATGTTGAGTTTGTTACTTTTGGATAAATGAGAGAATGCTGTGGTTGTTTTATTGTAATGTGCACATCTACTGCGAGTACTTTCACCATGGAGGGCAAGACAGCATTAAAATGACATGGTTCTTTTTTAATGGCCTACAACGGGAAAAAAAACTTTGCGGACTGTGCTTTCCTAATCATCTGAGAGAAATTAAAATTGTGTGAGCATTGGGAAGTTCAGAAAGACAGTTCTCTTCAGTCTATTTCGATTCATAGAATTGCCTAGGCTGAAACTTCAAGACCTGTTGAGTCCAACTGTTAACACAACTGTCCCAAGCCCACTGATGAACTCTGTCTCTGAGCTCCAGATCTATGTGGGTTTTAAACACTTCCAGGGATGGTGATTCAATCCCCTCCCTGGGCTGCCTGTTGCTATACTGATGACCTTTTCAGTAAAGTAATTTCTCCTAATGTCCAACCTAAGCTTCCCCTGGTGCAACTTGAGGTCATTTCCTCTTGTCCTATCACTCATTACTTCTGAGAAGACACCAATCCTCACCTCTCTACATCCTCCTTTCAGGTAGTTGTAGACAGTAATAAGGTCTCCTTCCCTCAGACTAACCAGCCCCAGCTTTGTCAGCTGCTCGTCACAGTGTTTGTTCTCCAAAACCTTCGTCAACCCTGGTGCCCTTCTCTGGACCTCGATGTCCTTCTTGTATTGAGGTACCCAAATTGAACCCAATACTCAAAGTATGGCATCATCAGTGCCCAGTACAAGGGAGTAATAACTTCTTTATTCCTGCTGGCTACAGAATTTCTCATCCAAGCCAGGATGCCACTGGCCTTCTTGGCCTCCTGAGCATGCTGCTGGCTCACATTTAGCTGGTGATCAATCAGTACCCCCAGGGCTCTTTCTGTTGAGCAGCTTTCCAGTCCCTCTCCCCCAAGCCTGTAGCATTGCACTGGATTGTTGGCAGTTGGCTTTGTAAAAAGTCATACAACTGGCCTCAAACTGTAGAAGTCTGTCTGTAGGGCCTCTCTACCCTCAATCCATCTCATCATATTCTCTTTTATAGAAAGTGTGTAAGTATCAATAAACTGAAGTACACACTGGTGTTCCTGGGTTGGTTTGGTCTCTTGAGAGAGTAGTTAAACTTTACTTGCCTTATTTTATTTGGTTTTGAAAAGTTGTTTTTCCATAGCACCATAACAAGTAAAATCTTGTTTTAATTACAGCTATTAGAAATCTTAGCACATGTTAGATTCTTGTGGATTTTTCAGCTTGAAAAACTGCTGAATAAAATCTTAAGTATAGCAGAGACTTGATAATCAAAGGCACTAATAAATATTTCAGCTTTTAAAAATTAACAATCTTTGGTGCTATGACTGTGGTTTTGGAGACTGGTTTATTTGCTTTCCATGTGAATGTTTAAAGCATGATAGGAGTGACTGTGTCCCCTATAATTTAATACCTTGATATTATCACAGTTTATCTCTGTAACTCCTTCAGTTAGATGGTTTGGTAGAAGAAGGTGTAGCTGAGACAAGTTATTCAAATCCATCAAACAGCAAGTAAGAATTTTTATTTTGAACTTGTAAATTTTAGTAAAAGTTCAGCTTGTACTTGGAGAAGTTGAGGGAATATAAAACTTTTCTAATTCTCAGTCTGTTAATTTCAAAGTAGTGGCAACTCTGGCATCACACAGGTACCCACAGACAGCTTAAAGTTTGCCATAACTGTATTACTTCTCTTTATTCTTGCTACTCAAATTCTGTCAGAGAATATAGAATGGTGTCATATTGGAAAAAAAAAAAAAAAAAACCAACTATTGGAAAAGAACGGAACTTGATTACCAACTGTGGATCTTGCATAGTTTTCAGGACCCAGACCTGTGAGGGAGGTGATGTAACACTTTTTTTCCCCCACTCTCATGTTATGTTGTTAGTGTAGACATACAGGTTTAACACATTTAGTCTTTGGACTTGGTTTAGTAGAAAGCTTGACCATTGCCACCTCTGCTTATGTTTGTGGAGTGTGTGATTGTCACCACTCTAGTGATACTTTCTCGGTAAACTTCTGATGTTAATATGCGTGTATGGCTCTGTGCTTCAGGTGAGCTCAGTTAACTGATGATGGGCAATATATGTTCTGTTGGGTTTGATTAATCTTCCTCATGAGGAAGAAGAGAGCACAGCCCAAGTTGCTACTCTTGTCTATTGTCTGTGACCTTAACGCATACGGTGTAGTAGCTATAGTGAAACCTGCTTGCATTCATGACTGTGTGTACAGTGCTGCAGAGGGAGCAGCGCCTCAGGAAGCAGAGCAGCAGAACCCAGAGCTGTGAACAGTAGCTGTTGGTCTACCATGAGTGTGCTTGGGGTGAAGGGTGAAGAGGAAGTGAATTCCAGGAAAAGTGAGGGTGGTGAGAAATCTGGAGGTTAGTCTTAATTTGCGAGAAGCATGTGAGGTACTAGCCAGGCAGCAAAATGTAGGTCTAACAACATTTTCTTGGGGCTGTGACTCTGCTGTTGTGTACATCAAGCACGTTCTAAGATTCTGTGGTCTTGCTGACATCATTTTTTAGTGCTTTGTTTTCCAGGAATAGAAGGGAGTTCTGGGACCTGTGGAGATTACTTAATGTTTTTGGGGTTTGATTTTGGTTTTTATGGTGGTCTGAAAGCAAACCATCTTTACAGTATTTAAACTTCATTTACATTTTCCCCCGGAACTTGGAAATACCTCTGTTTTCTAAAGTTATAAAAATACTTGGTTTGTTTTTTATCATTTCAGGGTATGCAATAAATTGTAAAAATTGGATTCAGACAGAGTTTATCTAATGGGACAGGTGTTGAATGTTTCCTTCAGAACCTGTTTGTGAAGTGGTAGCTGTCAAACTATTGTGAGCAATGTCTTGATGTGGGAGTGACAGAGACAAACAATGGAGAAGCCTCTTTAAATCAGCACTCTATGTTATATGGATAGTAAGAGAAAACTGTGGCAATTACTGAGGTGAACAAGGTTTCAGATCACTTTTGTACCTGATTACAGTTCTAGGAGGTTTTTTAGCTTTCATTCTCATTGTTATTCTTTGATCAGTGTAGAATTGAAGTTCAAGATTAGCTCATTCTGCTTGAGCTTTTGCTTGTGTGTATGTGTGGTGTAACGAGAGGGATAAGACAGAGAGGGCATGATGGTCTTATTGATACTGGTTGTCTTTATGCCACGGGTGAGGTGGGAAGGGATTTTAATACCTATTGAGATGAAATATTTTTTATTTTAGAAGACAGTGTTCCTTACTGGCTTTTGTACACACTGCAAAAAACCCGAATGACTAATGGATTTAATTATTTTCATCAATTTTAGTCTGATAATGATTGAAATTTTTTTCAGAAAGGACATCTTATTATTTTAGGAAACAGTTCATGAACTGTAGCTGTTGGAATGGACCCAATGTTAGACAACCAAAGGTCTTCAACTGGTGGTGTGCTGAGCTTACTTAAAATTAAGAAAAGAGGTGAAATACTTTTTTCATTATTTGAAAGTAAGAACACTCATCACATTTCTACTTGTACAGCTATTCTTTTGATAGAAATTAATTTAAAAATTAAACCAATCCCTTTAGTGTAATAATGCTGCAAAATTAAAACCAATCTAGACGATCTGCTGCTGCTATTATACTTTCTGTTCCTGCTGTAATGAGATTATAATTGTAAATAAATTGTGCCTCTTAATTTTATATCATGCATTTTTCATCAAAGTTAGTTTGAGAACATGAAGTGGGGAAACACACTAAACATTCATGCAGCTTCAGCTTTGACTAATATAGCACTTCTGATCTTTCTAATTCCACTTAAAACTGTTTGTAGTTTGCTAAAGCTAAATAAGCGATTAACTTTTCATGAAGTTGAAAAAAGATGACAGAATACAGGCTTCAACATTCGATTCTGCATATTTAGAAGAAGGAGGAAGTTGGAAAGATAATGTGAAGTATAAACTGTCCTAGGAGAAGTTTACAGCCATCTCGCTGTGTAAGTTAGTTTTTCATAAGCATTTTAATCTGTTCTGGCTCCAGACATGAAAGCTGAATAATTGAGATTAAACTTGAAAATTATATTTCATCAGTAATCCAAAGTGTTACATGACAAGGTGGTACTCTTCATACTTACATCTTGTTTTCCATTTTGTGACTAAAAGTTTGAGACATTGCTTGATTCTGGAATTCATTAATATATTGAAAATATTCCAGTCACATTGGCCTTTCTTTGTGAAAACTGATTTGAAACATGCCAGTGCTTTTGTGCTTTTAAACATGAGCTTTCCTACCGATTGTTCTGTAGAAACAGATGACACTGCATTTTTGGAGAGGATTTGTCCTGCCCTTGCTGAAAGTTTCACAAGGGAAGTCTGAGCATTGTACGTGACTGCTTGGTTGGTTTTGTACCCTGGGCCATCTACATGTGTCAGAACAGCAAAGTCTCATGTGTGAGTATATCGTCAGAGATGGGATTCCATGCAGTTTTGAGTTCTGCTGAGCTGCCTGCCCTGAGAGGCTTTTCACCTTGACTGTGTTAGCAGATTCTTCCCTGTTATGTCAATGTTAAATTGATTGTAGATAAGCATCCCTTGGTCTGTTCCGCTCATAAGCCTCTTACTCTGCCACTGGTTGCAGTTCTACTCATATATTGATTCTTGCGCTGTACAGGTTCTGACAGCAACGCAGAATAAGTGACAGTTTGTTTTTTGGGCCAGTTCTGGGAGGTAGAACAAGACGATTGTTTGATATATGAAACTGTGGAAGAGGCACACAAGTCAAGCATAACCTGTCAGAGTACATTCTACATAGTTTAAGTGAATTGGTAATGAGAAATAATTTTAAAGCCATGAACTGATCACATTGTGTATAAATTGTTTGTTTAAGAGACTGCCTCTCTTGCATAGTAAGTTGATAGTGTATGGCTTTTAAGTGGTGCTACAATAGAGGATGATGAAATTGTGCTGTTATATATGTATTGAAGCAATGAGGATAGTTTGTAGTGGGACTAAGCATAATAACAAATCATATTTTATAATCTTGGAATGTAAAAAAACAGACCCTCAAACCAAAGGAGCCCTAAACTTTTTCCTAAATTTCTTTTTCCTAAAATGTTTAATAGTTCTGCTTTAGCTCCTATTAAGCATATCCATTGTATTTGTCTTGTTCCTCTCATTATGTTTAATTTTATGGGTGGCATACTAAGAAATTTAATTGTCTGAACTTTTAAATGTTTCTAGGAGCTGTGTGCTCAGGATTTAATTCTCTGGGCCTAAGGAACAATTTTCCTCACAGGAGCTGAATAAATTGTCTACCACAGTGAGGCAGCAGAATTCAATTGTCATCTCCCAACACCTACCAGGTTTATCATGTATGTATAAGTAATGAAAGTAATCCCTCCACTGACCTTCTTTGTACTGGATTTTGGAGTTTATTTGCTCTATTATTTCCAGAAAGGCCAGCACAAATACGGTGAAGTGGCAGTGGCAAAGCTGTGTAAAACCCAACAAGTTAGTTAGGGGAACAGACAGCGCTTCTGAGCTTGAGTAGTGCAGTTCTTGAAGTGAACAGAGTGTTTATAACTGTATGGAATGCTTTCTTTAGTGATCTGTGGCTTTTTGCTGATGATGTGTTCATCACCGAAGACAACAATATTTTGATAGCTTTGTTTATAGTTGAAGCATTTCCTTTTGTTTATATCTTATCCAAGTTTTACATAAACAATCTAATATTTTATTTCCTTTTGAAATTATACATTGCATAGGCTGGGGCAAGGCAGTGCAGCATATTTGTGAGGTTGGTCTACAAACTAATCAGCACACTTGGACTGATGGGTATTTATTATAATTATTTATCGATTTTTCATGCTCCTTGTTTTTCCTTTCAAAGCACACCTGTGTTGTAAGGGAAAGACAAAAACTGCTAGGCTTTGAAGAACAGAAAGTGCACCTCAGTTTCTACTTACTGTTTTAAAGGCTCTATGCATTTATTAGTAATTGCCATCTCTGTTGGATAGATTCACTATTTTTTCATAATGCTTCATTTTCTGAATCGCTTCTGTTATCCTGAATGCCTTTCTTAGCTCTCAACATTTGTCAGTTTTAAAATAATTAAGCTGTCCAATTCTTTGTGTATGCTTCCTCCTTAAAATGAGAACCTTGCTGTTGCAAGGATGGTTATAATTTCAGAAAAGACTTTTTCCCCCAATGGTAATTGCACACTCACTTAATGACTGCAATAATTGGCTCTAAAAGGTGCCAGAAGCAGCATTTTGGTAAAAAAGTAGGTAACAGATAGCAAGTGTAGGAATGAGGGCTCTGCGTAGGTCAGTTTACAGGAGTCATCCTACATTAGACATCAAGGGGAGATTAGTTAACAAAAATAAATAAAATACACACTGTGTGTTTAGTAAGAAATAGTAAGTGAAATTGAATAATATTAATGATTATGTGCAATCAGATATCTTATTAAAACGGAAGAACTAAAAAACAGTTAAGTAATATGAGAGTACTGATACAAATGTACGAGCTTAGTGTTTGCAAGAAGTGGTACCTAATTACAGAGAAAACAAAACCCACCTTAAATTTTCTTCTAAACATTGTCTTAGACTCATATTGAGCTACAGCTTTAAGTGAGAATTACCTTAAGGAAAAAGGTTTGTAAACAAAGGCTCCTGTTCTTCCAGTTTGTTTTGTGCAATGCAGCCACTTGTGCTGTGAACTGAACTGCGAAACTCAGGTACAGAGAAACTTTTTACTTTTTTTTGTTACGAGTGAATATTTTTTTTTTTTTTAGAAAGATGAGTTCCTGCATTGGCACTGGTACCCACTCACCTGCCTTGTCTCATGCTCTGATCTACAGGCTGAATTTCCAAGGAGCTTCAAATGTGTTATTGCCACTGCAACTTACAGGACAGCACTTCACGGTGCGACATTGTGTAGAAAATCAACACTATGAGGAAGTGTTAGTGCAGTTATTACTGAAAAAGAAGCAGAACTTGTAGAGTTGTTAACGGGTAATGTGGTTTTGAAGGCAAAGAATCAGAAGTACATTTGGAACTCGTGGCTTTTGTCCAGCTGGCTGTGTACTTTGTACACTCAAGATGCATGTTTTCTTTTAGCTGTTACAGTCATACAGAGAGAGATCAAAATAATTTCCAGCGCTTTGTTCACCTTACAGCCTCCTACACTTGAAGAGTTGTCATTTGCTGTGTTCATTACCTGGCTAAAAGATTTGCACTTCCTGGTTACAAGACAGTGCCTGTCTGCAGGGATTGTGTGGATTGGGAACTCTTAAGACTAATGAGTGGACTTCTACAATGATGAGCTGAGAACCAATACATTGATTTGAATAAGTTTGATGAATTAATCAAGGAATGTAGCTTTAGGCTAGAAGCAGTTGACAAGCCTTATGTTTTTGAAAGCTGTGTAATTTGTAGTACAGAGATTGATTTTTTTTCCTTCATAAATGCAGTAGGTTTTCTTTTTTGAGGGTTATTTGGCTTGTGTTTGCACTTATCAGTGTTTTCTGCTCCCTTGATGTCTTACTGTGAAGGAGGCTAGTATTTTCATTTATATCTTAGTAAACTATTCCCATCTCTTCTACTCTGCATTTTCAGGAGTTAGTCTGTATTTGAATGTATATCATTGCTGGTGGCATATTGTGCGTGTGCATGTAATGCTACTCAATAGCATATTGAACTGCCAGCTAGAACTGGTTTCACAGATGGATAGGAAGGCCTCTTTTCAGAGACACTCATTACTTCACCATTTAGGTTTTTTTATACGTTAGAAAGAGGAGTTGGCCTCACTGCTAATGGTGCCGAGTATTTTGGTTCTGAGCGTTTTGTTTCTTCTCTTCCAGCTTTGAACATTGTTTTGGAGAGAGAGAGAGAGATTTCTGACTTACGGGTTTCTAAGAGAGTGAGTTTCAAAACCTTTTCACTAGACCATCATTTTTACAGAGTACCGCACATAGAGAGGAAGAGAACTCTGGTAGTATTTTCAGCAAACTAGAAACATGCAGCTATTGTGGCTGATAGTACCTGTTATCTTTATCCTTCTGAAGTATAATAGTACTAGAAGATGCAGTTATGTTTGGGTTATCTTTCTTCTTTGATCAGCCTCTGCAGCAGCTGCTCATGAGGTTCAGGTATGTGTGTAAATGCTCTTGTAGCAAGAACTTTGATTCTTGCAAGTCGTAAAATCAGCAGTCAGCTGTTCCAGAGCACAGACTGTCATAGGGAAGGCTGGTAAATTCATTTGAGGAACCCATGAGTAACAAAACCAGATTGTCTTTTCTTTTGGGTTTTTTTTATGAGCTTTGTAAGAACATTTTTTCTTAAAGATTAGGTGAATTTATTCAGACCCATCTCTGGGTCAAAATAAATTAAATCTTTGTCATCCCATGAAGGATTCTTTGACCTGCAATCACATGGTATTAGTAAATCTCATCAACTCCAGATACTGCAAAAAAGTAATGTTTTATGGTGCCAGCCCAGTGTGTTTTTTGCCTTAATGTAGTTTAACTGCAAATATATAGAGGCTTTGACTGATTTCTGGAGATTTTCAGCCTTGCTTGTTGCAGACAGAGGTATGAAGGTACTTGTGTTGCTTCCTGCCAGTGCTTCAGGGTGCCTGCCCTTGGCAGCACAGGGTGCTCCCTAACCAGGCTGTCATTCTGCTCTGTGTTGATAGCAGCTTCTCTTGACTTTAACTCAGTTAAAGATGATAAAAATGTCTTCGGCTTGAGCTTTACACTGCTCTAGGCCTGTCTCTTCTGGTAAGTTGATATTAGAAATATAGGCACTGCTATATTTTTTATGTCTTTCTGCTCTGTAACTTTTGATCCCTACCAAAAGTTAACACAAAAGGGAACACACCCTTCTGATTTGCATTTGTTTAGGGTGGTCTTATGATTCTTCCTGTGAAGCTCTTTGATGCCATGTTCTTCCTCAAGAAACTGAGAAATTGCGATCTGTGGGTCCCCAGTGATATCTTCTGACTTGTGACCTCTGTTTGCAAACTGTTATTCCTTTTCTGTAGCATCTAATTTTTCTCCTCAGTGTTGAGGGGAGGACTTGTTCAGGAATATTTCATTGATCAAACTCAATTGAACAGGCATATGAGTTCATTTGAATTGAAGTGGAAGAAGTGTGCCACCGTTTGATAGAAATGAAAATAATGCTATGCAGGCAACACTGATTTTAGCAATCTTAGCAACTTCATAGCTGCTGATGAGAATAAATAATTTACATTTCTCCATTCACGTCATTATATTTTAATGTTCAGTGATGAGCTTTTTGGTCTTACTGAAATTTCAAACATTGAAACCATCTTGGTTACTCGGTTAGGCATGGGGGAAAAAAAAGCCACATTCAAAGTTTGAGCTTTTGAATTTAACTTCTGTGAGTCAAACTTTTCGTAAATAGACATTTGACATTCCAAACTTCCAGAGTATGCAACCTGTTTTGTTTCAAAGGTAGTTCATGATCAGTACTTCCCTGTTGATCAAATTATACAGTATGTCATCTGTTGCGAGATATCACTGTTCTACCATGAGCAAGCAATAACTATGCCTAGGTTTTGTTGCTTCGTTTTTTTAGTAATTAAGAACTAGGAAGAGCTGTCAATATTATCAGAGAATCACAGAATATTAGGAATTTGAAGGGACCTTGAAAGATCATCTAGACCAATATCCCCGCCACATCAGAATCACCTCAATCAAGTTGCACAGGAACATGTGCAGGCAGGTTTTAAACGTCTCCAGAGAAGGAGAACCTCTCTTAATCTGCTAACCACACCCCTTCTGATCCACCTCAGGATGCTGTTGGTCAGTTTCCAACCTGTACTGGTACCTGTGATTGTTGTTGCCCAGATGCAAGACTCTACACTTGCCTTTGTTACATTTCATTAAATTTCTCCCCGCACAGCTCTCCAGCCTGTCCAGGTCCTGCTGAATGGCAGCACAGTCTGCTGNCTTAGCAATGACTTCCGCCATCTCCCTTAGCACACGTGGGTGCATCCCATCTGGGCCCATGGATTTGTGTACATCCAGATTGCTCAACTTATCCCTAACCCAGTCCTCATCAACCAAGGCAAGCTCATCTCTTGCCTCAACCTCCTCTGGAGTCTCAACAGTCTTGGGCTTGATATCAAGACAGCCCCCAGAAGTACAGACAGAGGCAAAGAAGGTGTTGAGTATCTCTGCTTTCTCTGTATCCTCTGTCTTCAGGGAAACTGCCTCATTCAGCACGAGGCCTACATTTCCTCTAGGTTTAGTTTTAGCTGTAATGTATTTGAAGAAGCCCTTTTTGTTGCCCCGACCTCTCTTGCAAGGTTTAATTCCAAGGAGGCTTTGGCTTTCCTAGTTGTGTACCTGCATCGTCTGATTAGAACCTTATAATCACCCCAAGTGGCCATCTCCTCCTTCCATGACCTATAGACTTTCCTCTTCAGTTTGCCCAGCAGCTTCCTGTCTAACCACGCAGGTCTTCTGGCTCCCTTTCTTGCTTCTATCCTGTTGGAATGATGGTTTTTTGTGCTTCAGAAAAGTGTTCTTTGAATGTTAACCAGCTGTCTTGGGTCCCTTTACCTGCCAGTATCCTGTCCCATGGGATTTCCCCTAGCAATTGCTTGAAAACACCAAAGTTGGCCATCCTGAAGTTTGGGGTTGTGATTCTGTTAGGTATTCTGTTCCTGCAACGTGATGTTCTGAATTCCACCATCTCATGGTCACTGCAATCGAGGCTGCCCTCAACCTTTGCTGCTTCAACCAGACCCTCCTTGTTGGTGAGTACAAGATCCAGCAGCACACCTCTCCTTGTGGGCTCCTCAACCAATCACATCAGGAAGTTGTCACCAATGCACTGAAGGAACCTCCTGGACTGTTGATGGCTGGCTGAGTAGGTCTTCCAGCAAGTATTCTGGGTAGATAAAATCCTCCATGAGAACCAGGGCCTGTATCTGTGAGGCTGCTGTCAGCTGCCTGTAGAAGGCCTCATCAACTTATTTTTTCTGATCTGGTGGCCTGTAATAGGTACCCATGACTGTGTCACCCATGCCACAACCACAAACCCACACCCACAAACTCTCAGCTCTCTCTTCATGTGCCCCTGGACAGATGAAGCACTTAATACATTCCAGTTAGTCTTTCACATAAAGAGCTACTCCACCATGTTGCCTTGTTGACCTGTCCCTCCTGAAAAGGACATAGCTGTCCATGACCACATTAGTCCTGTGAGCTGTCCCACCATGTCTCTGTAATTGCCACCAGATCATAATCTCCTGACTGAACACAGATTTCTAACTCCTCCTGCTTATTCCCCATGCTGCGTGCATTGCTGTACAGGCATTTTGGAGAGCGAGCTGAGTGCTCCGATTTCACCCTATTATGTAGAATCACTAGCTGGTACAGACCCAGACAATGATCAGTGGCTACATACTGTCGCAGGAGCCTTCATACTTGGAGCAGCCTGATTCACTCAGCTTGGAAGTGAATTCTATTTTACCATTGCACTCAGTGTGGAGTAGAATTAGCTAAATTATACTGTTAAAACATGTATGCAGAGACTGTGTCTCTTTGTTTTGTTTAATCTCTGGTTTCTCTGACCTAGCCCAGCTTTACTTTCTGTACAGAATTGCAGAGGTGAGGTGTTGAGACAAAGGGTGGTTAGGTTCATGCTAGTCTTGCGTAGTTCTTGCCTACTTGCCCTTGGCTTTCATCACTTCAGTCGGTCAAGTGACTCCTTTAAGTAGCAGAAGAATACAAAAAGTAGAGCTGCTGCTGTTCACAGCTGTCACATCTACTGACTCTAGGACAGAAAGGCAAATGGAGAGCTTGCGAGAGCGAGAGCACAAGATGATAGTGACAACAGCCAACTTCATAAGGACAAAAAGTGTTTTGGTTTTAATTTTCTAACAAAGCCACTCCCATGAGAGGTGTAGAAGGAGCACTAACTGAAATGAAGTTTGCAGATCCAGTATCTTTTTCTTAAGAGATGCAGGCTCTGATAGTTTCTGAGTGTGCACAGACATGCTGGCGCTGATCAGCATGGCTATGTGGATTAATATTGGATCCAGCTCTCAATAAAAACATCCTCGTGTGGTATTCTTTTTGGATATAGTTTTAGTAGGTCTTTGTCTCTTGGTCGTCTTCTCTGGTAATAAAATACATGGCAATATTAATCTCTTGATTGTATGCAAAAGTGATGGGCAGGTAGCAGCTTGGACAAATGGAAGGAGAAAAGCCTTTTCAGTTTTATTTGGAGTGTTTTGTAATTTTGTTTTCCATTCTGCACACTTTTGCAGCCATATTTTTGTTGGTTTACACTGAAAATAGCATTTTAAATCTTCCATAAATCTTCATTTCTGATTACTGATTTATGACTATTTGAAAGGAAAACAACAACTAAAACCTGAGCATTTTTAAAGCAATATGGAAATTTACTGAAGACTGTAAATTTGAATAGTGCCAATGGTATTTAAGTGGTTTGGTGTGTGGTGAAGAGGTCACATAAAAGCTGTCTTGACACATTCAACCTCATGCCCTTTAGCTTGTATACCATATACAGGTTACTCAAATGAGGTTTTTCCCTTAAAGATGCAGTCAAAATTTCAGCAACTGTTTTCAGTGTAAAGCTTTATGCAGCTTCTAACAGAAGACCTATATGAAGAGTCTTCCATGTGTATCTACTTGTCCTGCATCTTGATATTTCCCAGTGAGCTTCTAGTATCAGATCAAGAAGCGGCACACTTGCTTCTGCTAGTTTATAGGTTCTTCCTGAATGTGAAAGGCTTTATATACAAGATAAAGCTTGTAAATTTTTACATTACTTAGATTGAGTTTGTGCACTCCTCTCTACCTTCTTCTCCCCTTCCAGTTTTTAATTTATATGTGCCAGTGATAGCTGTGGTACCTTTTCAACTGCATAGAGCTGTGAGGAGCTAGCACAACTGTGCCTTTAGTTTTCACAGTGTTTGTTTCACAGCGTGCACTGCAGTTTGTGTGTATTTGGGTAACAGGTCACTGACATAAATATTTTTTGGTTTCTGGATGACAACAGCAGTTGGACACTCAGGGTCCAACTTGAGCATTGTGCTGTATGGACAGAGTGGGAATAGTGCTTTTTTAACTGCTGTGCCTTCAAGTTAGGGTATTTGAACTCCTAGTCTGCTCAATACTGTTCTACTTGATAATATTTGTGAACTAAACAGAAGTTAGCAGCAGAGTTTTCAGTGGATTAGTGCAAGTTTGAGCTGTTATTTAAAAAAAAAACCTTAAAAAAAGGGTACCAATAGAAGGTCAGTGAGAAGTTTACTGTATATTCTGTGTGCAATACTTCTTTCATTTGCCTAATTTTGTAATTTCTGGTATCTTTTTCACCTTTTTTTGGTTACACATTTGAACTTGCAGTTCTTAGCACACTGGTTACAGAATTCTAACCTTTAGAATTTCTGAACACAAGCTGGGATTTTATTTGGCCCCTGGTGGTTGTTTTTTTTTTTTTATCATAGTTGCACTGTTGAAAAGTGCTAATGCTGTTACTTTTAGTGTCTCATAAGGCATTAAAGTAAGATTTATACTACTTGGTGCTTTGCAGAGAGGCACTTTGCAAAAGAACATTCTCCATTACAGACTAACTTTGTGTCAGGTTTGTTTCTGCATTTAAAACTCAGTGTGCAAATTGCCTTAATGATTTCAGATCACCCAACTTGTAAATTTGTCTGTCTTTTAGGACAGGTGTTTTAGAATACCGAGAGAAAAAACATATGTAGAAACCAAACAGTAATTCTGAAATTGATTGTTAAAAGTAGAAATTCTTACAGCACTCTGGTTTGGTTTTTAATAAGCATGGTGAACAGAAAGAGCCTTCCTCAAAACTTCCACATTAATACATTTATTTTAAACGTTGGAAAGTTCCTTTTCAGTCATAGTTGAACACTAGAGAACGATATTATCAGTAGACAGTACTTAAGTAGAGGTACAAAAGCTCAAATATTACTGTGAATGGACTCCACAGCATTTGTCTTTTTAAGAAACAGATGAATAAATATTTTTAAATCTATATACTGTAATAATCTGTCATGGGACTCCTGTCAGGAGGTGCACACCAGAGAGGCTTGGGTGCACAGGTTGGAAGGAAAAAAGTACAAGTCAGAAGGCAGTGTTAGCTGCTATTAATTATGTCACTGGTAGTTTGATGCGAGTGTAAAAGTGTAACCGGAGAGCTGCAAAACAGCCCTGTGGAACATTTTACAGCAAAATCTTTCTTGTAAGTCTTTAGACAACAAAATGTATGATTACCAGAGACAGGCTTCGAAATACTGTTCCTTGTTCTGTGATGGTCAACTGTTTTGTCACTTTTTGGGGGTGGTATTTAGTGTATGTTGCAGTTTTGGTTTAGATGGGGCAAAATGGGCAAGAGGCCAGTCAGGTGAAGTCATTCATTCATTTCCTTGGGACAGCCAACCAGGTTTGAAATTATAGTGAGCAATAGGCATTTCATCACTGTGTGTCCAGTGATGAAATGGCCAATTCAGGAGGGAAACGGGCTTTGTACTATTTTCAGTTTGAAAATGTGTGATATTTTCTAGGCTGATGATGGGTTGTAGTTGACTTAGGAGGATGGTTTAGATTGAGGAGCATCAGGAAATAGTCCTAATTGTGGAACTCTTTTTGCTGCTTTACATTCGGAGCTCTGTAGGCAGCTGGAGACCAATGTAATATCAGAATATTGATACTGGCATTTATCTGCCCTCTTTATTCATATCCTGATATGTCTGCTTCGTAAACATTCAGTGGATATCAGGCAGGAAAACTAGAAGATCTTGCCCTCAGTAAGCTTATACTAGGAGTATTTTGTAGCCATGTGTTACATTTTCAAATATCTGCAAACTGGAGCAATGGAATGCTGAAGCATTCCAAGAAAGCGTAATTGTCTTTCTATGTCTGTAGGAATTTTGGTGTTGGTTCTTGTTCTTACAGTTTTATAATAAATATGTGTATATTGTTTCCCATTTTTCCAAAGCTTTGGAAAAATAACTGCAAGAAAATGTCTGAAAAGGTGACTTAACCTTGGGGAGAGGCAGAACAAACCCCAAACGTAACTCCAGCCAAAGGCCATTTAGGGATTTCCTGTCGTTTGCTTCTATTTTGTGATGAGGTTTTCTTTTTCCCTTAATTCATCTTAAAGTTAGTAAACGAAATATCATCCTGTAGTGGTTTTTAAAGGAGAACACAGGTTTAATAAGGTTCTCTTCCTTCTTGAAATCAGAGACGCATTCAGAAACAGTTATGTTTCAAGTAGCTTGGTCTAAAGAAAGGTCCAGATCTTTAAGTACAGGAAAAATTAGTTTTAGCATCCCTCACAGCACTTTATGTTTACATTTAATATCTGTGCAGGAAACACCCCTATTTTGGATTTAGAATAAAATTTAAAAATCTTCAAACCCAACCCTGGATTTAATCCTGTAAGGGAATTGAAGGTCTCCTACAGAAAGCTGAGAAGCTAACTGCTTATTCTGATTTTTCTCCATTATTTTTTTCAGCAGGTTCTTGAAGCACCACTTAGTGGTGTGAGAGGTTACTTTAAACCACCATTTGTTCAGTCACAACAGGTAGGAAATTAGTGCAGTTTCAGGTCATGTTATATTTTTCTGGAGCATAAAGGATCATTAAAAAAAACACAATGTGGGGAGAGCGGTTGTCGCCCGTGACACTGCAGCATTCTCCTCCCCACAGTTCCAGAAGCTATCTGGCTCCATCTGCTAAATGTAAGTTTTCCTATTGTAAAACCAGGGTGTGTGGTCCTACCTGTACCACCTAAGAATGTCTTTAATTATGTGAGATTTTAGTGGATCAATATATTTGTAGGGCTTTATCTGAGGGTTTTGAAATAATGATGACTGGTCTATTTTAAATCAGAACAGTCTGTGTGATTTTTCTTGCCTATATGTACTTGGTGAAGTATCGTACAACTTCATTTCCAGATGCTCACACGGTGCTTGTTTCAAACAGTGAACTGAAACCTGACTTTCTTTTTATAGACTACTGAATTAAATCAACTCTGTTTTAGGGAGTGATATAAATGTGGAAATGGTACGTAAGATCAGTCAGGAGTACAGGAAACACTGAGTAGTAGAACTTTTTAGCTAAATCATTTTGACCCTTAGGTTAGAAGAGGTATTAAAGGCTGTATAAAGGTAATCAGAGGTATGGTATGACTCTGAGCCCCGTGATTCACCTCTATTGTGCACCCACAACCAGCCGACTTAAATATGATCATTATATTTATTTCATATATCAGAGCCCACAATTTTTTTCTGTTAAGTCTTATAGTAGGACCCCACCCCATGGGCAAAACAGCAGATACACACTGCATGAGGCACGGATTAATAATACAGGTACTCGGAGTTACTGTTTCTGCCTGTGAAAAACAGCACCTGAGAAATTCCACTGAGGCAGTGGGGTTTATCAGTACCATGTGCTGTTTTCTAAAAAGTAGAACCAAAGAGCATTGGGTACAAGGTGAGCACTAAAGCACCAAGCCACTGCCAGATTACACACATCCAACAGACTGGCTTGGCAGAAAGCTTGTCTTCAGACAAAATCTTCCAGAGCTGTAATACCCAATGCTCCCTGCAGCATGTCCAGGTTAGCAGTGTCTGGTTATACTGGACAGTGCCTTGATATTTCCCCAGTGAATGAAATGGTAAGCCAAAGGCTTACAGGTTAAGAAGCTGAATCACAGTGATGGTAACTTGGCTTTAGAAATGGCTAAAAGTATTTAATGATGTTATTATTGGGTTCTGTAACTTTTAAATGAGACCGCCCTATGTAGAATGTGCATGACAGGCAAAGTAGGTGCTTGTTTTGGCTGAAATGGGCCTGGTTTAAGGCTGCTGACCTTTATACTAATCTTATAATTTCCATGTCAATTTAAAATTTGGTTATTGCATTTGCCCTGTGAGGTACAGATCACTGTAACCAAACCTACGTTCTGAAATGACTACTGTATAGATGAAAACAGAAAAAAATTGTGGGCTCTGATATATGAAATAAATATAATGATCATATTTAAGTTGGCTGGTTGCGGGTGCAGAATAGATGTGAATCACGGGGCTCAGAGTCATGCCACTGTAGTTGTTAGCCAGTCATTTATCAGTGTTACAAATGCAAAAAATGGAACAGGTAGATTTTAATCTTTTTTCCCCTGTATCTTTTTCCTTTTATCTAAATCTTTCTGTAACTTGTCTACTTGAACTCTGGCTTAGGTTTCACAGAATCATACAGAATTACAGAATGTTAGGGGTTGGAAGGGACCTCAAAAGATCATCTAGTCCAACCCCCTTACTAGAGCACATAAGTATGTTTTGAGATGCTGTACCCTTAAACACAGGGACATTGAGTGTTGATGATAATAAGCAAGAAAAAAAAAGGAAGATTATTATCAGCATATTGAAAGAGTCACAATTTTGAATTCTAAATAGTTCTGTGTATGCCCCTAAGAGAATGAAAGAATGATAGAACCCCATGGATTTTCATTTGCCAGTGATCTTGGCTTTTCTAGAACAATCCCAATAAATGGTGTGGGGCAACTGATGAACAAGAAAATAGAAATCAATTTAGAAGCAACTCTGAAGGGGACATAAAAAGGTACTTCTCTGAAGAAAAGAAACCTTCTTGAGTGTTTAGGTGATTTTTCCATCACTTGCACACAAATAGCTCGATTAACCATGGAAATCTTAGTTCACTGTATCAGCTAAATTTGCTGGGATTGCACTCAGCAAAGAAGACTCCTGTGTGTGTCGGGTGGGAGTTTATACACACTCATTGTTAAGGACTCTCCTACAGATGGACTCTGTCAAGGGTATGAGCTCTTATATTTCTTTTTGACTGTTAAACCACCATTAAAAATTGATAGAAGAGTTATTTAACCTGACTAACCTAGAGAAAAAAAGTCCAGAGTACTAGAATGGAATTCAGAAGACATTAAATAGAATTAATGCTTTTATGTTTTTCTCCGAAGTTGTGTTCCTAAATACAGTGGTATAATTCAAATTATGAATGGATATTCCTGCAGCTTTCAAATTTGCATGTGATAATGTGAAAAAAGGGGAGCTAATTTAGACAAAGCTCCCAAACTGGTGATTTTTGTTAGTTATGTGATTTGTTTGAATCATTTATTATTTGAATTCACTTATTGCAGTTGTGATACAGATACTGTTCTTGTGACCTGACATGCACAAAGGAATTCCTTGTTTACTAATAAATGTGTAAGATGTGGTAACACAGGATGATCAGGTTTCCAGGTGGCTAATTTTAGCTGCTTTCAGTTCAACTGATGGCAACGTCATCTTGGTTTTCCTAAGGACCTTGTAGACTGGCAAGAACCTGTTGTGTTCTCAAGGCACATGGTCTTGTGCATCTTCTTGCAAGCATGTCCTACTAGCAGTAGAAGCAAAAGAATCAAAAGTATTGCAAATGTAATCCTTGGTGTTCTACTCTTAGACTAGCTAAGCTCACCGTTTAGTTCTTAGTGGTAGCTAGCATTTGGGTGAGTTAATCTACAAATGAAAATCATTATTAAAAAAAAAGTGCTTAACGTAATGAAATCATGGACATGTGACTCACAAAAATTCCATGAAAATGCATTACCAGTCCTTACATTCTGTCCAGATGTGACTCAGGAGAGCTCTTTAGTGTAAAGGACTCTGGACACAGAACTGATTCTCCCCCATTGTGAACAGCCATACCTACTGTAAGAAATGTGCTCGTACTACTGTACTTGTTAAGGTAGCATCAGTGTTTTACTTATGGAACAGATAAAGCAGGATATTGGAGGTTTTCTCTAGGAGACAAGGTTCTTTTGTGTGTTCAACTTACCTCCTGGGGAGTATGCTTTCTTTTAGTGGTCTAAATTTAGCATAAGAAAATGGATTTTGGCCTTCGAAAGAAAAATCCCAGGGTCTGTAAGCAGTGAGGATGGTGATTAGCCCTTGCTGTGGGAAGTACTATTTGCCAGTGAAGGTCTTCAAATGCATGTCCACATGCATGTCCAAATGCAAAATGCTGCAGACATACCTTTTTGTAAAAAGCCCACCAGCAGCATGCTGCCAGCTACCGAGACAACTGCTGTCAGGATTGTGTCTCTCAGTTCTGTCTAGTACCTGGATTGTTTTTACATCAGTTCAATTAAGAGATCATGCAGACATGTGTAGTGTACCTTCCAGTGCTGCAAGACAGCATGTCAAATTCTTTTGAGTGCTGCTGAGAAGATGCTCCCCTGGCTGCTGTGAATCAGGGCATATGTGGGGAAGTCTCCAGCTGTTGTCTTATCTTGTTTCACTGTCAATGTTTTCAGGGCCAGCCCTTCCATGTGAACAGCAGTATGGCCCAAACCTGCTGCTGTTAATGGCTTTTGCAGGCAGCAGCAACAGCATGAATTGGACACGATTCTTGCCACAGAATCACGGGAGCAGCAGGGAGCTGACAGGAGTCTCCACTTCCTCTACTGCACTCGGCTGCTGCTTGGCAAACCTATTAGCAACAGCAGATGCCCTGGAGCTCTCTCTGTGCACTTGTGAGGCAACATTGCAGTGGTTTACATTCAGTTATATTTTGGATTATTGTTGTTGCAACCATGAAAAGTAAAAGCAATTTTCCAAATAAAATCTTCAGGTTTTTAAAGGCTGCCTCAGCATTCACCTTTCTACCTTCTCTTTTCAGTTAAGAATTTCTTAGTGCTGATAAATGGTATAGGCTTGTAAGGGAAAGGATATGCTCCTTGAGGATGTCTGATCTCAGTGAGGGGGAGGGGTGTTTTTGGCTTAGCAAAAGGCTTTGTCTTTTTTGATGTAGATGCCGTGTAGCTTTTGAAACAGTTTTCAGTGTGCTTGTTGATTTATAAGCCTTCAATTATTGTATAACCACACATTTCTTGAAAATCTGAAATTATTATCTTAAAAGACCTCTGCAGAATTAAATGGTTTTTGTTGCTTAGGTTGCTGAGTACATGCAGATACTGTCTTCTGTAGTGCAAGCGCACTTCTGGTTCTTCTAAGCTCAGAACTTGTGTTGCTTTCCAGTTTTTGTTTTTCTGCGACAATGGTGGCTTCCTTGATGAAGGTTTCATTACAGCTTTATTTAGCTTAGAATTGCTGGCTGGTGCCTTTCTGCATCCTCATAAATGTGATTTCCATATGGTTAGACATGTCACAGCAATATTTTTTTCAAAAAATAAAATTCTCAGTGCAGGAGGCATAATCAGACGCTACAGTGCAGAGCATCAGCCTGAGGAACTAAAACACAGTAGCCTCGTCCAGTTCACTCTCAGTTCTACAGTAAGAAAGTAGTAGAAGTTGTTGAGGAATAATTTGGGAGGCAGTGTTGAGCTCTGAGGAAATGTGTAAGAAACTTTGTTTTGAAGGAATAAAATACCTGGGAAGATTATTGCCAAAGAATTGGGAAAAAGCCACCATTTCTGTATTGCCCATTGAATTCTCATGTGTTTACTTGTTTCTGGCCCAGGAAAGTTCAAGAATGTAGGAATTTCTTTCAAAAAAAATCTCTAACCATACTGGCTTTAGTAGGATTTGGCTTAGAGCTGAAATTATGCCAAGAGTATGTTAGGGGTTGTTTTGTTTAGCTGATCTCAAGATGCAAAACAGTGTATTATTTAGCATCTTTTCTAAGTTATGGAATAATAAACCTAAAAGATAAATCACTGCAAATTATTATAAATGCTGTAACAATAATGTAGAAGCCTCTTGAATACAGTTCTTGGAAGCAAAATCAGTATTTAATAATTATTAAATGATTACACTGTGTATTTGCACCAGTCTTTGGATGTAGGTACAGGTACTGTCATTAAGAATCCATGTTGATGCCATTAGTATTTCAATTAACAATGAAAACATTCAGAAATAATCTTAAATAGAAGGGAAATTAAGATTAGGTGTAAGGTCTAATCTTAAAAATCTCAGAATTCTTGCAATATTTTAAACTTTCAGTGGAAAACCATATTAATAACACAAAATACAACTTGAATTTAACCAAGCAGAAACAAAATCTTGATGTTCTTCACTCTAAAGAACTTCTGAGAATGAGGGGTATTGTGAGGATGGTGCTGTGCCACCAAAAGATTGACTTTTTGAGAACCTTTCCAAAAACCCCGACCATATCTTCCCTTCGGGTTTGGTGTGTGACAATACCTATTGAAAAGCTTGTCTGAGTTTTTCAAATAGCCCTTGTAACCCAGCTTAGGATAAAGAGCAGTTTACCATAGAGCCATGGTGGAGGTCTTCACTACAAAGTATGCCCATAGCTCTGGGGTGATTAAATCCAGGAGTTCTTCCACTTTCTGCAGGAAGCAGGGAGGTCTGTCAGCAGATGATGGCAGTTCCCGTTGCTAACTGATAGCAGTGAACTTTATACAAAAATAAAAGTGGAGAGAAAAATACGTGTGAGGCCACACACTGATTTTAATCACTGTCCCCAGCCCCGCTTCCATGAGGCACCTGGAACTGCCAAGTTACGGTGAAGTCTGGGTCACAAATGCGCTTATTTCTAGTGGGGGTTCCATCCAAGGAAGAAAACCCAGCGGCGCGGTGGGTGCTGCTGCGGGAGGGGGCACGGGAAGAGTTAACGGCGGACTCCCATGCAATAATAACGGGCAGCACCATCTGCTGGCCTGCTGCCGCGGAAGGAAGGAGCCGGGGTTTTTTAACGACATCTCTTAATATTCACGCTGATGCATTTTGATGCTTTGTGCATTCATTTCTGTGGGTGCTTTGTTGGGATCTGGCTGCGCGCTCGGAGCTGCGGGAGCGGCAGCGGGGCCGGGGCAGGACCATGGTGACGAGCCCCGCGCCTGTAGAGGGCTGTGCGCGCCGCGGCTGCTGCTCGCCAAACAGGCCATTTAGCAATCTTCTTGCAATGCTTTTCTCCTGAGCGCTGCCTGCGGTGCTAAAAAAGCCCAGGGCCAGCCTTTGTCTGACGCCCAAAATGTCTTCAGTGAAGAGGCCAAGGGGAAGGGTAAGTGAGAGGCTCAATGAGTGGGAGGAGGAGGGGTTCTTTGGGCTAAAAGGCTAATGGGATTGAATAACCTTCCTTATTACTGGCTGCTGCTGCGGCGGGAGTCGTGCTGCATCGCCATCTTGAGCATGTTGCTGTTTTCCCGGTTATTTGTGAGAGCCCGTAGGCCTTAAGGTGGCATTTGGGAGCGAGATCCCGAGCCGCGGCTCCTTCTCTGAGCCCTGGATGAGGCACCTCTAGGAAATGTCTCTGGGGAAGGTCTCCGCATCTGGCCACAGAATGCCTTTGGGAACGATTGCTGGTGGCTCTTCAAGCTGTAGGCAGCAAAGGCGCGTTTGCGGGTGAGAACGTAACATAACTGTTATCTGCTGGGGGTTTTGTCTGTTTGAATAGGAAATTCTTCCCATTCCTCGAAGGGGGAGGGGAGGAAAGCAAAACCGTATCTTCTAGCCTGTGTCGAGAGAAGCTGTTATTCTGAGTATTGCCTTTGTAAACAATTCTGCGTCGATGAAACGGTGATTAAAAACCTCAGAAAAAAGAGCAAGTTACAGCTTCTGTCTGAGGCACTGACCGTAGGTTGATTTAAAGAAAAGAAATACTGCTTTCTGATCGTCTTGAGTCTCGAGCTGTGTAATTTTAGGTCTGGTTTTCTCTTTTGCTTGTTTGTTTTAATCTTGATTTTTTTGCGAGCATCTGTTTATTTAGCACTGAGCTGGCCTTGTAGATCTTTCGTCTGCTTTAAGGCCCTGGCATCTTAGAAAAGGCAAAATACTAATGCTGTTGCTTTCAGGAGCTCTTTGCTGTTTCAGATATTGATTGGTGATGATGTGTGTCAAATGTATGGGAATGCGAGAGAGGTTAAGGATCAATGTCATCAGAGCTGGAAAGAAGGCTGAGAGAATTTTCCTTTTTTTTTTGTTACTGGTTTACGGTCCGTGGATTGGTTGTTTAAATCCCCCCGTTGATGTAGTTACTTTGAAACCCACGCCATTCTCTGGTACAAACAGAATTCCTTCTTTCTAGTGTCTGTGCTAATCCCTGCTGGTTTGGGTTGTTTTGCAATGCATAGCCAGATCAAAACTGCTTGTACTTTTTCCTTCAGGAAATGTTTATGTTTTTAAAATAAGATGATTTTTTGGTACATTTTGTCTTCTGCTACAGCCTCCTTCCTCTAAGAAAACCGATGGTTCAGGATCATATACTAAGTTGCAGAATACCCAGGTGAGGGCAATGGCTGAAAAGAAGCAGAAGAAAAAAGCAGATTTGGAAAGTAAACAAGAGAAGGCAAATCGCATCATATCTGAAGCAATTGCAAAAGCAAAGGAGAGAGGAGAGAGAAACATTCCACGAGTAATGAGTCCTGAGAACTTCCCCAGTGTTTCTTCTGAAGGAAAAGACGAAAAAAAGGGTAGAAAAGTTAAAACCAAGCCAAAGGACAAAGAGAGCAAAAAACCGAAAACTGCTGGCTCTTCCAAAATGAAAGAGAAAACAAAAATTGGGTGAGTACATAAAATGTCTTCTTACTTCTCTTCAGACTGTAAATCCTTGATCAAAATGAAAACTGCTTACTGATAATAAAATGTCCTCCTTCACTGCCTACATGAAATTCTTCCTGATTAAGGCTGTCTATGGACTTTCTCATTCAGGAACAAGAATGCTCTGTTCTCTCTTCAGATGAAATCATTTTAGGACTGTTTGTTTGAAAGGAATAATTTTAAATTCACATTCTACAGTATCCTAGACTTATTTTGAAGCATAGACAAGACCAAAGTATCTTTCATCTAGTGTAATCAGTTCAGACTACAGGTTAATCTGAGATAAATTTAAATGATGTCTTTATCAATTTTGGCATGTGCCTTCCACTGATTTGCTCCTGATAAACTGCGCAGTAAGAAACTAGAAGCTTAATGAACTCGTTAGCAAGTGAATATTCTTACAGGTATCACACATATTGAAATTAAGTTGCATACAGGAAAATCTGTTGTCTTCAGTTATATCGGTTTAATCTACCTTCTTAAAGAATTTGCAGACTCAGCTGGGTCAAGCTGGGTGCATAACTTGGGGTTAGAAGCTTTCAGAATACATTAGATGTTAGAACACTCCAAGGAATTCTGTAGGTGACGTGTTCTGCCTATAGAGCTAACGCAGTTCTTGTGGATACTTCTGAAGGAAAGTGTGTAATTTCCTGTGTTAAGTGTGTCAGTCAGGACTTGAAATGGAAATCTTAGCTACGGTCTGATTTTTATTTTTTTAAATCCCTGCTCTTTTAGCAGTAACAGAAATATTAACTGGCACAGCTCTCCAAATTTAAATGTCTCATATGCATATGTATAATCTCATGTATATGGAGCAGATATGAATGTTCTTTTAATCAGTTCGTTTCTCTGCATTTTCTTCTTTTTTTTTTTATACAGATCAGTGCATTTTTAAATTTCCAAAATAAACACTTTCCTTGGAAAGTCACTGTACAGTATAAAGGTTACCGTCCTAAACTCAGCTTGGTTTTTTTACATGAAATTTAACGGTCTAATTTCCTTTTCTTCTGGTTATGGGTTGGCCTGTGAGTCCCCATCCCTGAGGATCTTTAAGGAAAGACTGAATGTGGCACTTTGTGCCATGGTCTAGCTCGTGCCATGGTATCAGGTCCATAGGCTGGGCTTGTTGAACTCGGAGGTCTTTTTTAGTCTCAGTAATTCTATGATTCTGTGGAGTGAGTGCTTCTTTTCATTTTTTTTTCCCTCCATCTTGTTGACAGTGGGATTTTGGGTGTTTACTTCCAAAGCTGACTTCACTGTTCTGTTTCTGAATTTACTTATATTCTATAGGAGGCATTTTGTGGGTCTGTCTTACGAGACTGTTGTTTAGTGTCAGTTTTCTGAAGCTTTTTGTGAATTGCCCTTTGTTTGCTTTTTATTTATCCTTTTGGATAATTAACAGAACCTGCCAAAATACCATCCTTATGCATTATTGCATAGTTCCTGTAATATTTTTATTGATTTTAATAAATAAAATGTAATCAATTGATATGTTTGCTTTCTCATGAAAGGCTTAGCTCTGTGCCTCAACTAGGATGAGTTCTCAAAGTTTCATGAAACAGCATCAGTTAGGAAATAGATAATTTTTCAAACTGCCTTTAACTATATTACTTGTGTTTGATCCAAAGTATTTTGAGGCTGGTAGTGTGAGACTCTTGTTTCATTATGGTCAGCTTTTCAGAATTCTGTGTTGTGTGGTGAAGGCTTGCCTCCCATTATTTAGCACTTTAATAACTATGTATTAATGTAGCAGCAGTATTTTGTTAATAATGATACTGCCAGTCAGATCCTGTTAAAGAGCAGGCAAGTGTCTTCTAGAGCCACATGTTAGAGATTTTACAGAATTTCTGTATATTCTGACAGAGAGCAGTACATCCAATGCCATGAGGTACCCATGCACTGTTTTTTTTATAGAAACAGCTTTGTGTGGTGTTGTGTTAGCACTATATTATTCATATAAATACATAAAATATTAACTGCTTACAAACAAGATACTACAGTGGTTGTGAAGAGCAGATGACCTTGGTTGTTTTAAAGAATAATCTTAGTAGACACCGCTTTAGATGCAAAAGTAACTACTGATTGTATATAAGAAAAATTTTTACTAATGGCTACACTGGTGTTTTCAGAGGTGCTTAAAACATTTTGCTTCGTTAGGTAAGACAAAATAAAATCTGGTATCGTAAGGGTTTTAGAATACTAAACAACTCTTCTAAAGGTTTCTTCCTATCTTACATTAAGGAGACATTCCTTAATGAATTAAAGCATATCCTAGAAATCATGTCAAAATAGGATTAGGGCTTTAAATGTGTGGGTTACTATAGAATTTTCTCACTTATCTTAAAACAAACTATAGCAACAAACAGTCTTGGGAGAAAATTTTGCCAAGCTGAAACGATACTTTTAGCAGACAAGTGATTTATTCAGCAAGAGGCGGCAAAGAGGATCTGAATTCTGTGAAGATTTTTGATTTTCTCATGGAAATAAGGACTTTTGAGAGTTGTTTCACATAGGAAGAGAAAAAAAAAACTGGTTTTTTTTTTCATTCTACTCAATAAGGAAAAAAACCTTAAAAATAAAGTTCTATATATGGTAGCTTGCATTTAAGCTGAAAAGAAAACCCAAAGACAGTAGAAAGTCTGCTGATGATTAAAAAGGTAAATAATTTTCAACTGTTACGACCTTATCAACCACACAAGCAATACAATGGTGAAGGAATCCTTGGAACCAATAAAGGTCTACAGTAAAAAATTATCTGGTATTAATGACAGTGTTAGCGTACATCTGTGTTTCCATTTCAGAAGGAGCTCTGCTGTGATATATCCATCCTAGATGAATATATTTCCATTCAGTATCCTCTAGAGCAAACACATTTAAATTGTAGTAGCTGTTAAATGTGCTGATTCAGTTTGGATTCTGAGAGCCACTGCAGGAGGTGGTGTGAAGTTCTGTGTTTTTGAGAAGATCTGAAGTCAGACACATTTTTCAGGTGACTTCTGTTTGATTCACAGGCTGGTATAGAGCTGAAAGAACAGAACCTCCTCACAAATGCATTGAGTTTTGGTGTCCTGGGGAGTGGTGTTTTTAATTCAGTGCTTTGTTTTCAGATTTTGGGGTTTTTTTTCCCTTTTGAAAATTGCTTGGGGAATGATTTTAATCTGATCACATCTCTGCTGGCGTCAAACTATGTGAGCACTGTTGTTCCTTCTGTAGTCCAGCACTCAACCAGCAAATTCTTGCATAGATTGTAACCATAATTTTTACTGAGATCTAACAAAGGTCCTGTCTGTGTAGCATAGTCTGTGTAACATGGCCTGGATTGCTCTCGAGGAGGATTTGCTGAGTTACGCCATTGTCCTTCTGGGAAAATCACAGAATTACTTGGACTGGAAAAGTCCTCTCAGCTCATCCACCCCAGCCCATGACCTAACATCACCTTAGTGACCAGACCAGGACACTAAAGGCCACAGCCAGTCTGCCCTTAAACACCTCCAGGGATGGGGACTCCGCCACCACCCTGGGCAGTCCATTCCAGTGTCTGATCACCCTTTCTGTGGGGAAGGGCTTCTTAACATCCAACCTAACCTTCCCCTGGCAGCTTCAGGCTCTGCCCTCTTGTCCTGTCACTAGTTGCCTGGGAGAAGGGTCCAACACCAACCTGACTGCAGCCTCCCTTCAGGGAGTTGTAGGGAGAGATAAGGTCACCCCTGAGGCTGAACAGCCCTAGCTCCCTCAGCCTCTGCTTATTAGACTTTCAGCCGCTTCCCCAGCCTCATTGCTCTGAACCTGCTCCAGCCCCTCAACATCTCTTCAAGTGAGGAGCCCAGCACTGCCCCTAGTACTCAAGGGGAGGTATCACCAGTGCTCAGTACAGGGGGAGAATTACATCCCTAGTCCTGCTGGCCCACACTATTGGTGATCCAAGCCAGGATGCCATTGGCCTTCTGGGCCACCTGGACACCCTGCTGGCTCATGTTCAGCAGGTGGTTGTCAACAAATACTGGCAGGTCCCTCTTTGCCAGGCTGCACTGGCCTCCAGCCACTCATCCCCCAGTCTGTAGCTGCAGGGGATTATTGTGGTCAAAGAGCACTTGGCCCTGTGAAACCTCTTCCTTTTGGCCAGTATACTGTGCATCACTGATCTGGGACAGCTGGAACTGGAACAGTGATTGCTGAACAGACCTTCATAAAACTTCCTGGTAGCCCTTAGTAGACAAAAAAAGCTTTTCCTTTTTGATGGTTGTATAATAGAGCTCTTACTGCAACTGAGTTGCCCTTCTCTAAAGATCAAGATGAGTTTTAACTACTGTTCCTTGGTTTAGTTAATTAAATGTTATTTGTATGTGTTTGGGGGCTTCATTGGTAACTGTTCATGTTTTCCTTAGTGATTCCTCTGAGAAGTACACATATTAGAAAAGCCTACAGCATGATTATTTCCAGTGTATCGTTGTCAGATGTAAAATACTATCTTTTTAAGCCAGCTGTAGTCTCTAAAAGTGAGCAATAAGTGTTTTAGACCTCTGCTCCATTGAATTCAAGCAAATAGAATCACAGAATCACGTGGTTTGGGTTGGAAGTGGCCTCAAATATCATCTAATTTCAGCCCCCTGTCATGAAGGGATACCTATCACTAGACCAGGTTGCTCAAAGCTCCCTCATTGTTACATTATTACTAAATAACACTGGTTAGTTTCAGTCAAATGGTTTAGAACCATTCAATGATTAGTGACGTTTCTGTACTGTAAGCATTGGAGAAAAAAAATGACTTGAAATATTTTCTTACTAAGCATGTTGTAAGCATATGACGAATTGTTAGAAATAAAAGAATGCTTGTTTGATATATTTGGCATTACCAAATTAAGTAAACAGTCTGCTTTAGGTATTGAGTGCTGATCAAACTTATTCTTTAAAATTAACTTACTTTACAGTTTTTCTGAGAACTGTGGAACCACGTTTCATATTCTGGCTATTTACCATGGTGCACTGATGCTTAGGAATCTATTTAAGCCCTTAATATTTTTGCATAGAACTTGTTTCCATTTATAAGCTTTTTCTAACCAATTATGATTCTAATTCTTCCATTTAAGGTGATGCATATTTAAACTAGAAAGTCTGCTTCTTAGCTGTTGATATGAAAGATAGAAGAATTAAGAATTTGCGAACATTCTGTTGTTCAAAACAGTAGACTGGCATTTAGGTTTTATAGCTCTCAATGTATTCCCACCTACTCAAACATAAAATTAAATATCGTGGCCCTGATGAAAATCAGCAGCTCTGCTCTGGAGGTGTAAAGGACAGTATCAGTAGACTACATGTAGGGTTTTTTAGTTTTATTTTTTTTGTAATCACTGCATCATTTAAATCAATTCACAGAATCACAGAACATTAGGGATTGGAAGTGACCTCGAAAGATCATCCAGTCCAATCCCTCTGCCACAGCAGGGTCACCTAGACCAAATCCAGGTGGGTTTTAAATGTCTCCAGAGAAGGAGACTCCACAACCTCCCCGGGCAGCCCCCTCCAACGTGCTGTCACCCTCACTGGGAAGAAGTTACAGAATCACAGAATCAGTCATAGTTGGAAGGGAGGACAGGCTCCTCCAGTTCCAACTCCCCTGCCATGGACAGGGACACCCCACCCTAGATCGGGCTGGCCAGAGCCTCATCCAGCCCAGCCTTAAACACTTCCAGGGATGGGGCCCCAGCCACCTCCCTGGGCAACCCATTCTAGGCTCTCACCACTCTCATGCTGAAGAACTTCCTCCTCACATCCACTCTAAATCTACCCATCTCCAGCTTTGCTCCATTCCCCCTAGTCCTGTCGCTGCTTGACATCCTAAAAAGTCCCTCCCCAGCTCTTTTGTAGGCCCCCTTCAGATACTGGAAAGCCACAGTGAGGTCACCTCAGAGCCTCCTTTTCTCCAGACTCAACAGCCCCAATTTCCTCAGTCTATCCTTATAGGAGAGGTGCTCCAGTCCTCTGATCATCCTCATGGCCGTCCTCTGCACATGCTCCAGCGTGTCCACATCCTTCTTGTAATAAGGGCTCCAGAACTGGACACAGTACTCCAGATCTTACTAATTCATTCTGTAGAGTGGTAGTCCTGAAGTCCAACACCATCTTCTCCCTTTCAGAAGTGGCTGTATTAGGTCAAGTGCTGAAAGAGCAGTGGTAGATGTTTATTTCTTTTTTAGTAACTCTTAAATTATTCAGTAATGAGTCAAATGAGTCATTACTCAGATGAGTAAATGGCCTTGTTGTCTTGGTCTCCCCTGTACTGTTTACAAGACAAAGCAGTTTTAGGCCACAAGAGCATGACAGAACAGTTACATGATCCCATACTGATACAGTACTCTTCAGGTGGCTTGGAACCTCTGTAAACTCAGCAGCCGGAGACATGGGTAGAGCATAGAAAGCAAGTGATTTGCCTGTTAGCTAATACTCTGTTATGTAAGTTTACGTGATTAGAGTTTGAAGTGGATTTCCTAGAAGGCAGATATGGTGAGCTGTCTTCTGTATTTCATCTAAGTCAGTCAAATGTTGGCTAACAGGCCTGTGCTTAAAAGGAAGGGATGTTCACTGAATCTTCCTGTTCTGTTAGATCTGTTGGATTGCGATATGATTATAAATGGCACATAAATTCCAAATATCATCTTCTGGGATGTTTTTGCATGCACTGAGCAGAGACTCCTTGGGGAAGTTTCCTCTGCATCCGAACTCTAGAGTTGAGGCATAAGTTGGGTCTAAGGGATGTAATCTTTAATGCTGCTGCAAAATAGACGAATGCAAATTACTGAATTCTTATCAAATAACTAACCAACCATTTGCTTTGTCTCTTGCATTATTACTGTAGTGTTGTTCGAGCTTACTGTGACAACATGGGAGGTTTATTGTTAGTAATATAATGAAGTTATAGTCTACAAATTGAAATACATTAAAGGTAGCTTTTGACACTAATAATTAATGGTGCTGCTCTGGTTTGGGCAAACTGAAATGAACAACTCTTCCATCACATTATCTGCTATCAAACACAAGGACACTTGAGCAGATTCTTATCATTACTTAATCTGCAAGAAAGAAGAGGCAATGCTACTCTGGCTGATAGTTTAGACTCTTATAGGGTTCTAAAACAAGTTTGGAGCCTTCTGCTAAGGATTGAATGTAATAGTGCTACATGAGATGGCTTCTTGTTAAGCTTTTCCATTGGTTTAAGTTTATCAGCCTCTTTATTTTGTAGTTACAGAAGAAGGAAATAGCTGTTGAAGACGTCTATACTAATTATTTCAGTATTTTTAAATGTTATTAACACGATAAATTTAAAAGACAACAGAAAGTGAAATTGGAACAGAGTGTAGCAATAGCCTTTACTCAGTGTCTACATTGTAATGTTTCTTGTTCATAGAAACAGAGTGGATCATTTCTGTTCAGAACAGTTTGTTTCAGGGTGGGAAAAGGGGATTTATCCAAGGATCTTTATGCTTTCATGTAGAAGTGTATAAACTGGCAGGAGAACTTGCCTTCTGAAGGAAAAAAAAAATCCAGTTTACCAGCTTCTGAAAATTATTGTTTTCACATGATAGATTTTTTTAAAGGGTTTTGGCCAAAATATGAGCAGATTGCATTTTTACGAATAGAAGTGCGTGACTTCATCACCACACTGTCATTCAGCAATTTTTGATAGCAAGGAGCATTGTGGTTCTCGGCACTGGATCAGAATGAAGGGGAAATATGCATTTTTACCTCTTATTGTCACCATACTCATAGAGAAAAGGAAACGTTCTGATCTGCAGCATGTAGAGCTGTTAAGAAAATTTTATGGAGATCGTTGTGAAGTCTTGAGGGTAGGGAATGCAAAATGAGTAATACACAAAAGCTGACATAGGACTGGAGTATTGTGTGTAAGAGTGCAGGGGCAGGGCAAGAGGTGAACACAGCAGGGGGCTACAAAGAAGCAAAGAAATATGAAGGAAAAGATAAAAGACTAGAGCAATGTAATAACAAAGTAAACCCTTGTTCTAAAACAGAAGTTCCTTAAAATCCTCTGCGATTCAGCAGATGCTGCTACGACTCATAGTGAAATAGTGATGGCCTTTCTTAGTGTCATACTTCTTCAATCCAAAATACCTGAGCTTAAAGTATTAGGCAGTAGTGCACGAAATGAGTATGAACTATGGTTGCACAGGTACAAATGCTTAATATAGCAACCTGCATTTATGAAGCATTTTAATTTACCATTTCACAAAGAGAAGATCAAAATTTGGAACAGGTTGCTTATGGGGTGGTGTCAGCCTTGGAGATAAGCAGAACTTGAGCAATGTAAAAGAACTCTGAGGTTTGCTTTGAATAGGGACCACATTCTCCAGAGATCCCTTCCAGAGCACTCTGTCTCACCACTTGGTTGATAAAAGAACATTTAGCTATTCTTCTTAATTTGTCACTAACAATCTTGTTCATTTAAAAATCAAAGTGTGTAGTACATTCATGTCTACGTGCCATACATGCATCAGGTTCTTAATGCTCTAAATCAAAGAGAAGACTTAGAATTGTAATTATTGGTTAAAAGAAATAAAAATTTACATGTTATGTCATATGAGTTCACTCAACTGAGAATGTTCTATGTCCAGCTATTGTAATGAAAAGGTAACAGAGACAGGGAGAGGTCAGTACGGCTTACTGCACTGCATAATATATGGGCAAGGCTTGGAAAAGTGCATGTTCGTTTGGAGACTAAAGTTTGATCTGTCCTGTTCTGTGTCCATCAATGGCCAGAAGCAGATGCAATGGGAAGAATTTATAAGCATGGAAGGCATACGTGATACTTCTTAATATTTTCCCAAACTTCGAAGATGCAAAGTCAGGTTTATTAGGTTTCCATTTAAATTCCTGTTAAATTTAAAATGTTTTAAAAGCTGCCCATTTAACTACCAACTCAGAATTTCAATCACAGTGTTGTCTGCATCACTTTGAATATTGTGGCTGATTTCACATAGCTGTCAAGTCCTAATGTAACACTTGGACTCTGTGAGACAAAGATAAAAATGGAAGAAGGGGTTTATCCAAATCCACCTTGGATACTACTCTTGAAGATTGTAGGAGACCTGATGTGTGAATTTCCTGTGATTTTCAGCAGGAAATTATTTCAACAAGGATTAAACATTTTAATGTGATTAGAAGACAGAATGCCTAATAAAACACAAGGACTTGAAAACCAGAATTTACTTTTGAACAAGCAGATTTGTGATTTCAGTTACTGCAGCTTAAATCACAACGTGTGTTCACCAGTACCACATAGCACCAGCAGTGAAAAATATGGGAGCGCAAAATGTTTTCTATATTTATTTTCTCCTAACCTTTCCTTTAAGAACATAACCTAGTGGGTATTGAATAATAATGAGCAAAAAACCCAATGAAAATGTTTGTTTTGTCTTTAAATGGATGTAGTCTTTGGTAAATCCTGGTGCTTAAACTATCCACAGTGTTTTTGTAATGAAAACTTTCACTTGCTGTGTAGACTATTAGTTTTGATGGAGTAAATACGTGTCTCATTTGGATACTACGAAGAGAAGCGGGTGAGCTACAAGTCTTGCCACCACTCCCTTTCATCAGTGGTTTTTCAGGTGGCCAATTTTAATGCAAAATAACATGTATTGTTTGCATCAGGACTACAAATCATGTACTGTGCTTGTTCCATAAATTGGCAGAAGAGGTTTTTGTATTCCCTTATTTTCTGTTATGCCAATCTGATGGTTGGATACTATATAAAATGCATATCTGAGGACAGCTCTTCGTGGTTCTATTGGATAGTTTACTGAATTATGCCACTGAAAACATATTTAAAGAGGAGGTCTGGACAGTTTTCAAATATGAAAAATAAATGATGTGACACCCTTTAGCTAAAAACAAGTTAGATGAATTGCTATTGTGATTTACAGCACAACCTTTCAGTCTGATCAACTAAATCATTGCTCCTTTTCCATTAGAATTCAAATCAGTCACATGATTTTGGCTCTTAACATATTCTGACTGGTTCTAAGATTTGTAGCAAGTAAAACTACTGTTTTTAAAATGCACTGTTTCATGTGGGTTATTATATGACACAAATGAGATCCATGTGATTCCCTAATCTTTACCATTGAATGACTTATTTAAACATACTAGGTTTGAATGATTCTAGGTTTTTGTCCATAGCTAATTTTTTTTTACTTAAAAATAAGATGTATTTAGTTATGATAAGTTACTGGTATCATCTGCAGATATTATTTATTGCTAATTTTGTCTAGTTTAGCATTATCAGTGAGTTTAAATACAGGCTTTTACATCTCTCTCGCTCATTTTTAGATGTAAAATAGGTATGATAAGAGTTTGTGATAGTAATGTAACTGCTTGCTTGTGGAGAAAGTCTGTAACAGTAATCTTTAAAAAGGGAAAGAAGGAAGACTCGGGTAACTATAGACCGGTCAGCCTCACCTCCATCCCAGGAAAGGTGATGGAACAATTTGTTCTAGAGGCTGTCTCCAGGAACATCAAGGACAGGAGGGTCATTAGAGACAGTCAGCATGGCTTTACAAAGGGAAAGTCATGCCTGACAAACCTGATAGCCTTTTATGAGGGCATAAGCAGGTGGATAGATGATGGCAGNTCTGCCCTGGTGAGACCACACCTGGAATATTGTGTCCAGTTCTGGGCTCCTCGGTTCAAGAGGGATGTGGAGCTGCTGGAGAGGGTCCAGCAAAGGGCAGCAAAGATGATGAAGGAGGTGGAGCACCTCCCTTATGAGGAGAGGCTGAGGGAGCTGGGTCTCTTTAGCTTGGAGGAGACTGAGGGGTGATCTTATTAATGTCTATAAATATTTGAGGGGTGGGTGTCAGGAGGATAGAGCTGGGCTCTTCTCAGTGT
This sequence comes from Rhinopomastus cyanomelas, assembly GCA_013400115.1. NCBI lineage: Eukaryota > Metazoa > Chordata > Aves > Bucerotiformes > Rhinopomastidae > Rhinopomastus > Rhinopomastus cyanomelas. Next base: position 238,841 of record VXBP01003494.1, on the reverse strand, counting down.
CATGTAGTGATAGGACGGGGGGCAATGGTTGTAAGCTGGAACATAGAAGGTTCCACGTCAACCTGAGAAGGAACTTCTTCATGGTGAGGGTGATGGAGCACTGGAACAGGCTGCCCAGGGGGGTTGTGGAGTCTCCTTCACTGGAGATGTTCAAGGCCTGCCTGGATGTGTTCCTGTGTGACTTGGTCTAGGTGATCCTGCTGTTACGGGGGATTGGACTAGATGATCTTTCGAGGTCCCTTCCAGTCCATAATGATTCTATGATTCTATGAATAGAATTTACTATCTACTGTCAAGTTGTGGTTTTTGGGTTTGAGACATATTTCTTAGACAGTGAAAATATTTATATTTTCTTTTTAAAGAAATCTTTTAAGAATATATACGTATATTAACAAGAATACAAGAATTGCTGGTGGATGTGGTGTCACTCTCAATCTTGAGGTTAAGTAAACTAGTCTATGGCATTTACTTAAATGTTGGGGTTTTTTCCGGACAGAAAACTAATCATCACGCTGGGTAAGAAGCAGAAGAGAAAAAATGAGTCTTCAGATGAATTGTCTGATGCCAAGCAGACTCCGCAGCGGCCATTGAAAGATGAAGACTCACAGGTAAGCATGGGGCATGAGTGCCTTGCTGCTTTACTTCAGTACAGAAGGCCATACATTTGAGATATCTGTTGAGCTGGCAATTAGACCTGAGCACAGAACTAAGGACATAATCCTCTCCCTATACTGCGCACTGATGTGGCCTCCCCTTGACTACGGGGGGCAGTGCTGGGCTCGTCTGAGGGAGCTGGGGGTGTTCAGCCTGTAGAAGAAGAGATTCAGGGGTGACCTTGGCTTCTCCCTACAACTCTCTGAAGGGAGGTTGCAGTCAGGTGGGGGTTGGGCTCTTTTCCCGGACAGCTGGCACCTGGACAAGAGGGCAGAGCCTGAAGCTGCCAGGGGAAGGTTAGGTTGGATATTAGGAAGCCCTTCCTCATGGAAAGGGCAATCAGACCCTCGAATGAACTGTCCAGGGCAGTAGCGGAGTCGCCATCCCTGGAGGTGTTTAAGGGCAGACTGGTTGTGGCCCTTAGTGTCCTGGTCTGGTTGCTAAGGTGCTGTTAGGTCATGGGCTGCGGTGGATTTGCTCAGAGGTTTTTTCTAGCCTCACTACCTCTGTGGTTCTGTGGCTTTGTCGGACTTTGTGGGGAAAAAGGGATATTTATCTGTGAAATTGGCTGTTTGAGAACATTTAAAAGGCTTGTTTCAAGCTTTTCCACTTTTTCTGAGCTCTGCTTCTGTAGAAACAGAAAGAATCATGGAATCATAGAGTTGATTTCTTGCAGTGTTGGATCTGAAGGGAGCAATGATAAATATGCTGATGGGCTCTGGTTGCTTGTGGAACACTCTGAAGGCAGTCCCTTGAGGAGTGTCTCCCTTGTAACTTACTTTCTGCGCTTATTTTCCTAGATTGCCCTGATATAATGGTAGCGTAGCTTATTATTTACAAAACTAATGCACAAAGTAGTATGAACTGTTTGTAAGAGATTATATCATATTTACGTGCATGTCAGTAACAGAATTATAACCTTCCTGCTTTCAGGCAAACTCGCACGACAAGTAATGTTTTATGCTGGAAATGCATAGGTTTCTATCCTGTGGCATTGTCCACAGAGATTAAATAAATGTTCAAAATGAGGTGGTGTTGAGTAAAAATTCATTGCACTATTTGTTGACAATGTCAGAAAACAATTACAACTGCCAAACTGACCTTTAGTGTTCCACAGATAATAATGCTGGGGAAAAATGGACCAGCAGTAATTTCTCAGAGTGACTTTTTATTAACTTAAGTAATGCCTTGTTTTATGTAAAGGTTACCTGAAAGGGAGTATGAAATTACTTGTTTCTCAGGAAATTTGCCTTGGCATAAGAAGTCCATTTGGTAGACTGAGGGAATTGAAAGCAAGTTTAGCAGTCCTGAAGCACTGTAACATCAGATAGGTATAAACTTGTAGGCCAACAAATACAATAAAAGGACTGAGATTCATTTCCTTTTTTTTGTTGCTTTTGGGATACTTGATTTTTAGCACACCAAGGGTCACTTCCAATTCTGGTGCAGCAGAATGGAGAGTATTGTGAAATCACCTCATAGCAATGTGAAGGGAATAGAGATTAGAGGTGGCACGGACTAGAAGACAATTAGAGTCATAGAATAGTTTTGGCTAGAGTGGACCTTCAAGGTCATAAAGTCCAACCTTTTCCTAGCCTTATCACTGCTACTAAACCCTGTCCCCCATCAGATCATCTACCCTTCTCTTCAATACCTCCAGGGATGATGACTCAGCCCCCTCCCTGGGCAGGCTGTTCCAATGCCTGACAACCCTTTCAGTAGAGAAATTCATCCAGATGTCCAGCCTGAAACCTCCCTTGATACAGCTTAAGGCAAATTGCCCATGACCTGTCACTGGCCATTAGGGAGAACAGACCAACCCCTGCCTCTCTACATCCTCCTTTTAGGTAGTTGTAGAGAGTAATAAGGTCTCCCCTCAGTCTCCTTCAGGCTAAACAGGCCCATAGCTCTCAGCTGTTCCTCATGAGGCAACTGTTCCAAAACTGCAGGGTGTCACAGCATGGCCACATCTATCTTTGAAGAAGTTTGGGAGGAGCATAGCAGTAAAGACCGAAGTTGCTTTATTTCTTTAATACATTCTCTGTAGTTTTCAACATTTTCTTAATGTGTTTCCCTGTTACAAAAAGCTGTGTATTTCTGTGCTCTGGGGGGCAGTTTTATTTGGTGTTTTTTTCCCCTTTAATTGATTTTGTATGCTTAGTTTCACAGTGTTTTCCCTAAATATGTTGATTTATTTCTTGGAAAAATGTGCAGTGCTACTTTAATTTGTGCCTTAGAGCATTTGTTGATGACCGTGCTTCTCAGCTCAAAGAAATAACAAGGGTTATTTTCAAGCTACTCAGGTTGCGTGTTAATTTGTTGGAGAACATATGGTCATGATGTTTTGTTCATCTTCATGCTTTAAGAAAAGACAGGGACAGAAAGCATGAGGTAATGCCTTATTAAGTTTTGAAAAATGAAGAAAAAAAAATGAGTGAACTTGGTTCTTAATCCTTCTTTGCATTCATCCATAGTTTTGCAATTTGTTGCCATTCAGTGGGACCGGGTCAGGCTGGAGCGTTGGGCAGGGAGAAACTGAATGAAATGTAACAAGGGCAATCTAGAGTCTTGCATCTGGGCAAGAACCCCAGGTACCAAAATAGGTTGGAGACTGATCTGTTGGAGACCAGTGTAGGAGAAAGAGACCTGGGGGTTCTGGTGGTCAGCAGGATGATCATGAGCCAGCAATTTGCCTTTGCGGCCAAGAAGACCAATGGCATCCTGAGGTGGATTAGAAGGGGAGTGGTTAGTAGATTGAGAGAGCTTCTTGTTCCCCTCTACTCTGCCCTGGTGAGACCACATCTGAAATTGTGTGTCTAGTTCTGGGCCCTTCAGTTGCAGAAGGACAGAGGATTGCGGGAGAGAGTCCAGTGCAGAGCCACAAAGATGATGAAGGGAGTGGAACATCTGCTTGATAAGTAAAGGCTGAGGGAGCTGGGTCTCTTTAGCTTGGAAGAAAAGGAGGCTGAGGGTTGACAGCATTCATGTTTATAAATATGGAAAGGGCAGGTGTCAGGAGGATGGAGCCAGGCTCTTCTTAGTGTCATCCAATAATAGGACAAGGGGCAATGGGTGTCAGCTGGAACATAGGAGGTTCCACATCAATATGAGAAGGAACCTCTTCATGGTGGGGGTGACAGAGCACTGGAAAGGGCTGCCCAGGGGGGTTGTGGAGTCTCCTTCTCTGGAGATGTTTAAGACCTGCCTGGACATGTTCCTGTGTGACTAGATCTAGGTGATCCTGCTCTGACCGGGGGATTGGACTAGATGATCTTTTGAGATCCCTTCCAATCCTTAGTATTCTGTGATTCTGTGAAAGCTAATGGTTTGGTTTTGCATAAAATAACTTCTAGTGGAAGAAGGCTAATAGTTTAATTTCCACAAGAGAAGGGACAAAATAAATTTTGGGTTGCTTTGCTTTTGGGGTGGCTTTTTTCCAATGTAAAAGTGAATTTTTAAGATGCCTGCAGTGTGCTGTGATGTCATCCACTGACAGCTTTTGGGGATAGGTCAGAGTAGGCTGTCGCAATGCCGTGTTGGTTATCTGGCATTACTTGTGTTCGGTACGGGTTAGCCTGCACTTTGCCTCGTTGCAAAGGACTGTCAGCAGCTCTCTTTTGGCAAAGTTACTGGGCCCTCGCCATGACACCTCAGTGCAAAGACCAAGAAGGGTGTAGTATGGCACAGGTGCTGTACTGAGCGCTGTACCTTGTGTCAAAGATGCCTCTTCCAGCAGGCTGAAATTGCTCTGTACTGGGGGAGAGAAATCTTGCCTAATGGAATATGTTCAGGCTTGATGGGGCTCTGAGCAACCTGATCTAAATACGTCTCTGCTCACTGCAGGGATTTGAACTAGTGGACTTCAAAGGTCTTTTGCAGCCCAACACACTCTATGATTGTGATTCTATGTTGCTTGCAACCCTGGAAGGTAGTTTGGTCTTCTTGTTTTATTTCTTTGTCAGTGCAGAAGCTGTCTGAAGTAGCATGGAACACCTATTCGTGTTCCACTGAGTCAGTGAGTTCTGTACTTTAAAGTCCAGTCAGGACTTCAACACAGTTAGGCTGTGAAAGTCAGTAGGTCAGGTTGGAAAAGAATTGCTTTATCATTTCCCTTCTATAAAAACCCCTCTTCTGAGGGTAAACTGGTCAATTGACAAGGTGCAAAAGGGACTTTGTGAGTTTTCCTATTGCTAAATGACTGGTTAATATGTTCAAGTAGCTACACCATCGATTAACTACATGTTGATCAGTCAGATTCAGACATACAAATTACCTTTGTAGAGAATCCCATCTCAATAACAACCAATTAAATTTTACAAAAAAGAGGAAAACGTACAATAATGGTAGCCTGTAAATTCAGTAAAAGACTGGTGGTGAATTTATTTGAATTTATCTTTAGAGGTCCCTTCCAATCCCAGGTGTTCTGTGTTTCTGTGTTGCTCCTAGCTGGTGTTTAAAAAATAAAAAATTCTACATTTGATCCATATAGGAATAGTAAATAATTTGATACGTTCAGGAATATTAAATAATTACTGCTGCCCCTCTGATTCACGTGCTTTTTGTTTTCAAGCAGATGTTGGCTTTTGGCCTTGATACAGCTAAAACATTGCTTAGAGTCTTCCAAACTTATAGTTCATGGTAGTGGAAGTGTTTGATAAAACTTTTAATTTGTTCTCCTGCATACAGAAAAGAAGATCAAATCGTCAAGTTAAAAGGAAAAAGTATGCTGAAGAGGGTGAAGGAAAACAACCAGAAGAAGAACCTAAAGTTTCTGTGAAAATTAAAAAGAATTCTGCCCCTTTACCTGCTGAACAGCCTTTACAGTTGTTTGTGGTAAGTGAAAACTCGCTCGTGCTGCAGTTACAGCTTGCTGTTTGTGTCGAGCAGTTCACTGAATGAAGCTCATAACTGGGAAGCAACACATTATTATCACTAAGGCATAGTTTATTTAATGCGACGTCTTGCTAACATTTTGAGTACTGGAAGAAACAGCTGTGTTAAATGTTAGTTCACTGTCCAGAACTATGAAATTACTTGAACCTATGGGACTCTCTGCTTATCAAGATCATAGAAAAGCATAATCCTCCTTCAGGTTTAGACTTCACTGTTCCATGTATTCCAGCTCTGGTACCTGTTCACACTGACTGTTGAGCCATTCTGGGTAGCTAAAGTGTCGGGAAAAATGTGTTCATAAGATGCTTGAAGAAGCAACAAACTTGTAAGGAGTGGAGAAGACTGTATGATTAGGAGTAAATCAGACAAGTAGGAGGGAGACTTTTTATTAGAGGAAGCATAAAGATTGGCTTTTCATCTCTGGGATCACAGTATTGGTGTCTTGATAGAGTAAAGGAGCCTGTGTCATAGCTAAACCCTGCTGGAATTTCCAGGCATGGCCTTGCCTATCTGATTGCGCTACATGTGTGTTATCTATGTTCATAGTGAACTTAGTCACCTGATTTTGACACTTGCTGGTTTTATTAATTTCTTTTAACCTGTCTGCTGGAGTACTTATTTCTTCATATCTGTGTGGTGGAATTCTCAGTGTGTGCATTGCTTGAGAGCAACTCGGCAGGGCATGCACAGTCAGAATGTCTGGAATGCATCAGAATCACCCCTGCTTGCACTCAGAGTGTCTTTGGCAGATGAGTGTAGCATCTGATGCTCTTCAGAAGTGCCAGACTTGCTGTACTTCGCATGTATTTCTCTTTAAATATACACCTGCGTTTTAAATTCTACTCTGACTGGTACTGGGAATGTTAATGGTAGAGGTCAAATTTGCCTTTATTGTTGCTCTTGGTTTGAAGGTTTTTAAGTCTGATCAGTTTGAAGAGAGAGCATTTACTACTATTTATGTCACTGTTTTCCGGCATTTATAGGAAAATCCAAGTGAAGAAGATGCAGCAATTGTAGACAAAATCCTGTCCTCCAGGGTAATAAAGAAAGAAGTAAGTGATTGTCGTGGAGTAAAGTTGCTTCAGAAGGGATTTAGAACCTTTGAAGAAGGGGTTTGTAGTCATCGTTTTACATTTTCACTGTATTTCCTTTTTCTAGATATCTGCTGGGATGACAGTGGAAACAGAAGAGTTTTTTGTAAAATACAAGAACTAGTAAGTATTAAAAACTTGTTGCATTGGAGGTCTTGACTAAATGCAAAGAAACATTAATGTACTACGGTTTTGTATCATTTGAAGTTTATTTGTAACCTGATTTTGTAATATTTTCACATTTTTCTTCACAGATTCAATACTTATATTGCTAAGAATCTACACTCTATTGTTATTAATAAATGTTACCTTATGAGTATTGTGAAACCAGCACTGACCAGTAAGATGATAGTCATTATTGCCAAAACCCACAATTTTTCAAGGAGTTATTAAATTAAGCAGAGGCTCAGTGCCTGAGGATGTTCACGTATTTAAATGACAGCTCTTTTGTGAATCTAGAGTAGCTATGCTTTAACATAGGTTTAGGAGAGGTTGGTGTATGAGTTGGTGTTACTGTTTTAAAGGGAAAAAAATCCCTCTAGCCATAGAAATGGTTTTATATCGGAAGCAGGAAGTAAAGAAACAATGAAGAAAAATAATTTTTTTTTTTTCTGTTTTAAATTCCATATCTGTTTATTATATGAAATCTATCTAATTTAAATTAGATATGAGGAGATAATTCTTTTCGCTGAGGCACTGAAACAGGTTGCCTGGGGAGGCTGTGGCTGCTTCATCCCTGGAAGTGTTCAAGGCCAGGTTGGATTGGGCTCATGGCAGGGGCTTTGGAAGTAGATGATCTTTAAGGTCCCTTCCAGTCCAGACCATTCAATGATTCTGTGATCTGCCTTTCTGTCACTGCTCTGTTCTTGATCTTAAAAATACAAGCACATTTTTAATTTTACATGTATTAATAATGTCATGATTTTTTTGAATAAATGTAATTTCTGAGACTCTGGATTCACATTTCTGGTGACCATGTAGCTCTTTTTTTTTTTCTGAAAGAGTGAAGTCTCTTAATCCTATAATGACTAATACTCCGTGATAGCTCTTCTTTATTTGTAGCATATCTTTAGAAAGCTTAAAAAGTGAGGAAAATATATGAAAAGGGAGGTGTGAGGGGAAAATACATGTACTTATGTCAAATGAGTTTAACTTCAGAAAGGCTCACTTGGATGCAGGTAGATGGTATCGGTACTGGTGCTCATGCTTCCCTTTCTCTCTGAGCCCAGACTGATGAGATGCTCCTTTTTGCCATGGCTTCTGGTGCTCCTCTGTGGTGTGTGAATAGGCTCAGCTATGTAGTTCAGCAGTACCTGAGAAGAGATGTTTGTATGAAGAACATGAAAGAGTTAGATATTATCTATTAAGTACTTTACATTTCTGGGTGCTTTCTGATAGGGGTGTTAGATACTAAGTTTGATTTATTTCAGCTCACTTGTTATGCTTGTTTCTCGTCTTAGGACACATGAAATTAAAACCAAAGCCTAAGCTAGATGCTGTTAGATGATAATTTGGAGGAATAAATCTTTGATCTTTGTAGTGAATTCTTTCTAAAATGAGCAAATGCTAATTTTTTAAGTGGAATTCTGTTTTATAAAATACATTATGTTCGTTAATAATATGTTTGCTTTCACTGATATGTTAATGTTAGTATCTGTAATTTCAGCTCTTATCTCCACTGTGAGTGGGCCACAGAACAACAGCTTTTAAAGGATAAAAGAATCCAGCAGAAAATAAAACGATTTAAACTAAGGCAAGCACAAAGAGCTCACTTTTTTGCAGATGTGAGTATGAAAAAAACAATTACATAAGCTTTTTTTCCCCTTGTAGAATTGTGATTAGTAGTGTGCTGTTAAATAGAACAGTCTCATATTGGGAACTAAAAGTTGTCCGTTGGAGTTGTGCTTTTGACTTCAGTAGGGTGATGTTTGTTAAATGTGGTTTTAAGAGCAAATATTCTGTGGTTACTGAACTACTCTGACTTAGATAAGATTTGGGTAACAACATAAGGGTGATTATAAGGGAAAGATTGTGTTAGTATGGGAAGTTTCTCTATGACTTTCCCAAGACAGCACTTCATTAGTGCTGTCTAATGCATTAAATGACTGCATTTTCTAATTCTAATCTCACATCCCTTTTCAGTGCCAGTTGCCCAAAAATAAAACGGGGGTTGGCTGAGGGTGTGTGTGGACTTCAAGGTGTGTGCAAGAGCCTCAGGAGTTTCTAACTGCTACGTTAATTTTGTGTACAATGAGACCAAGTCTTTGTACATGCCAGCTTTTTTTTGGCTCTGCACTGATTTTATTACTCTTGCGTTGCAGATGGAAGAAGAACCTTTTAATCCTGACTATGTTGAAGTAGACCGGGTATTAGAAGTATCTCTCTGTGAAGATAAGGACACTGGTGAGGTAAATGCATCTTAAAGCAAGCCAAGAAGATACACCTCCAAGTAGTGTTTGATAATCGTATTTTTAGTGGATTTCTGAGTATCAGAGAATCATTAAGGATTGGAAGGGACCTCGAAAGATCATCTAGTCCAATCCCCCCACCAGAGCAGGATCACCTACACCAAGTCACACAGGAATCACTTTAATGATTTTAAACTTCACTGCTAATTTGAATGAGACGTGACAGTCTTGTAATTTCCTGTGCTAGCTGTGTATTTTGAAATAGAAACTAGAGCTCAAGTAGCTTGTGTTTGTGCTATGTTAATAGGTTGTAGGCAAAGCTTAGGGAGTTACTCACGTAATCGTGAGGTTTCATAATTGCCTTGTGAGTTCTGACAAAAGGCTGATCCTGTGTCTGGTAGTGATGTAGGGTCACTGCTGAAATAAAGCACACGAGTGCAGGGCGGTAGTGGCTTCTTTTTCCTCCATAACTCTGTCCCTAGGCTTTAGGCAGCCAGTGATTGAGAGAGGTTTTGATAGCCACCAGTGGACCTCTACCTCTGTATTTATCAAAACACTTCTTTTTAACTTAATAGCTCCCCAGCAGAGGTTTACTCTGCAGAACAGAAACGTGAGATTAGAAAATGCAGAAAAGAAAACAGAGAACAAAGACTGACAAGGTTGTTGGAATAGCCAAGGGACGTCCTCTGTTATTCTGGATAGCCAATTGAGTAGACTTTGACCCAGTGGTTTTTGCACTATTCTTCCTAAAGCAGGTTTTCATTGTATGCGCAGATGTGTCGTTATGATAGTTGTCATAGACCTTCCCCCAGCTGCTTGAGAGAGGATTCTCATTTGTTTTAAAAATGTATTTACTGAGTGTGAATAAAGTAATCTGGTTTGGTTTTATCATTTGTGGTTTTTCCCTATAATTTTCTATGTGCTGCCCAGTAGACTTGGGAAGCTTTCTGTTTTGCTGACAAGACCTCTGTTTGAGTAGCATTATTCAAACTCTTTGTTTTAGGCTTTGGTATCCTGATGTGGAGAGGACAGGTGGAGTTCTGCAAACACCTCTGTACTTAATTCTGCACTCTTTTCCCACAAACATTGCAAATGTAGTAATTTATCTTTCCTAAGAATGAGGTTTACTTATGGTTAGGTGGGATTGGCATGAACTCCAGGGGTCTACAACAAGTGGCAGAATATAAGAGGCCAAGGACATGTAGGTAGCTAACAAGAATCAACACAGAACAAGTATTTGAAAAGGTATCAGAAGTGTGCTTTTGTTTGCAGCTGTTGTGTGAGCTGGCTGCTCAGATAGCAAGGCATGTTAACAGTCTGTATACTGAATTAAAAGCTGATAACATTCAGAATTTTCTTCTGCAGCCTATTATTTACTATTTAGTAAAATGGTGTTCGTTGCCATATGAAGACAGTACGTGGGAGCTGAAAGAAGATGTAGATCAAGCAAAAATAGAAGAATTTGAACAACTGCAAGCTTCCAGGCCTGACTCGAGGAGATTGGTAAAATTATACCTAATTTACTTGTCTTAGCAAATTGGATTTGCTTGTCCCAACCTTAAACCTGTGTGTTAAAACATAAGCCTTACTGACATTTTGTGTAAAGAATCTGTGTGCCTTAGTTACCAAAGAATGATATTTTCAGGCAGGCGTAGATAAATACTCTTATCTGTTACTCTCTAAAAATAATACGTTTATTTAGGAAATACTATCAAGTGCTATAACTTGCTGAGGTTGCGAGTGATGAGCAACACATTGAAGCTGGCTATCAGATAATCTAAACACCATTAAGACAAGGAGAAAACAGAATGAAAGTATAAACATCCTTTTATAAAGAACAGAGTTAAGTCCTGTGCTTCAGCACCAAAGAAAATAGGCAAATGAGATCTGTCAGACAGATTCCATAATTGCTTCCTGCTTTTATTTTTCTTTTTGTCATAAAGGGCTAGCTGCAAGGAATTAAAAATGCATGTGATGAGGAAATGTGTTTTATCTTTTAATTATCAGTACTCTATCCCGTAGAGCAGGAGAAAACAAAATAGTTCTATTTCGGTGTAGTACAACGCTTGTGCTAACTTATGTAAATATTTTATGTAACCGAACATGCAGTGTTTTAATTTGTAGGCTTTAGGTTTTATTTTAATGTTCTCTCCATCTACAGATGATGACAGTAGTCACGATTAATGTCTTCATCTTATATTTAGTTCACTTTTCTAGTATTTATTTAAAATCCTGCCATTTTGGCATGTGGGAAGCAGGGTTTTTATACTCTCATACCCTATTTGGCTTTGAGAGAAAAAGATGATTAAAGTGCAGCTGTACAACTGACAGTCGTCTTAGCACCAGCAACAAGTATTTTTTGTTCCGGGCTCCCGCAAGTACAAGAAAGTATTTGCTGACGGCAGCCCTGCGAGCATGAGTGCGGCTACTCCATGTGTGGGGGAGTGGACAGATGGTTGCTTGTGGGTGAGGGGAGGAAGCCACAGCTGCTGGGGAGGGAAAGCTGCTGCTGCTCAGAGACCTGGTGTCAGGTGATGCTGACGTTGGCAGTAAAGAGATATAAAATTCAAATTTAAAATTCAGGGCTGCCAGATAAGGCCGCGTGAGTCTAGAGGGAATGCAAGCTTTTATAAATACTGAGAACTGTATCGGGGAGGCGGCAGGGAGGGGGAAGTACAGCTGATCAGAAAAGCTCTTACTAAAAATATTTTGCTTGAGCATGTGCATGTATTTGCCTCTCAGCTAGGGACATTAAGGTGAAATACCTTGATACTGTTATTGTGTTTTGTCATGCCCTTTGTATCATGATCACATGCTGATACTGTCTTCCATCTAATCCCTTGGTGAAACTGATTCAGGGAACTAAAACACAAGTGACATTTTTGTATTCCTGAGATTGAGTGTTCAGCAGTGACCTGGGCAAGTGCTGAAAGAAGCTCAGTGTACATTGTGCAGACTGCTTGAAGGGGTAACCTCCAGAAGGGGCATCCAGAGATTCTTAGACTCAGGATTTCAGTACTCCCAAATTGGCTCCGGTTGTAGGACAGCTGTTCTTAAAGCTTCCAAAATGCAAATACAAGAAGTCTTGAAGCCAAGTGCCAAGCTGTTTGTATGCCTAGGTTTAGAAATCTGTCACTAGTCACTTGATATTGTTATATTGTAGATTTTTTGTCTTGTATAAATTAATACTTTTTAAATGAATTACAAATTACAGTTTTCCACAGACTAGTAATTAGTAATATTAACATGATACTTCCCAGTATAAAGGCTGAATAATTGCTGTTAAATCAATTGTTATACTCAGGAAACAGTGCTTTAAAATGTTTTGGAAAAATAAAGCATGAACCAATGTGCAAATGTATTAATGTTTCCCTTAAAGGACCGACCACCTCCAAACTGCTGGAAGAAGATAGACCAGTCCAGGGAATATAAAAACGGCAATCAGCTCAGGGAATATCAATTGGAAGGACTTAACTGGCTTCTGTTCAACTGGTACAATAGGTATATGCATGGAATGTTTTCTAATGCAGATTTTAAGCATATGGAGTGAATCACTGTTACTGGGGTTGAATACAGGTTTAGCTAAATTTATCTTCTCTGCTTATAGCTAAAAGGGTCTAACTAGAAAAAACAAGTTTATTTTCCTTTGGGTGTACAAGCACGTATTTATCAATAAGAATAATAAAAGAAAAATCTCGTAAAAGAAGAAAACTAAAAGTTTCCTGAAAGTTTACTAACTGGAAGTAAATTTTCAGTGATTATGAGGGAGAAAAAAGAACTTTACTCAATGCATGAACTTTTAGAATTTGTAGTCCAACTGAAAAATACTTGCATCTTTCAAAGTAATGTCTAGAATTGGTTTGGGTTTCAGATGAAATTACCTCCCTTTAAAAAATAAGGCTAAGAAATAATTGTGTTCTGTATTGTAACCTAAAATTAACTTTTATTCATGAATTAGTCCAAAGCTTTGACATATTAATGGAAATGACATTATTAATGGAAATAACTTTCAAGATTTCCAAAATTGTGCATTTTTTGAGTATCTGTCATTTCTAATAATGAGTCTCACTGCTTGCTTTATTTCGAGACTATCGGTTGCTTGTCGTTACAGTGCTGTGTCAGTGAGCATACCATCCTACTGTAGAGAGTCATGAGCTGCAAAAGCTTAATTCTTAATCAGGCACTGCAAAGCTGTGTGAGCATCTGGGCAAACATAGTGAAGGGCTTGGTAGTATAGCTGAGGGTGAACACCTAGTGATGTTTCATGTTGTGATTTGGTACTGTGCATCTGCCTGGATTTGGGAAATGAGAAATGCGCCGATGATGCTCTAGTGCTCTCCAGTGTGATTGCAGCTGGGATCCTTTCCATCTGTGATTCTAGGGACTCTTAGCAGTTTCTAGCACTTTTGTCAACGTGCGTGTACGTGTAGGAAATCTGATAATTCACATCCCTTTACTTAAAGGTGGATTTCTAGAAGAACATCATGACGCATTCCATTCTTAGGTTTTTCCAGAGCAAAACATGCCTGAAAGCCTGTGCTTTTGTGTCCTAAGTTGGTGCTTTCACCATAACTGAGGAACATTTCCAAGGTTCTTGTACAGTGCCTCTGTTTTGACTATTGCTTTACAGTGATCTATTTTAGCTTTGTTTTTATAAGTTGTCCTTTTGAGTAACAGCGTTAGTGGACATACCTTCTTGTTGATAACAAATAAATATGTTTTACTTTCAGGCGCAACTGCATTTTAGCAGATGAAATGGGTCTTGGCAAAACCATTCAGTCCATTACATTTCTCTATGAAATCCTCCTGGCTGGTATAAGAGGACCTTTTCTGATCATAGCTCCGCTATCTACCATAACAAACTGGGAGAGAGAATTCCGCACATGGACTGACCTTAACGTTGTAGTGTATCACGGTAGTATGATCAGCAGGCAGATGATTCAGCAGTACGAGATGTACTTCAGGGACTCCCAGGTATTGTCACTTGTGTGTGGTAATCTACACAAAAACCTGTTCAAGGTTGTAGTGATGAAAAGCATGCTCAATGTTATCTGTGGATATGTCTTGGTGAAAGGCATTCTGCACCTTGCAATGTTGCAATGTGTTTATCAGGCTTTTTACTTACTGAAATCTTTCACATATGCTTACGGAGTAGATAGTGCTTGCGGGGAGCTGTGTGTTGGGTCAGTGTGCCGAGGAGTTTTGCAGTTCGGTGTGATGACGCTGATACTCAGGTGGTGATGAAGTGTTTGCAGATGGTTGCAGCTGGGTTTTGAATTTGAAGAGCAGTGAACACAAAATTGCAGCCAGTGAAGCTCTGTTACCTTCATGTTGCTGCTGACTTCCTGGCATAAACCAGCTTTGTGTATAGTTTGCTTTTGGTCTGAAATGCCTCAAGTTAAATGACATGAAAAACCTTTGTAATCTGATGACTCTAAAGGGGCTTTTTTACTTTCTCTATACATTTTATGTAAAGACATATTTTTAAAAACTATTACGTTATTTCCACAAAACAGATACGGTTGAAAACGGTTGAGTAGTGCTAAATATTATGATGGCATCTTGTTTCTCTAGTGAGTTATTGTGTACTGCCTTATTGAAGGCCTTACATACTGTCTTTGTCAGACCAATGGAAGACAATAAACTCGATAAGAAGTGTTAATTTAGTACTCAGGTGATACTTTTATTACTTCCTCTGTGAGTGCTAAATGTGTTACAGTCACATATTTTCATTGATTGACTGTAGGGTCTTTCAGACTTTTCCAGGGTTAAAAATGTGATCCTATCCAGATGTGAATTGTGAAAAAAATTTATGAGATGGTTATATCTGTAATTCCAAAGTGGTTAACATTTTACTGTGGGTTAGACAATATTGGATTTGTGGCTGTGAAAAACTGCTCATTAGTATTAATTACAGAGGTAGAAAGATGTAGTAAATGCAGATGGGATGAGGAAACCATTTCTAATGTAAAATCTGGTGTCAGATGCTTGATGGAATTTCAACAACAGAATCTTTAAATCAAGTGTATTCGAGGTACTGTAACAAATGCTCTATGTTGGTGAATCTCTAGGGACGCATCGTTCGAGGCGCATACAGATTCCAAGCCATTATCACAACTTTTGAAATGATTCTTGGTGGGTGTCCAGAGTTAAATGCAATTGAATGGCGGTGTGTTATTATTGATGAAGCTCACAGACTGAAGAACAAAAACTGCAAACTCTTGGAAGGACTGAAATTAATGAACCTTGTGAGTAACTGCATTTCACTGTTTGGATCAGATGCCAGTTAAGTCTGATGATAAATTGCAGATTGCTTTTACCTGCTAAAAAACACCTTATGTGTTTCAGGAGATTCCTGTTAGAAATAGGTATTCCTAACGCTCTCTTCAAACTTGTGTATTTTTATTTCACAGTAAAAACAAGCAAATAGTACTGCTTAAAACAGAATTACTAGTCCTGTCGTTAAGAATTTTTTTCACATTGTTCAAGATTCTAGAAAGGAGATAGTGCTGTGAGTTTTGAGGCTTTTGATGCATTACTGTGAGATGCACTGTGACTAGCTTTGCCTTGTTTTGTCCTCTTATTTGTGACTAATACATGCTTAGTGTACATCTACCACACTATAGTAAGAGGGAATTTTACCTGTTTAAGTATGACAGGCAAAAAATGAAATGTTCAGTCATTTCTTTATTGCAGATGAAGATAGGATTTAAACAGAATCTAGTAGAAAATACTTGCTGCTGTGCTTTTACAGCTGTGTTTATCAGCATTACTGGTGTGCTCAGTGATGCACAGGCTGGTATTTTCAGTTTGTGACGCTCAGACTTAACAGCAGTTTTTTGCAAATGTGTTCTTGTAAGGTCATGTGAGTTTTGTTTCCTTTTATAGGAGCACAAAGTGCTCTTAACGGGTACCCCGCTGCAGAACACAGTAGAAGAATTATTTAGCCTCCTTCATTTTCTTGAACCATTGCGTTTTCCTGCTGAGTCTACGTTCATGCAAGAATTTGGGGACCTTAAAACAGAGGAACAGGTACTGCATGTTGAATAAGTTCATTTAGAACTTCACTGTGTAAGAGTGACTGTCTTGAAAATGTTTATCTGAGTAGTGACCATTACTGTCTCCACCTTCCTCTTCATCCCCCACAGGTCACTTGTGAGTCCTTTTGTCATGCAGTTCCTCTAAACTCTGCCAGTAGTAGCAGTCAGTTGAGTAGAGGATGTTATGTTAAATAATTTTTTTTATTGTTTGGAGTTGGTACTGTAAATTTTGCAAGTGATTGGTGAGAAATTGCCTTGCTTTGTGGCAACGTGCTAAAAGGATACACTTTTGGTTTTGTTTTGGAGTACATGTATTGTTTACTAATTGGGGTTAAAAATAGGGCTGTAATGCATCTAGAAAATATTTTCTATAAATCTAGGGAAAAATGAGTTACAGACTTCAAAAATACTTTAGTTAAGCTACAATGTTATTTTTTTCTTCTTCCATCAACCTGTTGTGTTTCATTTAGGTTCAGAAACTACAAGCTATCCTTAAACCTATGATGCTCCGACGTTTAAAGGAAGATGTGGAAAAAAAGCTGGCTCCTAAAGAGGAAACCATCATTGAAGTGGAGCTAACTAATATTCAAAAGAAATATTATCGAGCTATTTTGGAAAAAAATTTTGCCTTCTTATCCAAAGGAGCAGGGCAAGCAAATGTGCCCAACCTGGTTAACACTATGATGGAACTCAGAAAGTGTTGTAATCACCCTTATCTCATCAAAGGTAAATACAGTATCAAGACAGGTTTGTTGTTTTGGTTTTTTATTCAAAAGCAGTATGAAGACCTTCCTGAAACTAGCTTTTGAGATTAGTGCTTCTTGCAAGAGTTGGATCTGGGTCAGTTTGTCTTATTTGTTTTGAACTAACTTAGATGTTTTGCCTGCTTGCAAGAAATTTCACTTTAAACTCACAGTTTTGTGATGGAAATCAGAGCAGAAACTTCAAAAAGGGTCTTTTAAACAGTGACTTGTGTCTTGTTTATACTATTCCAGAGACAAGAGGGCTTGTGGTTTTTTAGCTGGTTGTTTAAACACTACTTAAGATGCATTTTAATTTTTGCAACTTGTGTGGGGAGGTTAATCTTAGAATCATAGAATGTTAGAAGTTTGGAGGGGATCCTCTAGAGATCATGTAGTTGAACCCCCCTGCCAGAGCAGGATCACCTAGGGCAGGTCACACAGGTGGGTTTTGAAGGAGACTTGACAACTTCTCCGGGCAGCCTGTGCCAGTGCTCCATCACCCTCACAGTAAAGAAATTTCTCATCATGTTGTGGTGGAACCTTCTATGTTCAAGTTTATCCCCATTATTCCTTGTCCTATTACTGGGCACCACAGAAAAAAGATTGGCCCCTTCCACTTGAC
This sequence comes from Rhinopomastus cyanomelas, assembly GCA_013400115.1. NCBI lineage: Eukaryota > Metazoa > Chordata > Aves > Bucerotiformes > Rhinopomastidae > Rhinopomastus > Rhinopomastus cyanomelas. Next base: position 221,390 of record VXBP01003494.1, on the reverse strand, counting down.
ATCCTCCTCTCACATATTTACAGACATTAATAAGATTCCCTCTCAGCCGTCTCTTCTCTAAATGAAACAGCCCCAGTTCTCTCAGTTTTTCTTCATAGGGGAGATATTCAAGTCCCTTAATCATCCTCATAGCTCTCTGTTGGACGCTTTCCAGTAGATCCCTGTCTCTTGAATTATTTGGGCTCAGAACTGGATACAGTACTCCAGGTGTGGTCTTACCAGGGCAGAGTAGAGGGGGAGGAGAACCTCCCTAGAACTGCTAGACACAGTTTTCTTAATGCAGCCCAGGGTATCACTGGCCTTCTTGGCCACAAGGGCATGCTGCTGTCCCACGGAGAACTTACTGTCCACTAGGACTCCAAGGTCCTTCTCTATGGTGCTGCTTTTCAGGTGATTTTTCTGCAGTATTCTGCTTACATATGTAAGACTTGTTTTCAAAGAACATTGAAATAGATGGTCTTGCAGACATCAAATCCATCCAGAACAGCTCTGTCTCCAGCAGTGGCTAGTGTGAGATGCTTTACAGGTACAAGCACTGGTTTGAGCAATATAATCTTGTACAGATGTATTTGTGTAGATACACTTACAGAAATACACTATTTGATAGGTGCCGAAGAGAAAATCCTTGGAGAGTTTAAAGAGACATACAGCCCAACTGCTCCTGACTTCCATCTGCAAGCAATGATCCAGTCTGCTGGTAAATTGGTTCTTATTGATAAACTTCTTCCAAAGATGAAAGCAGGAGGCCACAAGGTCCTTATCTTCTCTCAAATGGTGCGATGCCTTGATATCTTGGAGGATTATCTTATACACAAAAGGTAAGATAGTGCATATTAAGTCTCCTGCAGTCTGTTGTCAGTGGGCACACCTTTGAGTGCTAGTGCAGGATTGATAACAGCAGCATACTAGAGTTAGGAATTATTTCAGGTTTTTTGCAGATCACTGTAACTTGCTACGCTCTCTCATGTCTTAGCAATACTCACCAGCAAATGGAAAGCTGCAGAGAACAGCTCAGGAAAACCTTCAGTTTGTTGCTTTTTCTATTACACGTTCTTGTATGTATCGACAGTTTATGCTCTTTCAGTAAGAAACCAAGTAAATTCAAGCTCAGCGTTGCTCAGCCAAACCCTAGGAAGCATAGAAAGTTCTTTATGGTGATCAGCTTGGACTTGACAGGGGTAATACAACTCCGTAATCCCAACAGAATATCAGTACAAAATGGTAAAGAACGGGCTTCTTAAATTTTCTGAATTATTCCAGCTTTGAAATTTGCAGCAGAACTGTCCTGTCAGCCGTAAAGCAGCTCCTCAATTGGCTTTTGCAGTCACATATAATTGTACCCTTTTGATTGTACTGTTGACTCCACGGAAACTAAGAGCTTATTTAATCTCATGACCGAATAGGGTACAGGAAGCCTTGGCACATAATTTAACCTTAAACTGGGTCAGAACAGGAGTCGGTAGAGTTAACATGTGAAAAGAAGATCGATAGGAATGACAAGCCTTCCTGCAGTGGAATGTGTATCAAGTACATTTTTAAATCACCCTAGTACCTCTTTCTGCGATACTTTATACCTTTGTTTGCTCTTTCCTAAAGCTGTCTGTTTGAACTGAGGGCTCAACAGTTTGTATGTTTTACAAACTAACTGTAACTTCATAGACCAGTAGTTTTCGTAGTAGCGTTTATAATCCAGTCTGGAACATGCTCCTCTTTACATAACGATGTAACATTTAGATTATTGCATCGAACGTAGAGGTGGACTTCCCTGAAATCCATAGAAGCTGGAACTTGCTCTATGCTGCCATTTGACCAGAAATGTACCACATGCCTCGACTTAATACTGAACAGAATTCCAAAATGTAGGAGATGGCTGCCTGCCAGAATGCCTGCGGTACCATGGATTATCTGCTGTGCCGTTTTATGGCTGATTATTGGAAGAAAAACGATTGCAAGGCTTTTTGACTAGTCGATACACATTCAGCGTCTCACTCCATGTCCCACGTACAGAATAGTTTGCTTGCTTTTTAAGCATTTCACTGTATTTCAGAAGTTTCACAGGAGCCTTTGTAATTCTGACATGTAACAGAAATGACAGTTGTACTTCAGGCTTTTCAGTTTGCTGCGTTTAGGAAGCCCAGTGTTTACTGATGCCTTGATAAAGACTGTTAGAAGTGCTGTCACATCATTTGTGTTCCATTTCTCTTCACCTTGACAGAACCAATAGGCAGTTTGCCCAGTGACACCTCACCAAGCACTGCTTTCTGATAATTGTTTGGTTACCCCTAATGTGTTCACAGCAATTGTTACATGAGTACATAAAACAAGAGTTTACTGTCCTGCTTCTGGTGACCCTAAGCATGGATTCAGGTGTTACAGCATGTGAAAAACTTGTGCCCACATGGGACTTCAGTTTCTTGTGTGTTTTAAGGCAGCTAATTGATGTGATTGATATATGTTTGCTGGTGTGTATAATCAGGTACTGGCTGTAGTGGGCAAAGATCTAAAGGCCTTGTCCGAAAACGCTCCGTGTATTGATTTGCTGATGATACTAGCACTGCAGGTACCCGAGTTCTGGCATGGTTGCTGGTTACATTACCCACTGATAGTCAGAGCTGGTTTATATCACTTGTATTCAGTGTAAAGAATGAATAGGCAAGCAGCAGCTCTAAACTCGCTTTCAATCACGAAAACTTTATAAACATTTCTCTGTGTGTCTGTGGCAATTTCCAGATACTTGTATGAACGGATCGATGGGAGAGTCCGAGGAAATCTCAGACAAGCTGCCATTGACCGGTTCAGCAAGCCAGATTCCGATCGTTTTGTCTTCCTTCTCTGCACCAGAGCTGGGGGTTTGGGCATTAACTTGACTGCAGCAGATACGTGTATAATTTTTGATTCTGACTGGAATCCTCAGAATGATCTGCAGGTAAATTCCTTTGAGCATAACAGTGAGGTCTGAGAATTCCAAGAATATCCACGCTGAATATCATGTCTGTTTGGAACATGCATCATTTAAAACATTTCCAGATTTCTAAGGCATGTTTGAATTTATTTTCTTTAATGAATATTTTTTGCTTGTGTAGGAGGGGTCATCTGGATTTGGTTGCTTTCTAATGCTTTTTTTCAAATTGAGTACTCTTTAAAAGCACAACATAGGTAAACTCTGTGAGTTGTTAAAATCCTTTAGGTGTTGATGATACTAGGAAACTGGGGGGTTAGATTTTTTTCAAATTCTGGCTAACTCAGTTAAAGGAAGTAGAGCTGTTCACCTAGTATGTATTACGCCTTTTCTCTATACATTAAAAAGCAGTGAATTTATTGAATGTAGGAATTGGATGCAAAAGTGCAGTTCAGTCTCAGGTTTCAGCTCATTTACAATTTTTATCTGGAGATCTGATGACTTTATGAGCTAACATGTCTTTTTATCTAGTGCTAATGCAAGTGAAAAACCATAGAGCAGCAGTCAGCACATATGATTCATCTGCATTTTACCTATTGCACTGCTTTCAGAAAACTGTGCAACATAGTTAATGTCTGCTATCTTCCATTTACTGAAGTACAGATAGGCTTTCGTTTGAGCTCAGACTGTTGTTTTTCATAATGTAGTTAAGCAGAAGCAGTGTATTAAAGAATCTTAACTGTTTCCTAGATAAGTCTAAATTCTTACTGTTCTCCCGTCCTCCAAAAGGCTCAAGCCCGCTGTCACAGGATTGGTCAGAACAAAGCAGTGAAGGTCTACAGGCTGATAACACGTAACTCCTATGAGAGAGAGATGTTTGATAGAGCGAGTCTGAAGCTGGGACTGGATAAGGCTGTCTTACAGAGCATGAGTGGAAGAGAAAACAGTGTTGGTGGTGTATGTAGACTTATTTCTTGAAATAACTTCTTAACTATTGTAATCATGTGGAAACTTATTTTAAATTACAGAAGCCACCAGTTTTGTCTGTCATTTGCGCCTCTGTTTTCTGATGCAGACTAACAATACAGTTGATGTAATGTTAAGTATAGTCAGTTACTGTGACAAAACTTTTACTATTTCTTGTCTCTTAAGGTTCAAGATGAACAATGTCAAATTTAAAGCAAGGGGGAAGGTTCCCCTTTTGATTCACATATTAACATAAGAACTTGCTTTAGATGTAAATGTTATACTAGTATAGGCAGGTAGCTTATTTTAAACTTACATTCATCATGTTGAGAACAGACAATATCTTGTAAAAATATTTACAGTAACAAATTATTTGAAGTGTCAATGACTTTTGGCTTCTAGTAATCTAGCTTTTAAGTGTGTAAGTTATAGGGTGCAGTTAGGCTGCGGAAATATGGAGAAGGAAATAACAATTGAAAATATTTTGAAACTTTTTTTCTCAGCTGCCAAACATCTGTTTTATTTGTTCAGATCCAACAACTGTCTAAAAAAGAAATAGAAGACTTGCTTCGAAGAGGTGCATATGGTGCCATTATGGATGAAGAAGATGAAGGCTCTAAATTCTGTGAGGAAGACATTGACCAAATTTTGCAGCGTCGGACTAAAACTATCACAATTGAGTCAGAAGGAAGGGGCTCCACATTTGCCAAGGTGCAGAAGCAGCAGGTTGCTGTATTGACAATATAGACCTGTCAACTTAATTGAATGTTGAAAGCTTATGGTGGTTGGGTTTCTTTAAAGTTGTTAACTTAATTCTTATTTATTTACTCAATATCTGTTGAATATGTGTGTTAAGTATACTTTTTGGGTTCTTAGATCTGTGTGTTCATATTCACACACACGTATTAAAATCAGATCTGTGCTGTATGCAGATGGTGTAAATGTGACATGCAGAGCATGATTCTGTGATTCAACGCTTGATGGGGCTCTGAGCAGTCTGTTCCAGTTAGTCATGTCCCTGCATTCTTTAGAGGGTTTGGACTAGATGACCTTTCGAAGTCCCTTCCAACTCAGTGCATTCTATAGTTCTATGATTCTGTACTTGAGTAAAGATGAGTAGTAAGTGTATGCTGCTTTGGAAAAGGCCTGGAGTTGTGTGAGAGATAATGGGCATCATTAACTAACAGTATAAAACCAATTTTGTTTATCAGTCCATTTGTATTCAGATATATCTGGAGTAGGAATAAAAGTACACCAGACAATAATTATTAAGAGGAAAAATAGTTCAGGCTTATTCTAAAAATGCCTACACATGGAGTGTACTTTGAACCTTGAGCTTTTTTGTTAAGAGTTTGAAAAACAAAATACTGTTTGAAAAACAGTGCTCCTGAAGTAGCAAGAGGTGAAGAGTATATACATGCACATGAGGAAGGGCTAAGCACGTACAGTCTTAGGAGTACTAGTCCAATAGTTTCGGCAGGTAAGAGTAAAAGCCATATGCTAGCATCCAAAAACCTGTGCTGCAATTTTCTATGAGCAGAGCAAAAAGTTAATTTTGACCCCTTAGTTCCCAAAATGTGCCAATCGGAATCTGGACAGAAAGAAATTTAGGTAAAGAAAACATTACATAAATAATAACAGTAAAAAAATAAGATACCAAGTAGTATAACTGAGCTTGCAACATGGGCACTTCATGGATGCAATTATGTCCAAAAAAAAAAAAAGCAAAAGCAAAGCAAAAGACAAAAACTTTTAAGACTATAAATACATATGCTTTAAAAACTATAGGTGCAGTTTTTTACACATTTAAGTTCTCCTAAATCTGCTGATTATGGCTTAAATGAGAAACAGAATTCTGAAGACAGCACCATTGCTGTCTTTTACGAGGAGAGTTAGAAATGCTTGTCCATATTTACTCTTTTCACAAAAGCAGTATATCAGAGTGTTGAAAATGCCTTCTGAAATTAAGCTCGTACCATGCTCTCAGGCTTTGATTTGTGGTAGTTTAAACATTCCTTTAAAATATCCCTCAAGACTATTGTAGCATGAAATGAAATCCCCAAATGCTGATAAGACTCTTCAAAAGATTCTATTTTCTTCTATTCAAGTAATTTAGATCCAGGCTTAGAAGCAGGAGAAGCTTGCTGCTTAGTGTTCTTTACTCATGGTACATAGAAGTTCATTAGATTTTTACTGATAAAGTAAGGATCTGATTTTAAAAAATGAAGGAGGAGGAGCACTTTTGAGTTGCTTTATACTGTAAATAACTTATCACCAGTAAAAATTTTACCAGCTGCTTGGCAGAGTTTTGATGAAATGTAGTTCAGCACTGAGGCACTTAGACTCTACAAACTGTTGATGTGTGGTGTTGGTAAGATGTAGTTTTATTTCTTACAGGCTAGTTTTGTTGCATCTGGAAACAGAACTGATATTTCACTAGATGATCCCAACTTCTGGCAGAAATGGGCCAAAAAGGCAGAAATAGATATAGATGCCATCAGCGGTAGAGTAAGTACTTCTCTTTTTTTAATGCATGTTTGTCCAGCCAGTGCTTGCTGTTGAAGTCTGAAAGCGCAGGTATAGGATTTCTGTTGCTTTTTTGATAAATGTGTCAAAGAATCAGCCTTCTTGTGCTAGTTACTTGTGAGTGGGTAACCAGGCTACTGAAGAGAGTTTGAGATGTTTTTGTTGAAGACCTGGAAACAGTTGAAAGTGTGCAGTTGTTCTGATTGTGCTGCTTTCTCTGTAAATCCTGGGCTGGAATCTGCAAACGAGCTGACTAAGAATTTTCTCAACTCGGTGTAATTCAATGCTGGAAGTTGTATCCTACAGTTGAAGACATTCCCATGCAGTCACTTCTGAAAAGGTTTAAATGCCCTCTGTATTCACAGGGCCTGGAGGGTGATCTGTGTTGATGTTCAGCCCAGATGCAATAATATTTTTATATCTAATGTACTGGCATAATTTTTTATTGTTTGAAATAGCACAGCATGTTTTACTTGCTTCATGAATCTTCACCGTGTTGTGTTCACAAAACACCTGTTAATGACCTGAGATAGAAATTAGTCCTGAACTGGTACCATCTGTGTAAGAAAAACTTCTCAGCTGCTTCTCTGATGAGGTTTGTTTGACATTTTGCAGAACAGCCTGGTTATTGATACGCCAAGAATTAGAAAGCAAACACGGCCCTTTAGTGCTACAAAAGATGAACTGGCTGAGTTATCTGAAGTGGAGAGCGAGGGTGATGAGAAACCAAAGCTCCGCAGGCCTTGCGACCGTTCCAATGGTTATGGAAGAACAGAGTGCTTTCGGGTGGAAAAAAACCTGCTGGTCTATGGGTATTGTATACATCCTTCTTCATCCTAGGAAGTTGTAAACCAATACTATTTTTCCACGTGCTAAATTGTGGTTTTGGAGTATCTTTTAGCTATATGGGCAGTAACCTGGTGTGTAGACACAGAATTCATTTAGAATGTGTGTGAATTTATTGTGAAACCTCTGTAAATTTTTCTGGCAGTTTGCAGTGGAACAAATACTAAAGAGGAGAGATCAAAACCTTTCTTCAGAGGCAGTTATAGCATTTAACGTGGGCACTACCGTAGTCTCTGAGTTATTACAGTAAGTGCTGCAGGCAGCCACAGAGCTCTGAATAAATACTTGAAATAAAGGCTTGGTAGGTTACTTAATGTTCATAATTGCAGAACATCTTGCATTTCCATGAGGTGCAAATAGGAACTGTAAATCTAAGCAGTTATTTTAAGCACACTTAAATCAGAGATGTTAATTTGGGAATACAATCTTAAGTTTTCTTGCACCCATCTCACAAGATAATGACTGTGTGTGCTTATCAATGTGTGTTCCTGGCAGCTTTGTATCCTGGAAGCCTAAACCAATTATCTGGATTTTTTGTAAACAGATGAGTTTTGTTTAAAGCTCTGTTCTAAACAGATGGAGTGTTTCAGAAGTGTTATTTTCATATTTCCACTCGGTAACTTAAGCTGTAGGGAAAAAGTGGAAAGCTAAATGTTATACAGTGAAACTCCCATTTGTAATGTAAGTGTAGAGGCTGCCCAAGTGTTTCAAAGTTCTCTGTGCTGATTTGTGTTTTGCTTTGAACTAGGTGGGGTCGATGGAGAGAGATTTTGTCACATGGTCGCTTCAAGAGACAGCTGAACGAGCAGGATGTGGAGATCATTTGCCGAGCTCTGTTGGCCTATTGTCTTGTGCACTACAGAGGAGATGAGAAAATAAAAAGTTTTATATGGGATCTCATTACCCCAACAGAGGATGGGCAAACACGAGAGTTACAAAATCATCTTGGTGAGGACTTTCATGTTCGTGCAATTAAATAACCTCATGTGTATGTATATGTCTGTGATACTGGAATGAAAACAGCTAAAAATTCTCTCTGAATACATCTTATTTTAAATAAATGGAGTTTAATCGAGGCACACAATTCAATCAATGGGAAAATGTCATTTCTGCTTTGTCTTGTATTTTATGGCTTACCCAAATGGATTGACATATACTCTGTGAAAACTTCCTTTTCGTTTCAGTTCTGAAACATATGTGACGGCACACTCTCCTTTCTTTCTTCTACTGCTTTGTCCTTTCTTTTCTTTTGTCCTTAGCTGGTGCAGTATACTTGAGATACTCTTAAAATCTCACATTCCAAAGCTGTGATGCTAGTGTTTATTCTGCACTGCAGGTCACATCAGTGGTAGAGGCTACAGTAATTCCTGTTGCTGATGCTGTATTCTGTTTCAAATTACACAGGCTTATCAGCCCCTGTTCCTAGAGGAAGAAAAGGAAAAAAAGTGAAGACCCAGGCAAGCACTTTTGATATACACAAAGCTGAATGGCTTCGAAAATACAATCCAGAGCATCTGCTGCAAGATGAAGGATACAAAAAGCACATAAAACACCACTGCAACAAGTAAGCAGTAGCTGAAGTGTTTATTACAGATTCATTTTTCTTCCAATTCCTCATTGTCTAAGAGGATTTTGCAATACTTCAGGCGCTATGAAGAAAAAAGTTGTAATGGTGTTAGCTTGATTATGTTAAATCTGTTGTCGTGTAGTAGGAGGTGAACTAAGTATTTCACATTAAAATAATTGTTTTAGCTCTTTAAAAGAAACCTTATGTTTGTATCTGTACAGAGAGATGGAAGGAGCCTTGCAGCAGCCAGAGGGCTCAAGAGTTCGAGTGCTTAGCAAAAAAACAGCACTAGTCAGTGTCAGTTACAGCCAGGCATGGGCTTGTTCTGAATAAATTGTCTGTCTGTAAAAAAACTTGTCCTAGTCTGCTCGAAATCTTCATGCAGCTGTAGTCAAGAATGGAGATAAAACCTTGGAGAATCCACTGGGGTCATGCAACAAATTCTGAGTGAAAAGAAATGAAATGGTGATGAGAAAGATCTTAATTTTCAGATCAGTCAATACTTTCTAAGAAAATCTTCTAATCAAGAAAAGGGAAGTAGCAGTTTGTTCTTTGCAGTATTTTGGGATGCAAGTGAGGAGTGTTCTGCTGGCCCTGCTTTCAAACCTAGGATTTGAAAGATTTCATGCAATGCAATTATTTGTTCAGATGATTGCAACAAAAATTGTCTGGCAAGCTGAACTGGAGGATATTTCCTCTTCTAAACTAAAGGAAGTATGTTTTAGGTAAATGTGGTATTACAAAAGACATAAAGCTACCCACGGCTGTTGACAGCTCTTAGGGTACTAATTGTGTTTCTTTTTTCCTTTGATCAGGGTCTTGCTTCGTGTGAGAATGCTGTATTATTTAAAACAAGAAGTCATTGGTAATGAATTCCAAAAGGTGTTTGATGGAATTGATGCCAGGTGAACTACAGAGAGGTTTTTTTGCTTGTTTATTTTAAACTACTAAATAAAAATACAGAAATCATCCTGGACTTAAATGAGTTAAAAACAAAGATTTTAATTCTTAGTCTGTGAGAAAGGTGTTTTGTTTACTCTGTTGACTGAATATTTTGTATCGATTTGATATAAGGAAGTAGTTATTCCTGTTTACATGTCTAGCTATATAAAGTAAAATTTATATCAAATGGACTGAAAAAGCTTGTGGAAGATAGAATTCTAAACTTCACATGCTGGCTGCTGGGGGTTTCCCACCTCTTCGTGCACACTGTTGGATGTGTGCTGTCTATTCCATTAGTTCGCTTTTAATTATTTTGTTTTTTACTGGAAGTTTTGCCAATTGGAAATTTCTGAACTCACTGCTACAAGAGCCTTCTGGTGGATAGAAAGTTTTCATTTGATTCAGAAATCTGTTCTAAACTTCTGTGGAAAAACAGTCCTTCTCATGCTATTGAACACAAGAGCAGATAACCCTTGGTTTGCTAAGTTTTGGAAATAAAAGCTACTGAGAGCTGGCAGACTTTACTGAGAGATGAAGAATATTGCATGGCTGTTGTGCTTCTGTATTCATTCCCTTTTACTGGTCAAATGCAAAATACCAAGTTTCTTGGGTGTTTTGTATTGCAGGTTTTAGCTTCTTACTGTGAAAGTGAAGAATTGCATGCCTCTTCAGGCTATCAAAATTAGAGTTAAATAAAATAATATTGTGTGGCATGGATTATGTAACTTCTCAACGTAACCATCCACTTTTCTGTTGTCCTTTGCTATTAAATCAATACGTGCATTAAAGAAAACCCAAACATTTAAATGAAATTACTCTTAGCAGCTTTCAAAGGAATAGTTGAATTAGGTGGCTTGATATGGAGTGTGGTTTATGTGTGTGTGAAGAGTGACAGTTAAAAATTTACCCCACAAAGTATAAATGTACAAACAAAATAAGATGTCTTCCTCTGCACGCTGCTGATGATGCTGTGCTGTTGATGATTCTCCTTAGTGAAATCGATGTTTGGGTTCCTGAGCCAGATCACTCTGAAGTTCCTGCTGAGTGGTGGGATGCAGATGCAGATAAATCCCTTCTAATTGGAGTTTTTAAACATGGTGAGTAATATGGCTGATTCTGTGTGTACTTCCCCACCCCTCAATAGAAACAACCCCACCCTCAGTGTTTTATAGTTTACTCTGAAATTTGAATTGGTGCCGCTTGTTATTTAACTTTATAGGTTATGAAAAATACAACACTATCAGAGCAGATCCAGCGCTGTGCTTCTTGGAAAGGGTTGGCAAGCCAGACGAAAAAGCGGTTGCAGCTGAACAGAGAGCAAATGATTATATTGATGGGTATGAGCACCTCAAAGTGGGTGTGAACGCTGTTGGGCCTTAAATGAGACTGAGTTGATAGATTGTACTTTATTCTTTCATTAGCTTGGTTTTATGCTAATTTTATTATCAAGAGTGCTGCTTTGGGATTTTATACAAGCTGACTGGAAAAGAGTTAGGAACAGCATAACAGCATAACTGAAGTTTGAGGGTTGGGAGTTAGAAGTTAAAGTGCAGCAACTTGCTGTGTTGCTACTTCAGAAAGTTACTTAGAAGCTGGAGTGCAAAAGCTTTCAGAGGCAGAATATTACAGACCCATTTAACTTGATTTCATGTCAGTCAGCTTGGTATCTGTTGGTTTTGTGTAGCTAAACAGTGACCCCAGTAGATGAATTTGAGTATCACTTGATAATTGTTGAAAGGAAGAACTGCTTTTAATAGTTGCATAATCTGTGAGGTTGGCAGCTGTGGTCATAAAGAACATCTTTGAACGAGCTAGTGAATGGGGACAGAATCAGAGATAGTCAAACCGAAAATTAAATACAGTACATCTAAACTTAAATTAGTTTTGCTTCTTTGAAAAGCATGTAAAGGCTTCTAAAATATTGCTAAGATGTATTCTTTTGTGTTGAACTTTTAACAGGGATGTAGAAGATCCAGAATATAAGCCAGCACCAGCAATGTTTAAAGATGACATTGAGGTACAGTAAGCCCCTGTTAGGAGCTCCTTCTATAACACACGTAGTGTGTAATATTGCCACCTTTTCTTTGAGCAAACAATGAATTTTGTCTGTATTTCTCTAAACTCACAGAGCTTATTCCTTGTGTTTGTGCGGTCATGTGGGCGGTGGGGACTGGGGAGAATCACCATCCCTTGCTAGTAATTTATTCAAAATACATGTGACTTTTGATCCTTATCATAGGATCATAGGATGTTAGGGGTTGGAAGGGACCCAAGAGATCATCGAGTCCAACCCCTCTGCCGGAGCAGGACAAAACTGTCTAACACAGATCACAGAGGAACGCATCCAGGCGGGCCTTGAAAGTTCCCAGAGAAGGAGACTCCACAACCTCCCTGGGGAGTCTGTTCCAGTGCTCTGTGACCCTGACAGTAAAGAATTTCCCCCTTGTGTTGAGGCGGAACCTCCTCTGCTGCAACTTACACCCACTGCTCCTTGTCCTATCACAGGGAGCAAGTGAAAAGAGCCTGTCCCGCCGCTCCTGGCCAGCCTTCAGATACTTATAAACATCTATCAAATCTCCCCTAAGTCTTCTCAGTCACAGTCATCAGTTGTCTGCAAGATGCAGGTTTAACCTAAATCACTGAAATGGGCTACATTTTAAGTGTTGCTTTATTTCTGTTTTTTACAGGATGATGTTTCATCCCCGGGTGATCTCGTAATAGCAGATGGAGGTAAGTACAGAAAACTTCAAATCTGAGCCAATTCAATCTATTTTGAGTTGTTGAACTTCAGGCTTTGAAAATATATTTCAGATGGGTTTGTGTAGAACCACAGGCACCAGCTATGATTAACTTTTTAATTTTTCCTGTGACTTGGCTTTAATGTAGACGGACAAATGATGGAAGGAGACAAAATCTATTGGCCCACTCAGTCTGCCTTAACAACACGTCTTCGCCGCCTAATAACAGCTTATCAGCGAACAAGTAAAAACAGGCAGGCACAGCAGATCCAGCCAGCATTCCCAGTACAGACTAGCATGATGCAGCCTCCATATGAAGAAGCTGCTCTAAATCCAAAGATGGCTGCTAAGATTGAAAGACAGCAAAGGTACATGCAGTGTACAAACAAACCTTTTAACCGCATCCTTATATATAAAAAAAGTGAAGAAATAATTACTAGCTGTGTGAAATTGTAAAAAATTTCTTTTTTTTGTCCTTGCTGATCAAGGTGGACGAGAAGAGAAGAAGCTGATTTCTACAGAGTTGTGTCCACATTCGGAGTGGTGTTTGATCCTGAAAGAGGACGGTTTGATTGGACCAAATTCAGAGCAATGGCCAGACTGCATAAGAAAACCGATGAGAGCTTAGAGAAATACTTGTATGCATTTATGTCGATGTGCCGGAGAGTCTGTCGTCTCCCCTCTAAAGAAGGTATCTACTTTTACTTCTAGTTTTACTCTGTGTTAGTGCTCACCTTGGAAGGGTTTCTCTTCCATGTGTTGTGAAACAAAAATGGAAGTAAAGGAGATAAAGGAACACGCAAAGTGTAAAATGGAAAGTGTATGATGTGGAGACATATGAACTGATTAAAACCATCTACTTCTAATATTGATTTGCAGTAGGGTTGGGGGTTTTTTGCCAGATTCTCATTTTTGTTTTGTTTTAATACAGAACTCGTAGACCCAAACATTTTTATCCAGCCAATTACAGAGGAACGTGCTTCTCGGACTCTGTATCGCATCGAACTCTTAAGAAAAGTGCGAGAACAGGCTCTCAGACACCCACAGTTGTTTGAACGACTAAAGCTATGCCAGCCAAACCCCGACTTACCTGTCTGGTGGGAGTGTGGGACTCACGACAGGGATTTACTTATTGGAGCTGCTAAGCATGGAGTTAGCAGGACAGATTATCATATTCTTCGTGATCCTGAGCTCGCGTTTATGTCTGCCCAGAGGAACTATAATCAAAATAAGGTGGCACTCTCAAGGACTTCTACTCCGCTCTTGCATCAGTACCAGATGGCATTAGCTGCTTCTCCTCTTACACCCCAGTCAAGGTTATCAGATGCTAAAGTGAATGCTTTTGAGGATGTAAAAGCCAAAAATGAAAATCTGAAAGAGGACCCTCAGTCTTCTGAAGAGGAATCTATGTCTACAGAGGAGACACAGATAATAATGAAATCTGAACCGCTGAGTCCAAAAAATGGCACGCCAGTACAAAATACAGACCACAAACCTAGCATGAAGACTGAAGCAGACAGGCGCATGGTGGCAGCAAGGACAGAGCCTCTCACTCCAAATGCAGCCTCCAAAAAACAGAGAGTCAGCAAAAGGGGATCTGACTCTAGCTCTGACTCAGACTCTGACTCAGATAGATCATCCTGTTCTTCCAGGTCATCATCTTCATCCTCCTCGTCTTCCTCATCTTGTTCGCACTCTCGATCAGGCTCTAGCTCTTCATCATCTTCATCTTGTTCTTCAGCATCTTCATCCTCCTCATCATCATCCTCATCGTCGTCGTCGTCATCATCATCATCGTCTGAAGAGAGTGATAGTGATGAAGAGGAGGCACAAAAACGTGGTATGTGTGCAGCCTTATTTCTGCAGTATAACTCTTAAACTGACCAGTTTTACTTTTAACAGAAAAATGTCTAAAAACCAATATTAAATCCCACAAGAGTAAAGTTAAACATATTTGCTTGGTTCTTCACATGACCTGCCAGAATGCCAGGGGTACAGCATTTTCTTGGCTTCCTGTCAGTGCCCTGAGTGAGATACCTAGGATCTGTTGACTTGATTCCCTAGGCCAGCCTACTGTGCATGTGGTTGATGTGTGGGAGGTGTGTTGAATGGCTACTGTTTACCAGAAATCTACTGTGTGGTGTGTTCCTACTGCTTGTTTATTTTTCTTCCTAAGTACAGAGATTCTTTTGGTTTCCCTGTGTGGTTTGTCCACCCTTGCACACCTGTCTTTGTAGCTTCTCCATTGCTCTTTCATGAAATCTACAACCTTTCTTCTGGCCCAGCTCTTAGTGTGAGCTATTTTTTTCTTGTAAGCTGGAGGTGGCCAAGCAGTGTCCTCACACTCATTTTCTTTCACTGGAAATTATCTACCTGCTTAGGGAAAACTGTGGCGGTTATAGAGCACAGAACCAAGTAACATAGGCTTTTGAAAGCTTCAGAGTAGTAACAGAAACCTCTGCTCACTGAAGTGCTTGAAAATATTCAATAAACCAACCACTGGTTATTTAATACGTTCCTTTTGTTTGTTACCACAAGTGTCCTCTCCTCCTGCCCCTTTTAAACTCAGAATGTGGAAAGGTTATTGCTAGCAGTCAGTAAAAGAAAAAGGAAGAGGATGAAGCTAAGCAGCAGGATCACAGCATCAGTAAAGATGCTGAGTTTTTCTCACTACCTGACTGGAACAGACAGTCTGTTAATCAGATGGATCCTTGTGTTTGTGGGAACAAGAAATAGAAATCACAGGGTTAATTTACTGGGAAAATGATTACTGGGCAAGTAAAATGCCTCTTCAACCAAATGATTAAGATGCTGCTGCCTGTAGCAGTGGAAGGACATTTTCAGAGGAGCCAGTTGTATGCAAACATGGGAACAGTGAGAGAAAAGGAATGCTGAGATGACATAAATATTTAGCTTTCAATGGTGGATACTGTAACATGTGCTACCAGTCCAAATATTAGGCTTTCTGCCAGCTCAGTCTGTTTAGGCAAGTAATTTTGCCATCCTCAGACTGCAAGATCTCATACATCAGGCAGCCTTTCTCTTCATGGCTATTTTGCTGTAAGTTGGTGTCAAAGAGATTGGTAAATGCTGGAAAAATGTCTTCGTCTGTGTTTTAAGCCCAAGTTTTATTTTGTACATTGTCATGGAGCTTTGTATGCCTCACATTTGAAACATCCTTTAAGGAAGAGCTGAATTGTATGGGGTGACTCGGTAGGTATTAAGTTAAGGACAAGCATGAGTTCTGTAGAATCATCCCTCAATACTTCTGTACAGCCATTCCTCAAGACTCTTCCTTATTGGGCTGAAGTTTTCTGCTTTTGCAGGAAGCAGTTTTGTGTTAGTATTTCAGACTGTTCCTCCATGTCGCAGTGAAACTTTTACTTTTGCTTTCACTCACCATAACAAAGAACAATGAGAAGTCTAAGTAGGTCAGAGGACACACTGGAAGGACAGTAGGAAAAAGTCCACTGTGATTAAAATGTAAGAAATTAAATGGTGCAGGTAGAATATCCAACACCACCCACTAAAGAAAACGAGTTATTTTTGTAAAGGATTCGCCATGTTCTGGTAAGGGACCTTTAATTTCAATTTCAGTGTAGCTTTTTCAGTGCATGTTGGCTTACACACGGAGTGTGTTACAGTGAGTAAGGACTGTCTGTCAGGGGACTCTGAAGCATGTTTTCAAACAGCTCAATGTATGAAGCTCTTGAAATATTTGCAGGAGTGTGTGTGTGGAATTTACCTGCTTAGAAAAGGATCAGCAGTCATTCTGAAAAACCTAACAAACCTTCAGTTTGTCTCTGGACTTTTTCTGAACATTGTTCTGTGTGTTTTGTTCACCTGGATGTCTTACAAGGAGTGTTTTGTTTTCTTGCAACATCCAGTGATATTAGTGGTTTTCTTTAGCAGAAGGAACCTCGCATGTAAAAGCCTACGATGAAGAGAGTGTAGCCTCTCTGAGTACAACACATGATGAGACGCAAGATAGTTTTCAGCTGAACAACGGGACGCCAAATTCCAGTTATCTCCTACAAGGTGGATACATGTTGGCTGCATCCTACTGGCCAAAGGCAAGTTCCTCAAAATCTCAATTGTTGGGGAAAGACAGACCATGGCATGAGTGTTCTATTCAGTATGTTAAACCATACCCCTGAGGTGTGGAAAGACCTTGGAAAAAACAGCATTTTTATTGTAGTAGATCAGAGTAAGAGTATGACAAAGTGTTTTATACCTCTGTTGTATAGCTGTGTCTGTAAAAGGGAAAACTATGTCAGAGGAAGTGTACCAGAGAAAGGCGGGGAGGCTGGAAGACAGGCCCTATGGAGAGCGACCAAAGGAACTGGGGTTATTTAGTCTAGAGAAGAGGAGACCTTATTGCTGTCTACAGCTACCTATAAGGAGGTTGTAGCAAGGCTGGTGCTGGTCTCTTCTTCCAAATTATTAATGATAGGGTCCTGCTCCGGCAGGGGGTTTGGACTCGATGATCTCTTGGGTCCCTTCCAACCCCTAACATCCTATGATCCTATGATGAGGGGAAATGGGCTCAAGTTGTGTCAGGGCAGGGTTAGACTGGATTGGAACAGGCTGCCCAGGGAGATAATTGGAGTTGCCATCCCTGGAAGCGTTTAAAAACTGAATAGCTAGAGCACTTGAGGCCATAGTCTGGGAGTTAGGGAGATGTAGAGGTGAAATCTGGACTTGATGATCCTGGAGGTCTTTTCCAGCCATGATGATTCTATGATTCTAAGACAGAGAGTATTTCACTGATCTTAAGTGTTTCAGAGGAGGTGCTAGAGTAGTCCAAAGGAACATAAAAAGTGAAACAGAGAAAATACCAGTAGAAAAATCTTTCTTAACAGTGGTAGGGCTCCTTCAGCTACTTTGCAAGATTCTAAGTCTTGTTAAAGTACAGACTATTGAAAACACTGGTGGAATCCGCTGTGAAGTTTAATTTCAACTGTATGATTCCTTATGTGAATTAATGAAATTCTGAAGTATACTTTGAGAAGGCATAACAGCAAGTGACTACATTCATCTTGTTTGAAATAAATACTGAATATTTTTTAGGTTCATGTTGTTGTAGCTAAAGTTCTGTGGCTGCCATAGCTTGGAAGACCACAGAGCAGTTTTTCAGTTACTGGCTTAACCAAGCAGGTGAGGCAAAAATTTGGCTGTTCACCATTTGGCTTTAACCATGATGGATTTTTGATAGGTTTCTTTCCTGACTTATAAGGCAAATGAGACTGATTAGAACATTTTCTAGATCTGAAAAAAACTGTATCAAGCAGTTGAGGAAAGTCTGAAAATAAGCCTCTTTTTTTAAATACTATGAAGGTTCTTGGCAAAAAAATGTTGGTTTCTAGAACAGGTGATTTTTTTTTTAAATTTTTTTTTTTATTTGGCAAAGAACTGCACTCTGAAAGTATCAGAAAGCCTATTGGTTTCTAGAGCCTGCAGGTACTCACCTGAGTTTATTTGGATTTGAGGTCTCTCTGTTACTTGTCAGTGTCTAAACAATGTGACTGAGGAGTAATGCAGCCTCAAAAGCTACAACGATGCGTGAGCAGAAGTCTGTAGATCGTGATTATAAGTGCTGTTTGCTAGACAGGTGGTGGTGCTGTTCTCACCCACTACCAGTCAAAGGCAGACCTACAGATGCTGCTGTGGTAGTTACAATCTCTTTCCATTAAAAAACAGAGATAATGTATTCTGAGCATTTGCAGGCCAAGATCCTGGAGGAGGGGAGAGATTGCATTTTGGTTTTCAGGTGGTGCAATCAAGCACAGTGATGGGTTTCACAGGCTTCTACAGTCCAGCCACTCAGACATCTTTGAAGTCCAAGTTCAGTGATGAAAAATGTAGTAATTTCTCTTCCCTTGAGCATTAGGAGACAGTCTGTAGCTGCAGTGTGTAACAGTCTTAGTAAGCATTTCTCTTATTTGTTTTTTAGGATCGAGTTATGATTAATCGACTTGACAGTATTTGTCAAACAGTGTTGAAAGGTAAATGGCCTTCAACAAGAAGGAACTACGACAGCAACACGGTGGCATCTTTCTACACAACCAAGCTTCTGGATAGCCCAGGTGCAGCTGCAGATTACTGTGAGCCCAGCACACCAACACCCCCTCTTGCAGGTGTCAAAGAAGAATATGATCAGTCGCCACAGATGTCAAAGGTGAAGAAGCATGTACGAGAAAAGGAGTTTACAGTGAAAATCAATGACGTATGTTTATTTTTATCGCTCTAGGACCTGATTGCGATTGCGGTGTGTGGCATGCTTTACCTGCAAGTGGCTGCCTGCTCTCACTCTCATTTCCTTCACACACTTGTTTGTGGGTATTTGGGTCTGCTGCTTCTGGGCATTGAGTGTTTGGGGTTTGGTTTTGGTTTTGGGGTTTTTCTGGGGAGAGGGTAACTGGTTTTGTTGTTCTGGTTTATTTGCCTAAGCCACTGGAAGGAATCATTCTTATTTGTCTGTGAATTGAGATGATACCATTCTGATGCTTCCTGACAGCCTGTTTTATGCTGTTTCTATGAAATCTGCTTGGTAAAAAAAGGTATTTCTGTTGTTTGGGGTTTTTTGTAGTGTTGCAGCACTTTTATTGTTTCATGACCTGTCCAGCAAGCACTTTATTGTTTCATAACCTTTTAGAGACTTATGCATAAATTTGCCACTGTAAATGCCAGCTGGAAATTTCAGACAGTTTCCTTGTCTGTAGTTAGATACCTGCCTGTAGCACATGAAAATTTCCTATTGTAATTTGGTTTGACATTTCTTTGGATCTTGAGGTTAGCAGACGGCTGTTCATTGTCTGGAATTTTCAATTAAGATAGTAGGTAATTTCAGTTGTGTCTTTGTTAAACAGTTCCATGCAACTGCTGTTCAGATTTGGTTTTTATGTGAAGGGGGTTTTTTTAAGGTCCAATATAAAGTTTTCATGCTTCTTCCACTCCAGTTCTGGAGTTTCTGCAAATCCTGATGATATAGTCATTTCAGCTTCAGAAGAGACCTGAAAATAAGTAACCCTGTTACTTATTTTACAGGAAGGTGGTTTGAAATTAACTTTTCAGAAACAGGGACTGTCTCAGAAAAGACCATTTGAAAGTGAGGAAGGTGCACTGGGACAGCAGCAATACCTGGCTCGGCTACGTGAACTCCAGAATGCTTCAGAAACCAGCCTTGTCAACTTCCCCAAATCACTTCCCAAATCAGGTACATAAAATGTCAGCACAAGGGTTAGTATTAAAGCTGCTGAGTTAACCAGATAATCTCCATGGATAGGCAGTTGAGAGATGCTTGCTAATTCTAAACTGCAATCTGGAAGAATTCTCTCCAGTATTTTATGGAAACTGGGCATCTAAGTTGAGGCATGAGGCTGATTCATGGTGTCAGATACTTTATTTATTGGAAGGTTGTCATTTTACATTAGAAATGTCCCCACAAAAATATTTTCATAATGACAGTGTATCACTCTGTGCTGCCAGTAATCAGTTCAACTCAAAACTTACGGGGGCTAGTTTGTTAGTCAAGATGAAGAGTTCAGACTTTCACTGTGTCAGTTCACACTCTGCACATTCTGTCCTGTGTCTCTTGTGAAGAAACAGTGGAGACAATATTAAAGAACTAATTTTAGCTTGTTTTCATAAAAATTAACAGTAGGTGTAGACTGACATATAAAAACTAGTCTAAAGCAGTTAAAACTTGGATTCAAATATTTGAAATTATTATAATTGGGCACTTTATTTCAACCAGTTTTCTGCTTAAATAGACACAGTTCATTGTGATTGTATTATTGTGTGGATGAGAACATCTCCTTACTATCCTTCACTTGCATTTTGGATGTTCTGCTTCTTTTGCAAGATATTATTAAGGGCTTGTTATTTATTTGGGGATGTCTGTCTCTCTGTGTGTAAACAACATGTTGGCTCTCCTCCCTCTGCAGGTTTAGTTGGAGAGGGTAGGGGGCAATAACAGAATTTCCATAGCAGAATGGCTTCTCAGAGCCTGTTACTAAGTGTTAAGATGCTACAAGTAGAAATTGTAAGCACATGCACTATTTCAAGTCATTGTATTTCAGATTGTTTTGCTCAGACATGTTTCTTGTTATAAACAGCTCCAACGTTTGACACTGATTTTATTGCATCATTAATTAGGTACTTCCAGTCACTTAATAGCCAGTGCCAATGGAGTCATAGTTGACAGTCAGCCTACAGTCAAGAAGAGAAGAGGAAGAAGGAAGAACGTGGAAGGAGTTGATGTCCTCTTTTTAAATAGAAATAAACAGCCTAATCATGTAAGTAAACTTGATTTTATATCAAAAAAGGTCCAAATTACCATTAATCCTTGCATTGGGTATAATCAGCTGTGAATGTTCAACAGCAGCTTCATTGCCCAAAAACTGTGGGGTTTGGGTTCATTCTCTGAAATTGTTTACTGATTGTTTATGACTACACAGAGGGAAGTGGTAGAGTTGTACCAAATATTATATACAATATTGGTAACTGATTTTAAAAATAAGTTTAATTCTAGTTTTGATGGACTGTAGTTTAAAATTTATTACTAAAAAGTCACAACATATTCTGACATTCTCCTGTAACATCTGTTACAGGACCTGTACAGTGACTTAGAGGGAGCTATCTATGGCATAAGTAGTCCGAGCCCTTGGGAGCAGGGCTCTGGCCTTGTGTCACACTTGAAATAACTGAGATGGTTTGTTTCCTGTGTAGAACTTAGTGTAGTGTTTTGGATTTCTCCAGGTTAATCTGGGTATTAACTCCTGTCAAGTTGCTGTAGGAATAAACCCAGCACTCACTTATACACAGTCCCAAGCCATGCTTGATGCAGAGAGTCCGGTTCCTGTTATTAACCTAAAAGATGGAACAAGGCTTGCAGGTGACGATGCTCCCAAGAGGAAAGATTTAGAAAGGTGGCTTAAAGAACACCCTGGGTATGTTGAAGATTCAGGAGCTTGTATTCCTGTGAGTATCACTTTCAGCTCTGCAATAGCTAAAGAGTAAAGCAGTGCCCGTAATGTGTATTTGAGTTTATGTTCTCTTTTACATGGAATTCCTTATTCGTTGTTCTGTTCCATTTAGGGAAACATCCATTTCTTTTTACATAATTTGATCTCCACATGCCTTGCTTTCCCCTCACAAATGTAATTGTTAGGAAAAGCAATACTAAACAAAGATACTTGATCTTTGTCTAATTTCATCTAATTGTCTAAGAAAAGAAAACTCCTATTACTGTGATACTGATAATGGGAGCTGCAAATGTGTCCTGAGGATGTCTCATACTGACATTACAGTGCTGTGGCTATGGTGTTATCTTTGTGTTACCTCTCAGTTTGAGCCTAATAAATGCTGAACAGAATGTAAGGGATATTCCTGAAGGATAAAGTGCTGCTGAAAGTAAAGGGCATCAGAGAAGATTTAGTGCTGTTTACTGGGCTTAATATATACTTATTTTTACTTATGTCATTACTACTTATTACATGGTTGTGATTAGCACATTAATACTGTTAGTAAAATATTTCTCAGTGGAAGATGGCTTCAAACAAGAGCCTCACTCAATGCAATGCACAGGTATTTTTTTTAAAACAGTTACATGAGAAAGATAATTGGCTTTTTAACTCCTTTATAACAGAAAATGCAGCTGCACGATGGCAGGCCGAAACAAAAAAGACACCGTTGTCGGAACCCTAATAAACTGGATGTTAACAGTTTGACTGGTGAAGAACGTGTTCAGCTCATAAATAGAAGAAATGCAAGAAAGGTATTTGTAATCCTCATGTTCCCCAAATGAGAAATTACGTAAAATGAATTGCTCTGGCTAAAATACTGTGTGCAGGTGAAATACTGTGTGACATGCTCAAGAAAGTCAGTGACATATTGCAACTATGGAAATGTGTAATATATGGCTAGATGTGTACCCTGTGGGCTGTGATCAGATAGAGCTGAATGCTCAGTATGTTGGAGTATTTGTGCCATTTACAGAGGCATGGACACTGAAATACCTGTTGTGCTGATCCAAGTAGCAGCATTTCTCTCAAACCCTGTATTCAAGGCCCGCTTAGATGTGTTCCTGTGTGACTTGGTCTAGGTGATCCTGCTGTGTCAGGGGGATTGGACTAGATGATCTTTTGAGGTCCCTTCCAGTCCGTAATGATTCTATAATTCTATGATTTTCAGTACATCATCTCATTGCTGCCTTTGGCATGGTTCAAATTACATTGCTAGTGCATTGTGTGCAGGAACTTGTCCTTTGGAATGGCTTAAATCCTATGTACTGGGTTATTTTTTGTTTTTTCAGTTATTTCTGGCATTTGACCTGTACATTTGACAGTATAATGTGTCTGTGATCAATCACAGTGCTGGCTCAACACCAATGGGCAAATTCTTGAATACAATCGTAGTGGTAGAAGATGGGAGGAGGCCACATGTAGAATGCAGTGTTTGAACAGGTGATCCAGGTTTGGGAAAGTCAAAACATAGGCTTTGGGGAAGGCTAGAAGGCAGTATTCAAGAAAAGCACACAGAACACTACTGATGTTTGTTGGCCAACTCTGGACAGATGGGTGGGATAATGTCTTTGACTATCACTGTAGCAGCAGAGCACCGATCCCGTGGGACTCTGAAGTATTGTGTTTCTGTACAGAGCATTTTCTCTTGTGGTACTGATAATTTTCCTTTATATTAGCAGTTGCAAGGAAAGCTGGAATTATTTTTACACAGTTGTATTAAGGTCAGCAGCTTTGTGCATCTGCAGAGGAGAGTAAGGCAGAATTTGAGTGTCTGTAATCTCTTCAGTGCATTGAGATAGCAGGGGAACCTGTATAGGTTGCTAGTCTCCTGGAGCACAGTCCATTGGCTGCCTTGCCCTGGGAAGTATTTTTCACAGTTCATGATCAAGGAGTGAGAGATTTGATTGCGCTTGCTGTAAAAGCCTGTGTTTCATCATGGCTTTTTTCTCTTAATACATTTTCACATCATAGTTGAAACTGATACTTAACTTCAGTTTCCCCATCTCTATGACCAACTTCTTTGCATCACTACATTTGTTTAGGCAAAACATTTCTTTCTTCAGCTTGTTCACACACTTAGTAGCACTGTGAGGAGACCAAAGGTAGCCTAGAAAATGTGAGTGTAAGTTGCAGTTCACAGAAAAAACTGAGCCAAATCCAGAATTCTTATTGCTTTCTTCTTTTTATAATTTGTACTTCCTTTATGGATCTGATTAATTTGCCAGCTTACTTTCCTGATTTTACCAAGATTATGTTGTCTAGCAGTCCTGGCCTTTTTCACATGAAAAATGTACAAGAAATCATTTCACAAGAGAAGCAGAACATCTTGATACAAGTAGTTTTATGCAGTGACTGACATGATGGAATAGATGTAGTGGATAAAGGAAAAGTTGAACAGGATTGTGGTTGCTCCTCTGTTCATTGCATGTCTAATATGAATTTTACTCCAGTAGATCTAGAACAAATCGAGTAGCTCACATACACCACCAGGAATCTGTCAAAAGCTACATAGAACTCAGGGAAGTTTCAAGTTTGCTTTATGTAAAAGGAAAAAAAGAAACAGTGTCAGATGCAAATGTTGTATTTTTCTTATAGAATATGAAGTATTTCCTGACTTGTGTCTTCTGCTTCTCAGGTGGGTGGTGCATTTGCTCCCCCGCTGAAGGACTTGTGCAGGTTCTTGAAAGAAAATCCAGAATATGGAGTGGCTCCTGAATGGGGAGAAGTTGTAAAGCAGTCTGTGAGTATTTGCAGAATAAGATAACTGTGGCATGAAATGTATCTTAAAAACAAATAAGGAGAAAAAAAAAGAAATGCCAGAACAGGATTATGCTGTGGTAAATAAAGGTATAAATAGGAGCAGAAGTAGTTTCAGCATTCATGCTTTAGTTATCCACAGGACCAGGAGTTGTGCATTCCTCTATGTTGTTAGGCCAGTATAAATTAGATATACTTGCTGGGGAAAATAAGGCTGCTCTCCTGTGGAGGTTTATCTTACGATGACCTTTTTTAAGAGGAATTTTCAATACAATAATAGCAAGAGACTATATTAGAGTCCAATGTAATTCTTTCTTCAGTGAAGTAATGCTGTGGAAGCCCAAAAGAGAAGTGCTCTGACCTTTCATTTTGAGTTTGAGCCTTTTCTGTTTGTTATTAAATTTATGGATGAGATTAAATAGAAGGATGTTCAACAGACACTAGTAATAGTAATAAAAAGGGCTTTGATTGTTACTCTGTGTGCAATCACATCTTTAAAAATTGTCAGTTACAAAATTTACTTAAAAGTAACTTGACTCTCAATTGACAGTAAACTATCAAATGATTGGGATGTGGTACTATTGTAGCACAGTGCTGTTCTATGTCTTAAGTTAAGATTGCGCCTCTAATTAGCTCTATTTGACTTCACCCGCAAACAAACATCTAAGGAAGGTCAGCAGGGAGAAGGTACCTGTGTAGGCCTCACCATGGAAATGGGACTTCAGACATTTGAGATGCGAAAGCACAAATTCTCCAGTTTCCAGAGTTATCTGGAGATGAAGCTGCTGTGTTAACCCACGGGAATAGTCTCTGACACTATCTGTACACTCGGGTCTTCTGTTTTTCCATATTCTTGCTTTTCCATCTGTAAGCTCTCAAAATACTAAAAATACCTGATGTGTCTCTTGCAGGGATTTCTCCCAGAAGGTATGTTTGAACGTATTCTCACTGGACCCGTTGTGCGGGAGGAAGTCAGCCGGAGAGGAAGGCGCCCCAAAAGTGAGATTGCGAAGGCAACAGCAGCTGCGGCAGCTGCCACTGCTGCAAGCGTGTCAGTTAACCCTCTGCTAGCTAACGGGGTGCTTCCAGGAGTGGATCTGCCTAGTCTCCAGGCCTTACAACAGAACCTGCAAAACCTGCAGTCACTGCAAGTAACGGCGGGATTAATGGGAATGCCAGCTGGTTTAACTGCTGGAGGAGAAGCTAAGAACATGGCTGCCATGTTCCCCATGCTGCTGTCCGGGATGGCTGGATTACCAAACCTGCTGGGCATGGGAGGACTTCTCACAAAGTCTGCAGAATCTATTTCAGAGGAAAAAAAGGGAAGCGATTTGAAGGAGACAGATATAAAGAAAGAAAGGACAGAAGACCAAAATACGGATACTGGTGGTGAAAACTCTGTTTCAAGTTCTCCTTCAACATCCTCTGCTGCTGCAGCTGCCAATCCTCTCTCTCTTAACCCATTACTTTTGTCCAACATACTTTACCCAGGGATGCTTCTCACTCCAGGCCTTAATCTTCATATCCCAGCTTTGTCTCAGTCTAATATTTTTGATGTACAGAACAGTGAAAGCAGTGACACGGGCTCAGTCAAGCCCACAGAAGACAAGGAGGAAAATTCTAGGGTTAGAGATCAGGAAGACAAAGGGGGAACAGAGCCAAGCTCTCACAACGAAAACAGCACAGATGAGGGTTCAGAGAAAGCAGATGCTTCATCTGGATCTGATAGTACATCGTCTTCATCTGAGGATTCAGATTCTAGCGATGAAGACTGACCCCAGACTCTGCACTTAAATTATAAACTGATTTTGAATTTATTCTTTAATTATTTCATTGTAAATAACCCAGTGTTGAGTGCATCAATGATTTACTGACCGAACATTTCAGTATTTGTTTAGAAGTGCAAACTGCTTTCAGAGACGTTTTGCATGTAATATTTCTTGAAGTTCATAAGTTTCTGAACTTGTATGTACTATCAAATACACAATGGTGTAAAATTACAACAAAAGGCATTATAATTTTGTTGGGGGGTTAATTTTATGAAAATAATGCTCAAGTAAGAGCTGTATATTTAATATATTTGCAGTGAACACAGAATACTTTATGCGTATTATTGATTTAATTTGAATATAGTTTTACAGCCTCCTTGACACTTATAATTTACAGATCAAAACTCAGCAATAATTTGGGCAGCTAATGAATGTCATGAAAGCTGTAGAATCTACATCACCATCCATTGCTTTAATTACATGAGAATGCTCTAGTGTTGTGATGCACTGCTGTTTCCAATTCAGGTACAAGTGTGTTGAAAAGATGATAAATTTTTTCCCAATCAGCCAATTAAACTGGCTACCTGTTACCTCAGCTGAGTTAGTTTAGGAAGTTTACATTGGTTTCTATTACTTGTTTTCAGTTTTGTTTTGTTTTCTAAAGACATCCTGTATATCGTGTTAAAATCTGAGATCTTTTGAGGTGTGACAGTCGAGCTTTTGCCCCCACCCCTTACTATAGCTGTTCTCTTTGACAGCATTAAAGGGGAAATTAAATCAAAACCTGTCTTACCTCATGCTCCTTGGCACCACGTAGATCTATTTAGTTTACACCTTGCAAAGTTTTGGGCTCCCTCTGCAGAATTGAAAGTCCCAAAATGTGTAATAGTTTCCTCAAGACTCAGAAGAGGCAAAGTCATAAAGTGCCACTGAAAAGACCTTTCAACACTGCATACTTCATGTAAAAATTGTTTGTTTGCTTTGTTTGTGTAGATTTCTATTTGTGTTTTATGTCATAAAACCTCCTGGAGTTACCAGTTAATAACGGTAAATAAAGTACAAATAGTTTTGAACTCCTTTGAGTTTAAACTTCTCTGGAGATTTAAATCCGACTAAATATGAACTGTTACTGAAATTCATTTTTGGGATATCACTTCATATATTATGCTGAGTTACCCACTAAAGAAAAAGCACTTTGAATTATAAGGAAGACAAAATATTCCTAGAAACCACAGTAACAGGCCATAAGGCATCTGTTTTTGAAGTCCAAATCCTTAGAACTCTTTACTATATAAAATCTGTCTGATGTTCGATGTGTGATAGGATTCCTCCTTCTTCTTAAGCTGCTATTACTCTGACACAGTCGAGGCCCAGATTCACATTTGCAGAAGTTCTGAACTGACTGAGACTTCAGTTGACCCTTGGTTACATCATTTGGAGTCCAAGGGTAACCAAGTGTTAAAAAACAATAGATACAGGTACTAGTAGAAGTCATTGGGGAAAAAAGCTTTACAAAGGGATAAATTTAAGAATAAAAAACAAAAACTGTATATTTTGATATAGTTCTGTTGCTTGCTTGTACAGTAAAACAACTGTGTTGTTTTTTATCAAGATCTTTACCAATGAAATATAAGTTTCTATGTGCAAAACAACTAGCCCCATGATTAGAAGCAGTATTACATGTAATTACACAAGTACCATTTGGGTTGTGCTGGTTGCTTATTCTTCCCAAATAGTATTCTGGTGTATTTTTTGGCCCTTCATGCAGTGTCTTAGCAATAGTAAAAATTTCAAACAAAACTGCCAAGAGAAGGGGGTAGCAATTCTTCATTGTGGAGAAAAAAAAGACAAGATTTCCTATTTCCTGTTTTGCCCTTCGTAATATAGCACTTTTATTTCACTAGGATGTGACTATGAAATAGCCAAAGTTTTACACACAGTTATTAACTTTGTTTGCTGATGGAGTATATCAACAATACCATCACTTCCCACCCTTACCCCACAAACAAATCCTAAATATTGTGGCTAAAACTTAATTTATATCAGATTTATGAAATAAAGTATTTTCCTAATTATGGTCAAGTGAGTTTGGTTACCATTCTAGTGATTCTTTATATGTAATAAGGCAATTACAGTTTCAAGTAATGAAGGCTGGTGTAGACTTGAACATAATATATTTGGTTTATTTTTAATTGGTTTGAACCAGAAGGAGAACAAATGTCCCACTATCAGCTGAACTATATGCAAATACAGTTGTGTAGACTTAAGGGTTATAAGGAAACCTCAGTAGAATTACACTAATACTGAAGTTTAAAGGATATCCAAGGTGATGATAAAGTGTGTGTTAGTAGTTACTAAAAGAACCTTAGCTGTTATTGCCTTGTATTTCTATCCCTTGTTTTCAGGCTTCATGATCCAAGTCTTAGTCCAGGGTTTTTTTTTTTTTGGACATTTGCAATATTTGCCAGTTGTGTTCTGTGTAGTCCGGATTTGCTTTCTGTAGTTGAACAAGCGTCTTAAAAAGTCATTTGTAATTTATTGAATTACTTTCTATGATGTTCTATAGAGCAAATGGAAGTTTAATTATTTTTTATTAAACATATTCTTTGACTACCCATGATGTCGGCCTCAGTATGTGGAAAGAATGCTGTCTAAGGATTAAATGTGTATTTTTCAGCAGCAGAAGTTTTAGTGTTAAGCTGTAAGACCATAAAATGAAAATCAAGCTAAAGATATAACGCCTCCCACCGAAGACAATGTTTTACTGTTGTATAATGTCTCTGGGAAGCGATTTCCTGTGATCCTGGTGTTTTAGAACCAAACTGTTGTTCCAGCCTTTCAGTAGTAACAGTGAGGAGAGTATACAGTTTGTGTTCTGATCCTAAAGTTGACTTCACTTGAAATAATGATGTACCTGATGTTTCAGCGTAAGTGTGCTAGCAGTGGAACACTCTTCCCCCGAGTCCTCTGTAACAGTCTGCATTCCTTGCCCCATGCTTACTACATCTTTTCATTAAGTACCAGATACTTACTACTGCTATTTTCATATATTCTATACAGGAAACGGGAGTTTCTTGTCAACATGAGTTGTCTCCTGGTGGCCAGGTGTCATAGAATCATTACGGATTGGAAGGGACCTCGAAAGATCATCTAGTCCAATCCGCCTGCAACAGCAGGATCACCTAAACTTGTTCTAACCTGGCATTCCACTTTGAATGGTGGTGTCCTTATTTATTCTGATATGAATTGTGGTTTTGGATCATGATCGTCTTTACACAGGTGATAAAAAATGCCTGAGATCTCTGCCTCTCTTTTTTGTTTCTCCTTGCCCTTGTAAGTCCTGCAGAGTGTCTCTTAGTACTTTTAATATTTCTTTTGAGAAGGTTTTTAGGAATGTTAGGTCTGCTAGGTCTGTTGGCAATGTTTGTGGTGATGTTAGTTCATAGGCTGGACTTGCTGATCTTAAGAGGTCTTTTCCAGCCTCAGTAATTCAGTGACTCTGTGAAACTGTCACAGATTTAAAAAAAAATGTAAAGGGAGAGAGAATTCATGTCTTGTAATTTTATAATCCAGTCCTTTTAGTCTGTAAATCAAAATAGAAATAGGTCAGTCTTCCAATGGAACTATTTCCAATGAACATTATATCTCAGCACAGTATCAGTGTTTTCATTTCTTGCACTCTCGTGAAACACTATGTGACTACAGTGATTAGGTTAGACTGTTAACAGGGTGTCCCAAGGCAAATTACTGTCCTGTTCTTGTCTCTTGAGAAAATTATTTCTGTCCTGTTATTTAGGAAAACCCTTTTTGTTTGCTGTTGTGTAGGACAGCATTGCTACACTGTCAGAATGAACGTTTGCTGCTTGCCACCTGCATTCAGGCTATAATGGGATGGCCCTGGTGCACCTGGGCAACATCATGAGATCCACAGTACATGTTATTATTGTTTATGTCAAAGTTACTAACATTTAACTGTATAAAGTGTCTGATCTAGTTCTTTTACATCTGTACCTAGTTGGGACATGAACTATGATGCTCTGCCCTAGCAAGACCACACCTGGAGTATTGCACTGGGTTCTGGGCTCCCCAGTTCAAGAGAGAGAGATCTGCTTGAGACAGTCCAATGGAGGGCTGTGACGATGATTAAAGGACTGGAGCGCGTACCTTATAAGGAAAGACTAAGAGACTTGGCCCTTTTCAGTCTGGAGAGGAGAAGAGTACAAGGGAATTAAGTTATTGTCTATAAATACATGAGGGCTGGGTGTCAAGAAGAAAGAGACAATCTCTTTTCACTTGTGCCCTGGGATAGTTTGAGGGGCAGTGGATTCCAGCTAGAGCACAACATGTTTCACCTCAACATGACGAAGAACTTCTTCACTGTAAGGGTCACAGAGCACTGGAACAGGCTGCCCAGGGAGGTTGTGGAGTCTCTGGAGACTTTCAAGACCTGTCCTAGACTCTATGGCCGTGCTTCCCACGCTTAATAATCTCTGACTGTGTCTGTCTGTGAGGGCTGTGCTGGTGTGCCGTAACCACAGGAGTTTACAAAACAATTCTCCAGGCTTATCTAAATGGCCCTACTGTTACACAAACAGGCAGTACAATGTGGCACATTTAGAGGAAAAGAAAGTAAAGATAGTGTCTTCCAATAGCCAAACAATACAAAAGCCTTTCCTGCTTTACTAACTAATTTGTCAAATAAAATACTGTTGAAAGGCATCACAAGCACTGCTGATGGTTAAGAGTTTCTGATGAGAAAGCTAAGTTTCATTTAGCATTTCCTTGACAAAACCACTCTTTTAAGAGACTTCTTTTTAGTAGTTAAGTATTGGTGAGGAAAATAGTGATCACATGCACAGGAAAGATCTTGAAATGCACTGTAACTGCAGTGGTGCCAGTAAATGACATCATGCATTAGTGCCCAACATCCCAGCCTGCCAGAACATTGCCAAACATTGGGTTTGATTGTTACTACTTTGTTTTTAACCAGGTATTGTAGGGGCACTATCCTCTGAGAGAGAAATACAAGGAACTAAGGAAAATTTTCCACCAAATACAGTCAACTGAAGTCTCGAAATGCAGAAATACATGCAGGTGTCTCCCAAAACACCCTGACTTGCCTAATTTGATTTTTCTTTCCTTAACGCTGCCTTCTTCCAGGCCCTCTCAAGTAAGGAAGGAAAGGGCCAACTGTAACTCCGCAAAACGAGGACTGTTAATCCCTGATGTTTGTTTGCTTCAACTATGGACAACACCCCAAAGCACAGTCCCAGGTAAGGTCTCTTGTGTCTAACTTTTTTGGGAGGCTGGTCTGGGAAACTCTTGGGAAGTCTAGATGCATAAAAAAACATAGGGAAGTAGGTAGCTGTAATTGCAGCATTGTAACCTTTGACCTTGGCTTTAATACTGACAGGGTGTTGGGTTTTATATGTAAAGGATTTTGAAAGAGGAGGTTTGTCGTTTTTGCTGTTTCTTCTTTACTGACAACTGTCAACAAAATCCTTGCAGTGTTAAATGCAGCTGCTGCTTCAATGCAAAGAGTCCGCTTTTAAAAAGATACGTTAGACATTACAGCCACCCAGACCCTTAATGTTTAGTATTACAGTGAAATGGGCAAGGACTCCCAAGTGGTCCTGGCAGGCCAAGGGACTACATATGTGGGGTGACCCTGCTGCCATCATTATCTTCCACCTTCTTGGGCTGTCTGCAGCCAACAGCTCTCACTGCTGGGTACAAGTGCCTGCTCATGTTCTGTAAAACAGGTTAAACAAATATTCCCTTTCTGACAATGCCTTTTTCCCTTGAAATTGTTAGCTTTGAGGGGTTAGTAGTACAAAAGCTAAGTCAGCAAGTTTGTGTTTCAATCTCTTCTGCTGATCTCATAATTCCTTTGCACCTGCTGAAGGCCTGACCTGACCCTTCAACATTTGGTCTGGGTTGTCCTCGGCTAACTGGGGCCTTCACAGTGGCAGCTTTTGCTGAAAAGCCATGTAGATATTGGGCTTGAGGACATGAGTGGGCTGGATACTACTGGGTTAATGGTTCAACTTCGTGATCTCAAAAGATCTTTTTCAGTCTGAAATATTCATGATTCTATGACTTTATTATTCCAATGTGCTGTTTATCCCTTGAAACCGGGCATCACCTGTTGCACTGCCTCACTGAACCGGTGACAACCCTCGAAGAGTTGTGGCTCGACTGACCCAAAATAAATCATCCAACTCGAAAGGTCAACTCTGTTCTGTTGAGGCCCTGTTTACATCATGCAATACTCGCACACCCTTAGACCCGAAGACGGTTCCACTCGCCGCCTCTAACAGCCACTGTGACAGCGAATCGCTGAACCCCGCGGTGGTCCGATCGGTAGGGGTTGAGGGTACCTCCAGCTCTCCCGGACCATTCGGGACGCATCCCCGCCGACACCCGCGATAACGCAGCAACCGCGGTGCCTGCCGGGAAGGGAGCGCGCGGCGCTTGCGCATGGCCTGGCTAGGCACGCCCTCTTCGCCCAATGAGCGGCCGCGATGCGGCTAGGAGGGGGTGGAAGAGGCGGGACCCCGCGCCGACCGTTTGGATTCGAACTCGCATTCGCGACCCCTCGGGGCGGCGGCGCAGGCGCAGTGCGGGGCAGGTAGCGCTGCCCCCTGGCGGCGGGGTGCGGGATGCCGGGCGGGGAGGAAGATGAGGACGGGGTTGAGGTGGGGGCCGGGATCGGGGCAGGTAGCGACGCCGCCCCATCCTCCCCGCCGGCCGAGGACGAGGATACTCGGCAGCGCTACGAGGAGCTCTGTAGCTGCCTCAACATGGACGAGCGCGCCCGCGCCGAGGCCTGGGTTAGCTACCAGAGCATGAAGCGCAACTACACGCTAGAGGTGAGCGCCTGCAGCAGGGCCGGGAGACGGCGTGGGGCAGCGGCCGCGCTGAGGTGACCGGCCCTGGATGCAAGGCCGGCGGGAGGGAGAGGGTTAAGCGCGGGGTTGGTGGGGAGGGGGAAGGCGGGGACGGGCCGTGAGGCGCCGCGGCCTCGCCCTCACACAGCAGGGGCAGGGCGGGGCCGCTTCCTCTCCTCCTCGTACGGAAGGGGGATCCTTGATGGGCAGGGGCGGTCGTGGCCCTGGGCAGCAAGACGGGCGTTATCCGCTCTGTAACAGCGGCGGCAGCGACAGAGCTGCGCCCATCGCGTTACAGCCAGTGATTGTTGGGGTTGTGATCAGTGGTCCTGACCAGACGCCGCGGGTGGTTCCTTCAGTGTTTTGCAACATCGACCCTTCAGCTAGTGATAGCCGGTGACGCCCTCGCTGTGCGGGGAGGTGCCCGTTGCCGGCTGCTGCTGACGATAACAGCGCGTCTGTCTGTCTGTTACTCTTTTCCCTGCCCAGAGCTGCCGGTAACGGTGGTTCAGCTGAAGTTAAAACGCGGAACGTGCCCGGGTGCTGAATCGTGCGGCCCCTTGCCAACTTCCGAAACCCGCAGTATCGCAGTCACTGCCCTGTGCTCGCTAAATGCTCCTTTCTAATCAAAGATTCGGGTGTTCTTTGTTGGAATTAACTTCTGCCGTTCAGCACAAGATTAGCTTGTTCTGTGGTGTAACAGAGAAAACGGAAACTTTTCTGTTCACTCCATCGGCTCAGGGTAGAGGAATGCTCTGATAGCATGGAACTGTAGCTGAGGTTTGGGTTTAGGGATTTTCTAAGATCGAGGGAGTAAGAAGTGTTAGAAGGAAAGGGTGATGCCAAAAAGACACCATTAGGCTCTGGGCTGAGTGTGAACTGAATGAAGGTAGCTTGTAACTATCAGTTTGAGTGCGGTTCAATGTGAAGCATCAGTTTAACGCTCAGAGCTAAACACACAAACTAGCTCGGCAGAACTTCAGTGCCATTCGTTTCTGCTCTCCTGACATTGAGTACATGGCTGAAAAGCACATTTTCTCCTTAGTGATGCCCAATGTTTTGATTCACAGGGAAATGATCTGCACTGGCTGGCGTGTGCCTTGTATGTCGCCTGCAGAAAAGCAGTCCCCACTGTGAGCAGAGGGACGGTGGAGGGAAATTATGTGTCTTTAACTAAAATTCTGCGCTGCTCAGAACAAAGGTAACTTGTCCTTTTGCTGAGATTCAAACACAACATTTCTGACAATGCTGTTAGCTTGTGAAATGTTATAAATATGAAATATAAGATATTGAGAACAATGGCTAAACATCTTGTTACCTGCTTTTAGAAATTCAGTGTGTATCGCTGGAATCTTTGCTTTTGGAGAGTTGTACTAGATGATCTTCTGAGGTCCCTTCCAAGCCCTAACTTTCTGTGTGATTCAGTGTCACAGGAGTAGGACAGCTCTGCTTGATCAATTAATTGTAGAATCATAGAATCATTAGGGACCCAAAGGGACCTCAAAAGATCATCTTGTCCAGTCCAATTCTCCCTGCCAGAGCAGGATCACCTAGATCCAGTCACACAGGAACATATCCAGGTGGGTTTTAAACGTCTCCAGAGGAGACTTCACAAGTACCCTGGGCAGCCTGTTGCAGTGCTCCGTTACCCTCATTGTGAAGAAGTTCCTTCTCATATTTATATGGAACCTCCTACGTTCCAGCTGACACCCATTGCCCCTTGTCCTATCACTAGATAACACTGGAAAGAGCTTGGCTCCATCCTCCTGACACCCAGCCCTCACATATTTATAGACATTCATGAGGTCACCCCTCAGTCTCCTCTTCTCCGAGCTAAAGAGACCCAGCTCCCTCACCTTTCCTCATCAGGAAGGTGTTCTGCTTCCTTCATCATCTTCATTGCTCTACGCTAGATACCATCCAGCAGCTCCATATCCTTCATGAACTGAATGGCCCAGAATTGGACACAATACTCCAGATGTCGTCTCACTAGGGCAGAATAGAGAAGGAGAAGAACCCCTCTCAATTTGCTAACCACCGCACTTCTGATCCACCCCACTATGCTGTTGGTCCTTGTGGACACAAGAGCACATTGCCGGCTCATGCTCATCCTGCTGTCCACCAGGACCCCAGGTCCCTTTCTCCTACACTGCTCTCACAAGAGGTCAGTTTCCAACCCAGACTAGTACCTGGGGCTGTTTTTGCCCAGATGCGAGACTCTATGTTTACCTATGTTATACTTCATTAAATTTCTCCCCACTCAGCTCTCCAGCCTGTCCACGTCCTGCTGAATGGCAGCACAGTCTGCAGGTGTGTCGGCGACACCACCCAGCTTTGTGTCATCAGCAAACTTGCTGATAGCACCCTAATCCCTCCATCCAAGTCATCAATGAATAGATTGAACAGGACTGGTCCCAGCACCGACCCCTGAGGCACTCCACTAGATACAGGCCTCCAACTAGACTCTCCTGTTCAAAACTACTCTCTGGCTTCTATCCCGCAGCCAGTTCACCATGCACCTCACTACTTGATCATCCAGTCCACACTCCTCAGTTTGGCTGTGAGGATGCTGTGTGAGACTGTCTCAAATGCCTTACTGAAGTCAAGATAGACCACATCCACAGCTCTACCATCATCTATCCACCTTGTTATGTCCTCATAAAAGGCTATCAAGTTGGTTAAGCAAGACTTTCCCTTTGGTGAAGCCATGCTGACTGTCCCTAATGACTCTCTTGTCCTTGGTGTGCCTAGAGACAGTGTCAAGGATAAATTGTTCCATTACCTTACCTGGGATGGAGGTGAGGCTGACTGGTCTATAGTTACTTGGGTCCTCCTTCTTTACCTTTTTAAATGCTGGAGTGTCGTTTGCCATCCTCCAGTCCCTAGGCACCTCTCCTGATTCCAGTGACTTATTCAGTGATGATGGAGAGCGGCCTGGCAATGACTTCCACTGTCTCCATTAGAACTTGCAGATGCATCCCATCTGGGCCCATGGATTTATGTACAACCAGTTTGCTCAATTGATCTCTAACCCAGTCCTCATCAACCAGGGCAGACTCTTCTTTTGTCCCAACTTCCTTTGGGGCCTCAGCAGTCTTGGGCTTGATATCAAGACAGCCTCTAGAAGTGTAGACAGAGGCAAAGGTGTTCAGTATCTCTGCTTTCTCTGTATCCTCTGTCTCCAGGGCACCCACCTCATTCAGCAGGGGGCCTATGTTGCCTCTAGGTTTAGCTTTAGCAGCAATGTATTTGAAGAAGCCCTTTTTGTTGCCCTTGACCTCTCTTGCAAGGTTTAATTCAAAGGAGGCCTTGGCTTTCCTAGTTGAGTCCCTGCATTCTCTCAGTAGAGCGTTATAATCACCCCAAGTGGCCATCCCCTCCTTCCATGACTTACAGGCTTTCTTCCTCTTCAGTTTGCCCAGCAGCTCCATGTCTAACCATGCAGGTCTTCTGGCTCCCTTCCTTAACTTCTTTCCTGTTGGGATGCTCTTGTGTTGTGCTTCAAGAAAGTGGTCTTTGAATGTTAACAAGCTGTTGTAAAACACTGGTTTTCAGAGATCAGAGATGGACTCTCTTGAAGGAGAACGAAACAAGTCCCTGAAGAACAGTCTAGTTTTGAGGGAAGTACAAAGTGTAAAGTTCACATGTGAGAAAACAATTCTAATTGTATGTGAAAATATTGTCATAATTTCTATTCCTTTACTTCTGTAGGAAGACTTCAGTTTGCCCAGGTTCTTGTTTTATGAAACTAATAGCTTGGAGAAGAGGAGACTGAGGGGTGACCTCATTAATGTCTACAAATATTTGGGGGGTTGGTGTCAGGAGGATGGAACTGGGCTGTTCTCGGTGTCATGATAGGACGAGGGGCAATGGTTGTAAGCTGGAACATAGGAGGTGCCACATCAACCTGAGAAGGAACTTCTTCACGGTGAGGGTGACGGAGCACTGGAACAGGCTGCCTGGGGGGTTGTGGAGTCTCCCTCACTGGAGATATTCAAGGCCCGACTGGATAGGTTCCTGTGTGACTTGGTCTAGGTGATCCTGCTGTTGCAGGCGGATTGGACTAGATGATCTTTTGAGGTCCCTTCCAATCCGTAATGATTCTGTGATTCTATGAATAAATAAATGAGAATGAGATACTTATGTCCGTAAAGCAATGAAGAAAAACTTCCTGAAGCAACTTACTTTTATTTATTGACTGTCTGGTTGTTTGTTAACTATTTAGTAGACAGAAAAAAGATAAACATGTTTTAATGTACTTTTTCTCTCTATCCCCTTTCATGTTGGAGCACTGCTATGGGCAGAGAGCTCTTTGCAGACTGCTTCAATGGCCAACAGGATGAGATTTAACAAGGCCTGTAGGAAGGGTCCTACACTTTGGCCACAATAACCCCCTGCAGCTACAGACTGAGGGATGAGTGGTTGGAGAGCAGCCTGACAGAGAGGGACCTGGCAGTACTAGTTGACAGCCAGCTGAACAGGAGCTAGCAGGGTGCCCAGGTGGTACTGAAAGCCAGTGGCATCCTGGCTTGTATCAGCTGTAGGTGGCCAGCAGGACTATGAGCCAGCAATGTGCCCTTGTGGCCAAGAAGGCCAATAGCATCCTGGGGTGGATCATAAGGGGAGTGGTTAGTGGATTGAGAGAGGTTCTCCTCCCCTTCTACTCGGCCCCGGTGAGACCGCATCTTGTGTCCAGTTCTGGGCCTGTCAGTTCCAGAAGGACACAGAACTGCTGGAGAGTGTCCAGTTCAGAGCTATGAAGATGATGAAAGGAATGTCCCTGATGAGAAAAGGCTGAGGGAGCTAGGTCTCTTTAGCTTGGAAAAAAGTAGATTGAGCCAAGCTCAGTCTAAGCCAGGCTCTTCTTAGTGTCGTCTAATGATAGGACAAGGGGCAATGAGTGTAAGCTGGAACATAGGAGGTTCCACATCAATATGAGAAGGAACCTCTTCATGGTGAGGGTGACAGAGCACTAGAAGGGGTTGTGGAGTCCCCTCTGAAGATGTTTAAAACCTGCCTGGATATGTTCTTGTGTGACTGGATCTAGGTGATCCTGCTCTGGCAGGGAGAATTGGACTGGATGATCTTTTTAGATCTCTTCCATTCCCTAATGTTGTGTGATTCTGTGACTAGGGATGTAATTCTGCCCCTATACTGGACATTGGTGAGGCTTTCCCTCAAGTACTGGGGACAGCTCTGGGCCACTCACTTCAAGAAAGAGATGGATGGGCTGGAGCAGGTCCAAAGGAGGAACGAGGCTGGAGAACGGGTGGGAGGGAAAGTCTGATGAGGAGAAGCTGAGGGAGCTGGATGTGTTTAGCCTGGAGAAGAGGAGTCTTAGGGGGGACCTTCTCTCTCTTTACATCTCCGTGAAGGGAGGTTGTAGTCAGACGGGGGTCAGGCCCTTCTCGAAGGCAACTAGTGAGAGGATGAGAGGTCATGGCCTGAAGCTTCCAGGGGAAGGTTAGGTTGGCTGTTAGGAAGCCCTTCCTCACAGAAAGGACGATCATACCCTGGAATGGACTGCCTAGGGCAGTGGTGGAGTCCGCATCCTTGAAGGTGTTTAAGGACAGACTGGCTGTGTCCCTTAGTGCCCTGGTCTTGCTGCTGTGGTGCTATTAGGTCATGGGCTGGGCTGGAATGAACTCAGAGGGCTTTTCCAGCCTTAATCATTCTGCATTTGTGCATTACCATTACAAAACAGTTTCTTTAACAAATGGGTTTTTTTTCCCAAATCAGAAATTGAGGGGATGGAATGTGGAGAAGTTGTTTCTGTGATCTGGGCTATCAAAGAAAAAGAACACTTGATGAAGCAAGTGTAAATAAGAGAGTGATAAGTCAATTCAAGCTATGTTTATGAAGGGAAATTTAGGATTTTTTCATACTTTGTAGATTCTCCTTAACATTGTAGAACTTGGGGTTAGCTTTATTTAAGAAATTATTTTTTAAAATAAAGAAAATCAGTTTTGTAGGTTTGCAGCTGAACCTGGCAGTTGGAGATGAAAAAGCTGGAACTATGGGTGTTGTTAACACAGTCATCAGTTGAGGATATAAAAACATGTTGTGAGCTTCCTGTTCTCATCCTTCTCCGTGGGTGCAGGACTAGCTCTGACTGTGTTGTCATGTTCACAGTACTGCCATTTTAGCAGTAGTTTGGGAGGTAGAAATTGCACTTTTGTTGAAAATGTTTTGTATATTTCTGCAAAGTCCTTCCCAGCCCTGTCAGATGTAACCCATTTGGTACTTTCAGCTTGATTGAGTTTTTTAACAAGATGAAGAAGTGGGAAGACATGGCAAATCTACCCTCCCAATTCAGAGAACGAACCGAGAGATTAGAGAGAAACTTCACAGTCTCTGCAGTGATTTTTAAGAAGTATGAGCCCATTTTCCAGGACATTTTCAGAAACCCTCAAGAAGATCAGCCTCGTCAGCAGAGAGGGAGAAAACAGCGGTACGTGTCTCTGGTGTTTCTCATGACTGATGGGAGAGTGTACTGTTACAAATGTGTCATGATGAAGTTTCCTCTTCATAGTAATTCTCTAAGCCTTCTTGTTTGTGAGGTATGATGGGGTACAGAAGATCCCACAGCTGCCACATTTCTGTGATTTGGGGGTGGCAGAAAGGGAAGAGATGTAGATCAACCTGTAGACAAGAGAAATATTAGTGATTCTAGGATGGGGAAGCCTGGAAGAATTTGTTCACTGTACTACCTCAGAAGCTTATAGAACGACTCGGCCTGTTTCACTGCTGAGTAATTCCTATTGTTTTCTTTGCAGACACACATGTTGTGATGCTGTACTTTGTACTGGAAGCTTTTGGGTTGTTTTTAATCCATGCAGTAAATATTTGCACACTGTTTCTGATTGTTAAGGGGGAATTAAAAAGATTGGAAGAGCTAAAACTAGATGATCTCTTGAGGTGCCTTCCAGCTCCAACAGTTTTGTGATTACCTTGCCAAGATTTGTATGTTGCCGAGAACCCAAACAAGAAGAAAGGAGACTTAGGAAAATTGCAGGTGTTACAGTATCAAGAAATGACAAATCCTCAAAGGCTGCACACTTTAAAGAAGGGGCCTCATGAATGGGTACTATTTTATTTGAGAGCTTTTTAAACAACACCCATGTTTAAAATCATCAAACATGTTAAACATGTTTAAAAACACTTCATACTGTATAAAATCCTACACACACTGATTTACGTTAGTACATTGATGGCACCCTCATGTTGGTGCAGTTCTGAAAGCCTTGCCTGTACTGTGTCAGCACCAACATGCTATGTAATGAATTCTCCTGAGAATGCATACTTGTACTTGTGGGCTTGTATCGCTCAGAAAGCTTATGAGGAAGGGCTCAACTCTGACTCTCAGACTGTTTCAGTTGACCCTATGTACCATTCCCTGTAGGAAAAAGCAGAAGTATCATAGTCTGTGGTTTTCCAGTTCAGGCATTTACATGTGTTTTGGAGTTAAGATCACAATGTTGCCTTAAAGAAAACATTCAAGCCAGCTGTGTTTTAATGTTAAATTTACAGTGCTTTGCTAATCTTTTTGCTCTTGTCCCAGCCCACTTCTAACAGAGTCTGCTGTAGGGATATCTGAATCACTGCCTGTGGACTGAGACTGGAACTGCACTTGTGTCCACTTTGCGCCAGTGTGCAACTTATTTTATCACCTTTGAAGAGTTTTAAGATTTTTGGCCACACTAAAGCTTATTGTCGTTTCAGCATGATTGAATGTTGTGTGATGTTCTGTAAGTTTTAAGTCATTGAACTTAGTGAGTCTCTTCTTGCTGTATTTTTTCCCTAAAGGCGACAACCGTGTACTGTGGCTGAAGTTTTCCAGTTCTGTTGGGTGCTATTTGTTCATGCAAAAGGTAAGAGATTTGAGAGGACTTAAATGTGACCAGCCCAGGTGTTTTAGCTGTAAATACTGAATTAGGCACGGGCATGTCTACACCTTTGGAGAAAGAGCCTTCTCAGAGCAGCTAGAAAGTGTTCCATTGTGATTGCCCTTCTGTGTGCTTTACCACATTTCTAAGGGGAGCTGTATCTCCAGATAGATTGGCAGCTTTCATGTGGAATATTTCTACAAAGTTTCCAGTCTTATTGACAATTTACGCTGTAATTCTAAGGGAAAGAAAGTACCTTTGACTTCATAAAGAATTTAAGTGGATTCACCTGCAGATGGTGTTGTAATTAACATGAGATGTATGTGCATGTTTACTAGGAACAAAGAATATTGAAATTCATCCTCAGATTCCAACACTTAAACTCCTTAAAGAGTTATTTTCTACAGCCTAGTGAAAATGCTATAATGAAATCTTAGGTAGGGATACTTCCACAGCAAGCATTCTAATACTTTTGATAGCGTTTTTACCCCTCTGTGTTTTAAAAAACCCAAGCAAACAGTAATTGCAGTATCCAATAACCAAATACATTGCTGTGTTGGTCTGCATGTGCCTGCCTGGCAAGGGTGACTTTCTGTTATGCTGCATGTGTGTAAAGGGCTGGCTACGCTGGAGGGTCACAGTCCTTTGGAGCACCCTGTGCATGTGCTTCAGTAGAAATCGTTCAACCTGCAGTCTATCAAAGTGTACGTACAGCCTTTGTTCTAAGGGCAGCTTACAGCTAATAGGAGCAGTAGAGGATGTCAGCAGTTTTTCTTCATGGTGAGCGATGGGAAAACCTGCAGGAGGGAACAGGACACACCCTTATTTTAGGTTGAAGTTGTTCAGTCATACCCCATGTACTCTAGATTTTCCTCATCAAAACTGGCTCTTACAGTGTTCCTGCATACCTGCACTTTTATTCAAATGCTGCATGTGTTCACGGGCCTTTCTGAATAAGTCAGAGAGTGCTTTGAGGAAAATAAGAACATTTTATATTCCTCACTGAAATAAGATCTCTTTAGATTCAGGCCCATTGATAATTTGAAGAGATTTTTCATAGGTTTGCATAAAGTAATTTCTACAAGAAGGAAGCTGGAGTTCTGGGCCCCTCAGTTCAAGGACACAGAACTGCTTTGTCCAGTGCAGAGCCACAAAGATGATGGAGTGAAACATCTCCCTGATGAGGAATGGCTGATGGAGCTGGGCCTCTTGAACTTGGAAAAAAGGAGAATGAGGGATGACCTCATTAATGTTTATGGAAAGGGCAGGTATCAGGAGGATGAAGCCAGGCTCTTCTTAGTGTCATCCAATAATAGGACATGGGGCAATGGGTCTAAGCTAGAACATAGGAGGTTCCACATCAATATGAGAAGGAACCTCTTCATGGTGAGGGTGACAGAGCACTGGAAAGGGCTGCCCAGGGGGGTTGTGGAGTCTCCTTCTCTGGAGATGTTTAAGACCTGCCTGGACATGTTCCTGTGTGACTAGATCTAGGTGATCCTGCTCTGACCGGGGGATTGGACTAGATGATCTTTTGAGATCCCTTCCAATCCTTAGTATTCTGTGATTCTGTGAAAGCTAATGGTTTGGTTTTGCATAAAATAACTTCTAGTGGAAGAAGGCTAATAGTTTAATTTCCACAAGAGAAGGGACAAAATAAATTTTGGGTTGCTTTGCTTTTGGGGTGGCTTTTTTCCAATGTAAAAGTGAATTTTTAAGATGCCTGCAGTGTGCTGTGATGTCATCCACTGACAGCTTTTGGGGATAGGTCAGAGTAGGCTGTCGCAATGCCGTGTTGGTTATCTGGCATTACTTGTGTTCGGTACGGGTTAGCCTGCACTTTGCCTCGTTGCAAAGGACTGTCAGCAGCTCTCTTTTGGCAAAGTTACTGGGCCCTCGCCATGACACCTCAGTGCAAAGACCAAGAAGGGTGTAGTATGGCACAGGTGCTGTACTGAGCGCTGTACCTTGTGTCAAAGATGCCTCTTCCAGCAGGCTGAAATTGCTCTGTACTGGGGGAGAGAAATCTTGCCTAATGGAATATGTTCAGGCTTGATGGGGCTCTGAGCAACCTGATCTAAATACGTCT
This sequence comes from Rhinopomastus cyanomelas, assembly GCA_013400115.1. Lineage (NCBI taxonomy): Eukaryota > Metazoa > Chordata > Aves > Bucerotiformes > Rhinopomastidae > Rhinopomastus > Rhinopomastus cyanomelas. The sequence goes on along the minus strand of VXBP01003494.1, from coordinate 178,489 downwards.
CTGCTCACTGCAGGGATTTGAACTAGTGGACTTCAAAGGTCTTTTGCAGCCCAACACACTCTATGATTGTGATTCTATGTTGCTTGCAACCCTGGAAGGTAGTTTGGTCTTCTTGTTTTATTTCTTTGTCAGTGCAGAAGCTGTCTGAAGTAGCATGGAACACCTATTCGTGTTCCACTGAGTCAGTGAGTTCTGTACTTTAAAGTCCAGTCAGGACTTCAACACAGTTAGGCTGTGAAAGTCAGTAGGTCAGGTTGGAAAAGAATTGCTTTTTCATTTCCCTTCTATAAAAACCCCTTTTCTGAGGGTAAACTGGTCAATTGACAAGGTGCAAAAGGGACTTTGTGAGTTTTCCTATTGCTAAATGACTGGTTAATATGTTCAAGTAGCTACACCATCGATTAACTACATGTTGATCAGTCAGATTCAGACATACAAATTACCTTTGTAGAGAATCCCATCTCAATAACAACCAATTAAATTTTACAAAAAAGAGGAAAACGTACAATAATGGTAGCCTGTAAATTCAGTAAAAGACTGGTGGTGAATTTATTTGAGAGTGGCAGCACAGACATAGGAACTAAATGTTGGAGGCATTAGGTAGCCATGGCCAGTGTGTGTGCAAGGTTGCAGTAATTTATCACGGCAACCAGACATCAGCAGCAAGTCCAGGCTTGTCACTGATATTTATGTGAGCCACAAGATCACTGCGCTTACTGTCACAAAGCACAGGGCAGGTCTCACTCCTGCCTTTGGTGTTTGTGGCAAAGTAAGAGTGTTGTCTTAGTGTGGCAGTACTGTATTGCTTGCATGCTCTGGGAGGATCTCATTAAACTCTACCTTGACTTCTATTTCTTTCTTTAAAATGGGATTGAAAGCAAAAACCTGGGCTGCAGTGAGGTAACTGTTGTATTACCTGGCACCGGGTTGTAGCAGGGAGCGGTAAGCCGTTGTGTGGATGTCACTGGCAAAGCCTTCACGTAGGACTGCCGCTAGTGTTTAAATTATATGTAGTTTTGACTGTGATGGCAGTAATGAGTGCCACAGTTGTTAAAGAGAACTTACGTTACTTATTTAAGATTTTTATTTGTTTTTAACATTTTGCTGTTGTGTTTAGGAATGGAATTGCTTTGCTGTGAACTTCAGTGGTTTGGATATACCTGATAAATACATACAGTTAATTCACATTTCACATAGGCTTCATTGTTATAAGTACTTCCAGTGATCTGTGTTGAAGTTGTTTTTTGTTTAACAAACATGGGATTAGAAAATGAAATGTAAATGTGAACAAATGATACACTGCTGGCAGAGGCATAACAGCATAATTTAGACCAGTTCTTTAGTCACAGGTGCATGTCAACGTGTTCTGTGTGAGCTTATTGCTGTGTGACAGATCTCTTCAAGGATTTAAACGTGTTCTTAGTGGGCTCAGCGGAGTGGCTTGGAGCTTACCTAACAAAAAAGAGAAGAGTTACTAGTATTGAAAGAGTGATGGAAAATCATGCTGTGCATTTTAATTCACTGGAACTTTGGTTTGTGGTGTTAATCAATGGGGCAGTTTATTTTATACAACTGGTTTTAGCTAAGACCATTCCTCTGAAGGAAAGTCATGGACTCACGTGAGTTCAGGAGAGAGCACTGGGTCTGGATATAATCTTTGACAAGGGTGACAAAAGAGCAGAGATGTTACAAGGCTGCTTCTACAGGAAGATAATAAATAAAAAAATACTTTAGAGCTTTACAGAAGAAAGCTCTAAATGAGACAAAACAACAAGAATGCACCAGGACAGGTGAGGAGGTGATCTGTTAGAGAGCAGCTCTGTGGAGAAGGACTTTGGGGTCCTGGTGGACAAGTTCTCCATGGGACAGCACTGTGCCTTTGTGGCCAAGGTCAGTGGTACCCTGGGGTGCAGTAAGAAAAGTGTGTCTGGCAGATCAGTGGAGGTTCTCCTCCCCCTCTACTCTGCCTTAATGAGATCTCACCTGAAGTATTACATCCACTTCTGGCCTCCACAGTTCAAGAGGGACAGAGATCTGATTGAGAGAGTCCAGCAGAGGGCTGCAAGGATGATCAAGGGACTGAAACATTGCCTCATAGGGAAAGGCTGAGAGACCTGGGGTTTTAGTCTGGGGAAAGGAGAAGACTGAGAGGAGGTTTCATTAATGTCTATAAGTATATGAGGAGGTGTGTCAAGAAGGCAGAAACAACCTCTTTTCACTTGTGCCCTGGGATAGGATGAGGGCAAATGCATTCTAGCTCGAGCACAGGATGTTCTGCCTCAACATGAGAAAGAACTTCACTGGGAGGGTGACAGAGCACTGGAACAGGCTCCCCAAAGAGGTTGTAGAGTCTCCTTTTCTGGAGGCTGCAGCCCTGTCTTGATGCCTTTCTGAGTGATCTGCCCTTGTTGTGGTCGTGCTCTGGCAGGAGCATTGGTCTGGATGATCTTCGGAAGTCACATTCTGTGACTTTGTGATTTCAATTCCGTGTTGTGTACCAGGTCTGAGCTGCATGTTTAAACTCTTGTGCAGCACAATGGAAGAAAAGTGTAATGTATTACTGTTTACAATGAACACGGCCCCAACAACATTTTTGTACACAAAACAAGTGTGCTGGGAAAAGTCATCTGCTGACTCTAATGTGCATATTGATTCATTCTGGAGAATGGGGTGGGGATTGCTTTATCTAGGACATCTGCAGCCTTGGGTCTGTGGGGCAAAAGATCAAGTTCTTTGCAACCCTCTACAGCATTGTCACCTTGGAAAAATGGAAACTCCAGTCAGAACTCTTTCTTCCCCCTTACATACCTGTAGGACCAGATTCTGCTTTGGACAGATGAAGTAAGACTGTAGAACATGGCCCATAGCCCTCCAGACAGGGGGTTCCACAGTCATAGGAACAGTTTCCCCTTCTTTGAAGCAGTTTGTCTCACAGAGCATGTGCCGCTTCGAGTTATTGAGGCACTGAGTAATCAGTGTGGTGCAGATGAGGGAGTCTGCACTTAGGGTTTATCAGCGCTCTGGTGAGGTTTGTTTTCAAAACAGCATGATTTGAGTTCCTGCGTGACTGCTGCTCTCCCTGGAAACATCTTTTCCTGTTGAATTTTCTGTATTTTATTGTGTGTCTGTTTTACTACCTGTGTTTCTATCCAGGTATCTATAGTCACCAAAGTCTGTGTTTCCAACACTCCATTATTGATTGTAATACAAATCTCAAGTTTCTTGGTTAAAAGAATTTTAAAATCTATACTAATTGTAACTAATGTCTTTGGTCTCTCCAATATGGAAGGTAACTTTCCTATGATCAGTGACGACTTGGTCAATTCCTACCACCTTTTGTTATGTGCTTTGGATCTGGTCTATGGAAATGCTCTCCAGTGTCCTAATCGTAAAGAACTTCTGAATCCTAGTTTCAAAGGTATGTTGGAAAAACCCCATCTATCCAAAGCCTCCCAGAACTTCTGAGGCTACTGAAGTTAGTCTGAATCTCTGTGGCAGATAATAAATAAGAGTAATATTGATTTGAAGTGTGTGAGAGTCAGTATTTAGTGGCTACAGTTAGACTGGCATGAATGCAGTGTGTGTGAACAGGCTGCTGGGTTTTGTCAGTCCTGTCATAAGCCAAGAATTGGATTTATTGTGGAAATACCATCAAAGGAAGATCCACTGTAAAAATTGCAGTCGATGACAATTTATTGTCACTGGTGGAGGGTGAGCGCCCAGTGACACAGTCAGGGCTGGACACAATCAGACTGGAGGGTTCCCATGAGGGCTCAGATATGAGACTGGCCACCTGGTTTTTCTCTCTCAATTCTGGGATGCTGCTGTTCACTTTCCGAAGGGAATGGAAATGTAGGATGACATGATCGCTACAAATACAAATTAATGGTGGAAATTTCCACTGAATTTCTGACATTCTTTCCAGGCCACATCTTTGGTTCTGTGCTGTGTTCACTTTTACTTTGTAGTGGTTCAGATGTGAACTGGGACCATTGCCTCAAATTTATTTGAATAAATATCGTTGTCCACAAGAGTTTGATCAATTTTGTGTTTGAACTGCTGTTTTTAGTTGTTATCACTAAACTTCATATTTTTTTTAATCATGGACACAAAATTTACTTTTGATACCATTACCAAATGAAGCGGGCATTATGTAATGAATAATTATTAATAATAATTGTGTCCAGGGATTTACTGGTGAAATTTCACACTGTCTAGAGGATGTGCAATTCAAATTTACTGAGAAAACAGGATATGGATTTGTGAAGCTAAATTCTGCATTACCCGTAACTGTAGGTCTGCCTGAAGAGTTTCACAGCAAGGATTATAAAGTGTCATCAGATCCTCCCTGCATAATCGAGAAGCTGTGTTCATTGCACTATGGATTGGTTTTAGAAGCAAAAGGCATAAAGGAACATTTTTGGAAGCCGTACATTCGGAAACTTTTTGACAAAAAGGTTGGTTGGTAAATTTGTAACAAAGACAATTTTCCCAGTACTCGCTCTCCTCAGAGCCTTGTCCAGAACCAAACCCTCCATCCTGTATTCTTAACTGTCTTACAGCTTCTGAAAGGAAAAGATGAAAACCTGACTGGATTTCTGGATCCGGGGAACTTTGGAGATAGCTTGTGAGTGCCTGCATCTGTGGTTTGGCTTGCATTTGTATGCCCCACGTTACAACTGCTCTTGTGTAGTCTGCCTCTTAACAGTAACACAAGCTCATGGACTTGCATATTTATTCGTATGTGCTCGTTACGTTACCTCCTCTTTGAGGTGGTATGGTCTGAGGAGGATGTGAAACAGCAATGGTTCTTCAGGGTGATGCTACCTGATATCTTTTATCATGTTTCTGTGTTTCCTTGATTGTTTTCAGTATTTATTTTATATAACTCACAATGTCAGTGTGACAAAGTGTGTGCAAATTGAATGGGAAGTGGGCGGGTTTATGGTATTTCTTTACAAACCTAAAGGTGTGTATGAGTAGGACTTACTTTAAGTGGAATGAAAACGATACATGTTGTTATGATGATAGCTTTCTGTGTAAGTTGTGACGAGTTTCTAGCCATATGAGTTCTCCTTGTTTGCAGGCCTCCTGTAGCCATCCTGAGTGGCAGGCAGTCAGGTATAATGAAGCATATGCCACTGTCATGTTCAAAACATTGTAGATTTTCAAGGAGCTCCAATGGCTCAAGTCAGGATTGGGAGAAGTTCTGTTACTTTGAACAGGCCAGAGTTGTGCTCACTCGGTGAGCAGAGCACTGTCTGACTGACTTTGTGTGTGTCTTTTCCCTGTTGCTTTAGCAAAGCCATCAACAAGGCCTATGAGGAGTATGTGCTGTCTGTAGGAAATCTCGATGAGCGAATATTCCTTGGTGAGGATGCAGATGAGGAAATTGGAACTCTCACAAGGTGCTTAAATACAACGTCAGGAACGGAAACAGCTGAACGAGTACAAGTGAAGCACAGTCTGCAGCAGCACTTTGACAAGGTGAGTGTGGTGTGGTGTAAGTTACTGTTAACTTAGTCTGTGTCTGACAGAACAAGAGGAAATGGCCTCAAGCTGCACCAGGGGAAGTTTGGGTTGGACATCAGGAAAAAACTCTTAGGGAAGGGGCCATCAGGCCTTGGAACAGGCTGCCCAGGGAAGGGGTTGAATCACCATCCCTGGCTGTGTTTGACAGTTGTGCAGATCTGGAGCTTAAGAGCAGGATTTAGTGATGGGTTTGGGACAGATGGGGTAATGGTTGTACTCAATGATCTTTTCCAGCCTAAACAATTCTGTTTCTAAGAGAAGCAGGTACTAAACATCAGCACCTTTATTGTTTGAGGTAGTCTGGGAGTGTACCCAGCACAACTGACCCACATAGCAGTTGGTCAGATTTGTGGTTTACTTTGAGAGGTTCAGGACAGAATTTCTCTGTGCATTTTGGTTTTCTTGGATTTCATCCAGTACAGAGAATGTTTAGATAATTATAAAACTACCAGGGCCTTTGTGCGAGTAGAGTAGCTTTTGAGAAACAGGCACTGACTTTGACTGCAGTCAGGTAGGCCCATGATTATGGAATTTTAAATGGCCCCAAGGATGGGAAAGGAAGAAGGAGATAAGACAGGCAAGTAAAGAAGGACGTAAGCAGTATTAGCACAATTAGATTACAGAGACAAAAGGGGGAAAACAGTGCAGATCCCTGAAATACACTTAACATGGTCTTTTTCCAGAGTGAGAGCTGGTTAAGGACTTTCAGCATTCTGGAGAGAAGAGATCAAAAACTGAAATATCTGCAAAATCAGTGCAAATAGTTAATTGTTTACTTCTGATGCATTTAATAAATCTGTCACTAAGTTTTGCTGCAGTAGTTCCAGGAGTGTAAGGACTCCTTTAGATTTCCGTAGGAATGGAGCGGAGTGGCCTGGCAAGCTGCAGCTCACAGCCACAATGCTTATGTTGTTCCGTGCTCTGGGGAGTCCAACACAGGGCTGGAGGAACCATTTGTTCTGGTCAGGGGTGGAGACAGAAAGAAAACACAGTAGGAGTGTGTGGGAAGCATGGAAGGAGTAGTGGGAGCTAGACTTCACAGTGGAAAGACTACAAAAGGTAATGTATTCACTAAAATAAGGAAAATGTTTGTGGTTAAGGAAAGTGGTTATGTGGTTAGGTAATGAGAAGAGGCACTGGTTTTGTTGTGCACTGATTGAGGGAACAGCCTTGATACTCTTTTGATGAGAGGGCTTGATCTGATGCCAGTGAATTTGAATGCTAATTGTCAGATTGAGAAACACTTCCCATGCTGAAAGCAAACCCTGGCTTAACACACTTTTCCTGTGAGCTACAGCTGTCTTGGACACTCAGGGCCAGGACTGGACAGGGTTTTAGACTAGCCTAGTTGTGTCACCCAGTACCTACATTTCAGTGGGAAGTGATGTCCTTTCTGTTTGTGTTTCTGCTGCTTGATACCAACATCCCAGTAAAACAGGTAACCCTTTAACTGCTGCTACCAGAGTTGCTGTGTGATGCCCAGCCATTGCTTGCAGCCACGTACATGATACAGAGTAGGAATTCTGTGAAATGGCACTTGTAGGTTCAACTCGTGTCTGCGTTCTGTAACGTTTTACAGTTCTCTGCTTTATTTTGTGTCTTTTTAGTCCAAGTCACTTAGGATTACAACCCCACTTACTGGCCGCAAATACATTAAAGAGAGCAACCCATACGTGACACCTGTTTCCATAGCAACATACAGCTTAAGCCGCCTCCATACGATGCTGGCAGGACTGAAAAATGCCCCCAGTGAAAATCTGGAGCAAATACTCAGGTAAATTCGATGTTTAGCTAACCAAATAATCTGATTGTTTAGTGTTGGCACTGGTTATTACAGCAAGTTAGAGTCATTTAAAATGGGAGTCGGTCCTGAAACATTCTGGAGTAAAATAGCACCCAGAGAGACATTTACATTTCAAAAAGACTGCTGTCTTTATTTAGACAGTCGTCCATAACAGCCTGATGATTCTAAACCAAGTCTTTCCAGGCTTCTCTAACAGACAGCAAGCTGCTAATGTAGAAATGTCAAGATTTTTCTTCTTCCGACGTGACAAATCTCCATTCCTGCAAATCACTCCATGCTGCAGGAGATGCGAAATTAAATTCATTCTCTGTGCAGATAAACCATTACTTCAGGTGCAGTATGTTACAACCAGTGCAATACCACATGGAAAACGCTGTTTAGCCAGGAGGAGGTGTGTGTTTTTACTAGTGCTCACAGTACCCATGACCTCTGGGTACTTTACAGTACAAACCCAGGTGGGCACCTTTGGGTGTGTTTGTATCACTGTGCAGTGTATTTCCAGCATGACACTTGCTTCCGTCATGTTACAGAAATAACGGGGTGTTGTTTTATTTCCTAGTAGCACTACTACGTTGAAAAGGTTTAATTTTTACTTGTAGGTCATGTTCCAGAGACCCTTCAAAATCCATTGCCAACAGAGTGAAGGAGATGTATGATGTGTACTGCCAGAGCACACAGGCTGGGGGAGAGTTCAGCCATTTTTCCAAAGGTGGGAACAACTACAATGCCTGTGAACACATGGATTGCTTGTAATTAACTTCCAGGTTATACTGTAGCACAGATGTCTTCTGTGATCTCAGGACAGGGTGAATTCCAACACGTGGTTTTGTACAGTTCTGTAATCCTACTTTGTTCTTGTCAGCATAGGTGCTTCGGTGTTTCTTTTACATGGTGCAGGGTGGATGCGCAGAGGAATACGTCCCAACGGAGTTTCTGAACTTGAAATACATGTATTATGTTACAGAAATATCAAGAGCTGTTCTTACCTATGGTGTTGCCATCAAAGTGTGGGTGTAGTAATAAGTTGCCCTGCCCTGCCTTCAGAAATCAGTGCAGCACAGCAGAGGGATTCTCAAGTTAAATTAGCTGTTTTAATCCTAAAAGTATTGCAGCCATGGAGGCACAGAAATCCACACCACCTACTAAACTGTTGTATCTCCACAGCTTAAGACAAAGAATATAACCCTTCTGTCGCATCTCACAACTGTGTTTCTATTCAAAATCCCTGCAGATGTTGCCAGTAAGTATTTCCGCCGTGCCGAGGTGCTGTACTACAAGGTCTTGGAGTCAGTCATTGAGCAGGAGAGGAAGAGACTGGGAGACGCTGACTTATCGGTAAAGAAAACTAATCGTATTGTACCTCGTTTCCAAGCCAGACCGACAGCAGTGGAAAGCAGCTGTGAAGCAGAATAGAGAGCCCTGTAGCATGAGGGTAAATCTCTGAAAAGTAGCCTGGAAGTACTCCCGAATGGAAGAAAAAGTGCGTAATAAATCATGAGTGTTTGCAAACACAAGGAACAAAGAACTTTTTAAGGGGTAAAGACAGCTCATTTGGTATCCTTCTTTTTCATGGGCTTCATAATCTTGCTGTTGTGGCAGAATAGAAAGGATTTTAATTGTTCTATAGTTGCACTGTAAAGGAAGCACTGAAGTATGCAACTCTCTTGCAGACAATACTGGAGCAGGATGTGTTTCATCGATCTCTGCTGGCCTGCTGCCTTGAGATCATTACCTTCACCTATAAACCGCCTGGAAACTTCCCGTTCATCACTGAAATATTTGACATTCCAGTTTATCACTTCTATAAGGTAACAGGTTTGATAGCTAGAAATGCCAGTCTAGTAAGACTATGCTCTTGATTTATAGTGAATAACCTCCTGATCTAGGTGTCAGCTTACCCATGAACCCTTCAAGTGTCTGTCATTCTGGGTTCTGCCTTGGGCAGTATCATCTATGTAGTAGCAGTGCCTGACGTTCATCTGCTGATAAAACTGTAAGACAACATATGATGGAGTTGTAACGCAGCCTTAATATTTCTAAGCATTCTCCTCTTCCTTGAACACAAGGAATTAGATCTTTCTGTAATAATAAATATGGGAAACAAGTGCATTATGTAGATGTCATTATCTGCCTTACAGGTAATCGAGGTTTTTATTAGAGCAGAGGATGGTCTTTGCCGGGAGGTAGTGAAACACCTTAATCATATTGAAGAACAGATCTTGGAAAGTATGGCATGGAAACAGGAGTCCATCCTGTGGGACAGGATCCGAGAAAATGATAACAAAGTTCCCAGCTGTGAAGAGGTGAGCACTTTTGTGTTTTATGGTGTTTTCCTAATCCCACAGGATTGTTTTCCATGCAGGTTTGCTGTTCAAAAGTTGTAATGCAGAAGCTTTTAAGTATCTCTTTGTCTGTGAGATGGGCATTCTTCATCAAATATCAATGTTGTAGGTAATGCCACCGCAGTATTTTGAGAGATCTGCTGGAAGCAGTGTTGTGGGTTCACCCCTGACACCAAGAAGAATAAGTGAGGTTCGTGCTGAAAGTGGAGGACTAGGAAAAGGTGAGACACTGCTACTTCTTAAACCGTGGCTTTAGATTTTAAATCTAAGGGGTATGTTGAAAGGAAGCTGCTTTCATGGTAATGTACACTTAATTGCAGAGACATTTGTAAACAGTTGCTCTGTGGCCACTCAAAGTCAGATGTCTAAGTGACACATCTGTCTTTTCAGTGTGAACTAAAAAACTCCTTTCTGAGAAGGGGCGTCCAGGCTGTGGTCAAGAACAGTGTGTGTGTTACAGAGCATTTATACACACATCACTTGGTTGGACACAACTGTACTAGAACAGTTTGCTTTTACTGTCAGACCAGAACAGAAGCTCTACTGGTTATTTCATTATTGGAAGTCTCAAACTTTTTTCCTGGAAAGTAAAACAATAAAAATCCTTAGAAAACTCCTACAGCATGGTGTTCTTAGAGATAAAGTCATCTGTCAGCCACAAACACAGGCACGAGGAGTATTTAAAAACTGCTTCCTGAAGAGCTTTGTGTGAAGTATTTGGTGTCATTCATTTGTGTGATACAACAGCACTTTAATATTTCTTCTGTATGTGGGCTTTTCCATCCACAGGTCTTTCATCCTCTCCAACTACCCTGTATGACAGGTACAGTTCTCCTACAGCCAATCCTACAAGGAGAAGACTGTTTGCTGACGATAGCACCTCTGACAGTGGGACTCCAGTCAGAGTTGCCCCCCAGCCCGTGGTGAATACGGTGCCTGTGCAGAATATGAGTCCTGAGGCGATGTCAGTAACTCCAGTGCCCGGCCAGACACTGGTTACAGTAGCAACTGCCACAGTGACAGCCAACAATGGCCAAACTGTGACAATACCAGTACAAGGTGAGAAGCTACTGTAGACTTACTTGGGATTGTACCCCAGTGGGAAAAAATACACGTTTGTGGATTCATAACTGGGTCAGTTTGAATTGCGCAATTTAGAGACAAAACATGAGCATGAGGTTGTATTTTATAGAACTAGGTGATTTCAGTGAGCCTGCCTTCCTGAACTGGCATAGGGTGGAAGTTGCATCACTATGAAAAACTGAATTCTGTTTTATCATCTTGTCTTAGTGTGATGCAATGTCCAAAGTACTTTGATGAAACCATTTCCAGTGGAATGTACTGAAGATGTAGTTATAAGCAGCTAATCAAAGAATTACTGAGTTATTTAAAAAACCCTGAACAATACACAACCCAACCTGCTCTTATTTCACACTGTTTTTCTTGTGTTTCTGAAATGACAGGTATTGCCAATGAAAACGGAGGAATCACATTCTTCCCAGTCCAGGTGAACGTAGGTGCCCAGCCGCAAGCTGTCTCTGGTCCCATTCAGCCTCTCAGTGCCCAGGCTCTGGCTGGCACTCTGAACACTCAGATGACTGGTGCAGCCCTGCAGCTGCCTGGCCAGTTAACTGTTCAACAGATCTCTCCTGGAGAGCAAAGACCAGGCCAGCAATTTGCCATGGCCATCAGGCCTCGGAAGATGGGCTCTCTCTCACTCTTCTTCAGAAAGGTACAGTTCAGTCCTGTTTGTGCTCTGCTTCTTTTTCATTGGTAAGTCTGCAGTGGTTTTTAAAATATGCACTTACTGTCAATAATAATAAGACAAGATTCAATTTCTAAGTGAATCCACACCTTCCGTGTGCTCACACCCATACCTGGGGAGAACATTCTGCTGCAGGCAGCTTCTCCCTAGCAGCAGCACAGGCTATCAGCAAAGCTCTCCATTGGCAAGCAGTAGTTGGCTAGGGAGTGCTTCCAGGTTCTTTAAGGCTTTTTTCTAAAAGAAAGAAATTCACCTTTGAGGCATTTTGGTTTATTCAGCAGAGTGGTCTTTGGAGGCTGCGCAGTGCCCAGGGCAACTCATCCAGTGTAGGCTTCAAACACATTTGTTTAGCATCTGTGCGGAGAGCCTCTGTGTCTCGTGAGCAAACAAACACAGTTACTCCTCCTTGTGGCTTGTTCTTGGCATGAGCTCTGCAGGGCACGCTAGTCTGAGCAACTGTAGCTGGTCAGGAATGCTGCTGTGGCCTAAGCACATCCCCATTTCAACAGGTCTATCACCTGGCTAGCGTTCGCCTGAGAGACCTCTGTGTCAAACTTGACATAAGCACTGAGCTGCGCGGTAAGATCTGGACCTGCTTTGAGTACTCCTTGGTGCACTGCCCTGAGATCATGATGGACAGACACCTGGACCAGCTGCTGATGTGTGCTGTCTACGTCATGGCCAAGGTAAGGAGTGAGGAAAGGAAAGCACAACCTCAGAACTGAAAGACTTACAGTCCAAAGATTACAGTTCCTCAGCAAACCCAAGCTGCACACAGCAACCCCCACCCAGACAGGGAAGCCACAGGAAAACCGTTAGCCCTTCCTGTTCCTCTTCTCTCAGGTGACTAAGGAAGATCGATCATTTCAGAACATCATGCGCTGTTACCGGACACAGCCCCAGGCTAAGAGTCACGTAAGTACAGTCAGCATCAAATGGTGCAGCTGATTTATAAAATCCTTACTTCTGTTTTAGGGGATATTGTGCTTTCCAAGGGTACGTTCAGTGTTAAATGGATGCAGTTTGTGAGCTGTTCTCAAAGGGCAGCAGTCCTAGCTCAGCTCTTGCACTTGATAGCTTTTCATTCTAAAGGATAACTAAATTAGAAAAAAGAAAATCTGTTCTTAAAACATAAGGAGGCAGCGCCTGTGGGGTAACACCCTCTCAGGAGCCTGTATTTTCCCATCCAAGAAGCAGTCTGATGCCTCAAAGTCTCTAAGAAGTAGATGTCTCATGCATATCCTTGTTTCCCAGCCTTGCACATCTGATCATCCTTTCTTCACTTTGCTGATCTTTTCCTGCAGGTGTATCGGAGTGTCCTGATAAAAGGCAGGAGATGCCGCTGCCGCTCTGGCAGCAGTGACAGTGGCAGCCAGCAGAACTCACCTACAGAAAGAAGCAAAGAGAGGAACAAAGAAAGAAGTGAGTGATTCCAAACAGCTGCTGTTAATGCTGTTCCTTGTCCGTGTGCGTGTGGATTCTGTCACCCCACTCTAAACAATCCCGCTGTGCTAAACCCAGACACAACTAGGAGCAGGTTGATAACACTGATGACTTGCTGTAACTCAAGCTTCGTGTTACACCCACTGTGACAGTTTTGAATCTGCCACCGCAGGCACTGACCTTATGACTTTACCACGCTGGCTGCCCTAACGAGTTCAGTCTTCCTTCTACCCAGACTGGGTTTTGGTGTGCAATCAGTGCCCAGCCATCTCATGGTTACTCCTTTACCTAATCCCTGCCATGGACCTGCAGAGAGAGGAACAAAGCAGGCACCCACAGCATCAGTTTTAGCTGAGCTCACACTTGTGAAGGGTCTTTCCTTGACGTTTGAACTGACACATTAACTTTAGCAAGCGGTGCTGTACTGTCCTGCCACTGCTGTTCAGGATACTGCATAGCTGTCAGTGTACACGGTAGCTGCTAGTGTTTTCAGTCACAGAGGTCGCAGGGAGGGGAGGGAAGAGTGACAGGTTTTGCAGCTTCCCCCGTTCAAGCAGCAGGAAGTACTACAAGCCAAATATTTCTAGCATGAGCGGAACGAGACCTACCATTGCCGATTTGAAACCATGCCAGCTGGCAACAAGAGCTGCTGGGAAAAGCACAAACACTGGAAAATGGAGTTTCAGCTCTGCTGGGTCTATGAGGAAACTGAAGTTGTACAGAACAGCCACTTGCAATGCACCCAGGAGCAAGTCAGAAATCAAACTGTTGCTGTGCAGGCACGCAGCAATGTGCAGGGATCTCGCAGCACCTTGCTCTGTACAGGGAGAAGCTAAGGGACTGAAATTCACATGGCTCATAGCGGCACTGCACTGCTGTGCTGCCAGTTCAGAGTCTGGCCTGCAGCTGTAGGGATCAGTGATTCCAGCTCCCCGTGCAGCCATGCCCTGTCAAGCCAGATCTCTCTCTCTCCATTGCAGGCAGCCGGGACTCCAGTCCAGTGATGCGCTCCAGCAGCACCCTGCCCGTTCCGCACCCCAGCAGCGCTCCCCCAACTCCAACCCGCCTCACTGGTGCCAACAGCGACACTGAGGAGGAAGAGCGAGGGGACCTTATTCAGTTCTATAACAACATCTACATCGAGCAGATCAAAGAGTTTGCCCTGAAGTACACCTCGGACGTGGTAAGACACGTTGTGTGCTTCTCATCAATCAGCTGACATGCTGTGCGCATGCAGCGACTGCTCACAGCCACCCTCAGTGTGAGCAGACACAAAGGCCTGTGTTTTTATGACAGCAGCTTCACCTGAAGGACACACTGTGCTGCTAACATATGCTAAGGCTTTTTGATGGCTGGGTGCTGTTTTCTCCCATATGACAAGTGCAGCACTGAGCAGTGTCACCTGCCAGCCTCAGGCAGGACTGGAAAAATAGATTTAAAATAAAGAATACAAGGTGTAACAGCATGGTAAGAGTCACGTCCCTTCTGAGCACTCATGAGGTGGCACTGGAGCAGGGGAAAAATGGAACCCTGTTTAAGATGGTGGACTCTCAAAAGCATTACAGCAGAGTAACACCACCAGAGGCCAGGTGCTAGCTGTTGAGGATGGACTAGACAACCTGTAAAGGTCTCTTCCAACCCAAACCAGTCTGTGATTCTCTTTTCCCTTTCTCTTGAGCAGATAGACTCTCCCCCACTCTCGCCGTACCCCTTTGTAAGGATTGGCTCCCCCCGCAGGATACAGCTGTCCCAGAACCACCCTGTGTACATTTCGCCACACAAGAACGAGTCTGCTCTCTCTCCTCGAGAGAAAATATTCTACTACTTCAGCAGCAGCCCATCTAAGGTGAGACTGAAGTGTTTGGGTTGGCTTCTATCAATCCTTAGCTCTGCCTTTTCTTTCTGTTACTGGCATGAGAGAAAGCTGCGGACACAGCCTGAAGGGTTTGCATTGTCTGACACGGACCTTCTTACCCAGCACGCTGAAAAGGGTCTGTTCAGGTGTCTGAGAAGCTGTAAAGCAATCAGGTTTCCATGCAACTCGTGTATTTTACAAGTCACTCTGACCCACACAAACAGTGCTGCAAAAGCAGCCACCTTTGCTTTTAGGCAGCAGGTGCATTGCTTGGTACAGGGGCTGCCCAGGGACAGTTAAGTACCATCACAAGCCCTTACCTACCTAGTGGGGAGGTGGTCATCCTAATGAATCATAACACAGAAAGACTTAGCTGGTGGATGTGCAATAGGCTGGAGCCTGTTTCTTCTGGTCATCAAGGGTGAGGCGGAAACCTTCCTTGAGAAGTTTCTTCATTCCTGACAGGAGCTGTTGCATCAGAGATAATTCTCCTTTTTGTCTTCCCCTCCTCTCTCCAGAGGCTAAAGGAAATTAACAGCATGGTTAGAACTGGAGAGACTCCCACCAAGAAGAGAGGCATTCTCTTAGAAGATGGTACTGAGGCACCAGCTAAGCGAATCTGTCAGGAGAATCACACTGCCCTGTTAAGACGACTACAAGATGTGGCAAATGACCGAGGGTCTCACTGAGCCCTGCAGTCCCAGCAGAGGTTCCCCCACTGCTGCTTCACTGGGCTGGATTGCTTTGCCCATCACATGAACTCACCCAGCCCTTGTAAGTCTCTTCAGCCAAGCTGTCCTCTTCCCACCTCACTGGTGGGACCCATCTCCTGCCAGACCGTGCTGAGCTTTTGCACTGGTCAGGAAGGGGCAGAGACATGGGACAGCAAGGATGCACCTCAGACCCCGCCACCCCTTCACCTGATAGTGAAGCTCAGCATAAGGCTGTGGCTTTGGAACGCAGCTGAAGAGCTTTTCAGTGCTTCACGCAGCTCATCCACCTCACAGCTCATCCACCTCACAACAGGTGCTGAAAGCCAGTTGCTCTCAGCAGCACCCTCGTGCTCTTCCTGTCAGCACTTCTCCACTTTGGTGGAGACGGGAGCCCTGAACCAAGGTGACCAGTCACCCACGGTGTGTATTTCACAGCAGCGACCACAAAGTGACATCTCGCTAGTAGTGACCTTGCCAAGTCCAGTTCTGCTGGGAAAGGGAAAACAGGAATAACCTTCTCAAGCCCTGTGGGAAGGACGGGAGGTGTGTGAATGCATCCTGCCAGAGATGTCTGATGTGCCCCGGATAATGGCCACCTTGGTTTGCTTGACTGCCCAGGCACCACAATACGTCCAGCCGGGTACCCAGTTGTGCGCTGGGGTGAGCTGTGCAGTGGTTGACCGTGACCTTGCAGTGGGAAAGTGGCGTTTCTGATGGGGCTGTGAGGTGACATGTGCAGGGCAGGGGACTTCCACTGCATATTTGCAACGGCACTTTCTCAATGTGAATATTTTCTTTGCAGGCTGACTTTGGATGTCTTTCTGTACTGGAGCAATTTGACTTTTGTATTTATTTTCCAATTGTCATCCCAGAGCTCCCCTCCTCAGCAAATGGCATTAGGAATTCATCGGCGCTTGATGCGTTTGTGGTTGCAAAAGTAGGAAGCTATGGGGGGAGTTGCTTTTTGCAAGGAATTTTATAAGCTTGGAATGTTTCTTGATATCGCTTGAGCCAGGAACCAGCCCCCTTGGTTGCTCAGCAGCGGGAAGGTGCTGTCCAGCACTCACAACGTATTTAGCTTTTCTGGTTGTTTTTAAAGAATGTGGGGTGGGTGAGGGTTGCATTTTTGAATGGACTAAATCAGGCTGCCTGGGAGCAATGTCTCCCCTACTAACAGGATGTTAGACTTAGTTGTTCTCATTTAAAACAGCTCCAGAGTACCGGGCTGATGATTAGGAAAGTACTGGGCGCAGCAGCCAGTCCAGTACACCAGTTTACTCCTCCTCTGTGACACAGCTGGGGACAGGGCAGGTGTCAGATATAGCACAGTCAGGTTCTAAGGGTTTTTATAAGGAAGCAGAAGTTACCAGCTCCATGTTTTCAGTCATTCCTGCTCCTCCAAATAGTGGGAAAATTTAGGCTTAATTCCACTATAAATTCAATTCAAGTGAGATAAAAGCATCTTTCCTTCTTACCTGCAGAAGAGGCAGGCTGAAGATGAGGAAGCATGTGGACGTTTCTGTAAAAATATTTATGAAATAGACAATTATCATATCTCTGTACCATCCACGTTACTTTGTATGGAAATATTGCAAGTGTATTTTTCAATAAAGATTTACAAACTCACCATCTGTGCAAAACTACAGCAAGCCTGCAGCTCTGAAACGCTGGGTTTGCACCATCACACAGGCCTGTGCCCTACTGGAGACTGCACAGACTTCAGCCAGACGGGGCAGGTAGTGGTTTAATGTAAATAAATAATCACAGTTATTAGTTACCCAACAAAGAAAAGTGTTTGCTCCTGCCTTGGTCTGGTGTCACACTGGCTGTAAATGCACTTCCTCCTGTTGCTCTGCAGAACTGGGCCCAGTGTTGCTGCAGAGGACAGTGCCCAGGATGGCCTTGGCTGGGGTTTGAAGTGCTGCTCATGTCTGCAGAAAGCCCAGCCCTAGAAGAGAAGTGAACTGCTGGGTCTCTTCACTGAGCCTGCAGGCTCATGTCTGGACTGAGCTGGGGAAAGGTCTGACAATCTCACTCTTCTGGCCATGGGCAGCCAGCTACTAACAGAGGAATAATTTGTGGGTTATGCTTTGAAAGCAGCTGAAACAGCTGCTTCAGCAGGGGGTTCTAAAAGTAAAGCAATCCAGTATGGAAATAGGATTTCAAAAAGAAGGCTCAAGTAGCTTCATAATTGTTCAAGATTCGAAACAATTTGGTTGGAAAGGTCCACCGACAACCACCCAGCCCGACAGCACCCAACCCTGCTGTCTCTGAAATATCTACAGAGCTCACGAATGTGACCAGGATATTGGAAAATGCCCCTTAAACTACTGGCAGGGACTTTGATCACGTTTTTCATAATGTGCTTTACCTGTCCTAGCACAGGTGACAGCTCAGTCCAGGAGTGCAGGCTACATCCAGCACTTCTTCACCCACCTTCCTTCTGCAACAGCCACAGACAGATGCGGTTACTGTTCTCTCCTCTCTCTAATAAAAAACAAAAATCCAGATCATTCTAAACAAAAGTCCCATCTTTAAAGAAATAACTGGGTTTCTTCAGTGAACTGCTGTTAGCATGGACTTAAGAGTGATCCAACCTACTCGCTGGCCCTAACACCTCAACACACACTGGAGTAACCATCACTTTTCTTCCATCATTCTGTCAGCCTTCCTTTTCCTTGTTTTACTACTGTGGTGTTTGCTAAATGCCAGCAACAACTGGGCAAATACAACCTCAGCAGCCACCTCTGGACTGACACTAGCTTGGGGCTCCAGGTGCTCTTTGCTTCGTGTGGCAGCAGAATCAGGTCTCAGTCCACCCTGCTGCAGCTGAGATGAAGGAGCATCCCACTTTAGAAGGGATTAAACTTCTATGCAAGTCCTTCACCTAAGCCGCTTAGGAAATTCCCAACTCAGTGATTGATTACAAAAGCTTCTGAAAAATCATGGAAATAAACCTGAACTCCCTGTTCCAGCTGAACTACTCCAGCTCTGCCCCACTGACAGATCATGCTCAGATCTTGTCCCTGTTTCTGTTTCACACTGAGTCCCTTACCTGAATGCTGCATCGGGGACACTTACATTTCCATTTCTGACTCCCCAAGAAATGTGTAAGAGAAACAGTGGTGGCAGAATTACTGATCACAGCATTTAGCAGCAAAGCCCAGGCCAGGCACTAACACCCAGGAGCACTTCCCACCTGCTTTCCAGGAACAGCCCCACAGCACCCATTTCCTGGCACTGCAAGCTCCCCTTTGAGACCAGATCCTCCCAGTTCTCCATGGCAAACTCAGACCAGGTGTTTGACACTTTCAAGGCAGCTGCAATCCCTCACACCTTGCCAGACCTCCAAAACACACAGGGTGGTGGAGGCATTCACCTCATACAGGGGACAGAGCTGACCAAGGCAAGTGATGCAGAGCCATCTCTATCCTGGGTTACAAGGAACCTGGCTACTTCTCCTGTAAATTTTCATGAGTGTGGGACCCCCACTGCAGCTCTGCCATCCTCTGTTCTAGCAGAGCATGGTCAGGCTTCACTAAACCCATCTACCTGCTAGAAAGGTTATCAACCAGCAGATTACAACAGCGGATGGAGTAGAACTGAACAACTCCACATTTGGAATTATTATTGTTCCCTAGAATGCAAATAACAAATGCCAGAAGCAGTGTGAAGGAGCAAATCAGCTGCACGAGAATCAAGAAAGGGGCAAGACAGCCACAGAAGACATTTCCTGAAGACTGAGCTGGTAGTCACACAATTGTCAGCCACCCCCCAGTCCCACAAGTAGCTTGGTTCAAGCATGAGACGACAGCTGCGGCTGCTGCCAGTGCTCTTCTGCCTGCGGTGCCACACATCTAGCTCCTTCCATGGGCACAGAAAGGCTGTGGGAGGTGCAGGCTGAGTGTGAGCTGCCTCTGGCTCACACCTTCTCACCCCACAGGCAGCAAGGTGCAGCACTGAGATGTATCCAGGTATCTAAAAGAACTGGAAGGATCTGACCCAGAGTGAGAGGACAGCTGGACTCCAGCATGAGCTACGCAGAGAAAGGCTGTTCACCATGTGCTGCCTTCAGGCCTGTGAAACCACCAGCATGAAAAAAGGAAAATGTGCCCAGGAACTCAAGTAAGAACAAAAGGGGGTCCAGACAGTTCCCTTTTCCAGCCCTGGTCTGTGCACAGCAGCACTTAAGGCCTTTGCCTCTGCCAAGGATTGCAAAGTGTCTGAGGCAGAAAACCACCCAAGTCCCGCACTAGAACCAAGTACAGCCCCATCTGGCACCACCTACCAGGTTTTTATCTGGTAAAAGAGGAGCAAGACTCCATTACTGCTCCCACTCTCCCTCCCCCAAAGGAATGGATCAGCAGTGAGATCACTCACCTTTGCCACAAGGGCTGAATCCACAAGGGCTGGACATGGCCTTCAGTGTCTTCAGCACAGATCTCATAGGGAAGCAACCACACCGGTGCTCAGAGATGAAGCTGGGAGCTCTCTGCAGAGCTGCATGGGGCCCATGTTGCTGCACAAGGCCACACTGGCCCAGGAGATTCCACAGAGATGGCAACACACACGTGCTGAGCCACTGCAAACACTGCCCCTGAGAGCTGTTGCAGCCTCCCAGCCCACAGAATCCCAGTGTCAACACGGGAGGTGGCACAGAGAGCTTCCCTGTGATGCTGTTTGAAAGAGTAAAGCACGGTTTCAAAGCCTTATTTCACACTGTCAGAGGTTTCCTACGAAAATTTCTGAGAGGTTACAGCAGTCTGCCAGCCACATCCTGTTCTCACAAACTCCTCAGCTGCAGCAGGCAGGGCAAAGAAGGCAAAGTCAGTGCTCGAAAACATGTTTAAATGAAGAGGCAGAATGCTCCTTCTGTAGGAAAGGGAACACAAACCAAAGAGTCAAACTGGAATTCTGCCCTCTCCTCAAGACTGTTGATCTGAAAACAGGACCCCACCACTGGTTTACACAACACCTTTGTCAAAAGAATCCTTAAAACCAAAGTTCTCGCAAGTCTTTAGCCTTCTCCCACTCCTTCCTTCAAAGGGTGGGATTGTGAGAAGAGAGAAGCTGACAAAAACCTCAAAGCCCTTCCTCACAGAGGTTTACAGTTCACATCCTACTTGTTATCCAGCGAGGCAGCACCAGCAGCAAGACAGCAACTTTGCTGCTAGTTTCCAGTGTTGCTGTAGAAACAGAGATGAGCCTTCTACCAGCAGCTACTGTTTCAAACCTCAAACAGCAAAACAATCCCACACCAGCTCTTTAGGCTTCATGCTAGTGACTCAAAGCACCACATGGTCTGCAAGGAACTTCTCCAAGGATGACCTGGCCATGCTGACATAGGTGGAAACATGCAAAATCATTCTAGCAGTGACTTTGCGACTGTCAGAAAACATTCCAGCCTGAAAATATGTCAGTTTCAGAGAGCCACCAAACCCTGCTGATGTGCTCCATGTATCCCCGGGCATTTGTAACTACCGCTGCTGTAACACAGCCTCATCTTCTCAGCCTCAGAACAAAGCTGTGCTGAGCTCAGTTGAAGATAGCAGAAAGTGAGTTTACTCCCAGTGAACTGCCCTGTGAAATCACACCAAGTCACCAACACCTCCCCCAGCATTGACTCAGCTTTGGCAACAGTTCCCTTTCGAAGATGGCCACTGGACCACCACTTGCCATAGTTTACAATATACAAAAGTGCAGGCAAAGCCATCAAAAACATCTAAACCCACCGCACTGATCCACGTGGCCAGAGCTTGCCTTCAGCGCACACAGACCCATCCCTCACACAGATACAGACAGCAAGAGCTTAACCAGAGCTGGAGGCAATAAGGTTGCAACTACCTTGGCTTGGAGGTGCCTGCCTGGTAACTTTTGGTTACATTCCTTACCTTAACATCAAATATGTTTAGGAAGGGTCCCATCTAAATGACACTTCTCTAAGGACATCCATCTATACTCAGCGTGATAAGGTACAGAAGACTGCAACTTTCACTGGAGAGCACAGGTTCTGTGCTGACACTTGGTGATGACGGGAGTTAGACAGCAAACAACAGTCCCAAGGACTGCACCTCTGTATCTACTTCCCTGCCTTCAAGAGCATCCTTGTGCATTCTCCGCATCCTGCTGTCTGAAAAGGATTTCCAGCAGCCCTGGAGACACTCCAGGCAGCCCCAGGAACCCACTGCCTCTCAAAGGCTGAAGCTACAAAAAGTCTAAAGAACATCAGCAGTAAGATTTCAACATTAGCTAAACTAGAACCAGTGCCTAACTAGTACAGAGAAACCACTCCAGTCATCCTTAACAGTACCTTGGTCACTTGGTGTGTGACAGCTGTGCTACCTGTGAAGTCTAGCAAGCTGTTCTCAATGGGAACAGGGAGAGGCTGTTATATGACACATGGATTTAGCTTGTCAGATAAAACCAAAGGACAAAAACAACCCTCCAATCCCAAAATACACTCCACACCACCCAAACACCACTCCACACTCAGAGGTCCCCACTAGCTGCTTCTAGACAGCCAGGCTTGCATGAACACCTTCGGCAGAGGTATAGGGAGCTGAAGATAAAGCCCAGCTGTAAGGGGTTAATCACAGAAATACTGAAGCTGAAAAAGACCTCTAAGATCATAAAGTCCAGCCTAACTTTACACCTCACACAGGTTCAGAAGGGTTTTCCCTTCAAAACTGTGTTTGACAAGCCCCTTCAGCACCCCATTAGCACCCTGAATCCATCAGCAGGCAATGGCACTGTAGCCATGTGGGGGTCTGTACTAGGTGTCTACGGTATGGACAGAGGGACAGAAGCTGGACCATGGTTTCTTTTTATTTTAAGATGTCACTATTGACACACATTAGTCAAACTATCCTAAGGAATCCCCTGGA
This sequence comes from Rhinopomastus cyanomelas, assembly GCA_013400115.1. NCBI lineage: Eukaryota > Metazoa > Chordata > Aves > Bucerotiformes > Rhinopomastidae > Rhinopomastus > Rhinopomastus cyanomelas. Next base: position 156,151 of record VXBP01003494.1, on the reverse strand, counting down.
CACCCAGGGAATCTAAAATCCTGTATGATTTTATTAGCTCAAGAGACCACCATTAAAAGCTTTTAGTGTTCATGTAACAAAAGTCTAACAAGCCTGACACCACGCTCTACCCTGTCAGACTAATGTGAGCTCTAGTGACAATATCATTTACAAATCAATCACACATCATACACCATCCCCAGCATCATCTCTGCAAAGTGCTAATGGAGTCAATGAACCATCTATTTACAATTTCAAATGCTAACTATTTACAATAGAAACCAAAAGTATTTAAAACCATTAAATATATTGTTTAACTCTGCTATATTAGTTCACAGGAACACAGCTTACCCCGGCATCATATTTCCAATGCTAATACTTCTGCCAGTCACTTAAGGGTTTTTTTTTTTAAAAAAAAAATTGCTATTCCTGGAGGGGGAAAAAAATAAAAGCTTAAAAACCAACCCAAAAGCTCCAGGCATTTCAGAGCCCTGAGGAATCACCCACCCTAGACAGTCTTCAGGTAGAAGTACTGAAGTTCACGAGAGACTTCCCAACTCCAGGCAAGCCTAATGCATATGGAAGAGTCAATCCACCGAGAGGTTTACTGGAGTCGCTACTACCGTTGCAATGTCACCGATTCGTAGTCAAGAAGGAAACTGCTGCTTTGCTGTTTCTCCCACCATTACATTCCTTCTGCCCACAGACAGTGTGTTGTGCACTGTCAGCCACCGGAGCTAAGTGGGCATCGTCTTCTCTTCTTTGCTGAAGGGCTGAACTGAGCCAGGCTTTACCCATGACAGACCCGACACGTGGACGCTTTTGCAGTGCTGGTCTTCTGGCTTCTTCTAGGGACAATAAAGCTCAAGTCAGAATTATCAGATACCTCAAATACTCTCAAGTCCCTCCCCACCCACTTCACCTTTACATACACAAGTGTAAAAGAGGTTGGCATTGTTTCCTCTTCTCAAAGAGGAACAGTCAAATGGCTACTGGGAAATGAGTGTGGCATCTGTGAAACCACCCTGACATCACAGCAAAGCTGTGATGCTCCCCTGGCACACCATAACCACTGAGAGACACTCTGAGTAGGGCTTGAAGACAATGGGCCAGCATCACCACACTATCAGCCAAAGCTCTTGGCTCTACAGACAGAGGTGTCAATCCAAATTAGAACATTTCTGGCCACTCTAACTGTAGCTCACCTCCTTGTGATGCTGGGGATTCTGCTCCACCAATGGCTCCAGAGCACTAGTGAATGTGGCAAAGGAGCAACCAATACCTTTGCTCAACCATAGAGCATCTTTATGCTTTGCAACAACAGTCCCGCACAAGCAGTTGTGGTGCTGAAGAGCTAAACAGTGACCACTGCTACCCACCACAGTGCAACCAACATTCCAGACTGACTGGTACAATTTAGAAGACCAAAAAAAAAAAACAAACCAGAAATGCTTTAAGTGCAGGGAGAAAGACACCACTTCAGGCTTCTGTAAGTAACTACACTGTGAAGTAGTTCAAGAAGATTATTGCGTGAGACACTGACTCTCACAGGTCAAAGAAACAGAGAGCTTGCGGGTCTCTGCACAGCATGGACCAGCCCTGCCTCACGCTGCTACGGGCTCATCACATGGCAACCCCATCCAACCCAGAATGACACACCAAGGGCTGGAGAGCAGCAATTACATGAGCAGACTCTGTCACACGCTGGGAAACCTTTGGCCTGACAAAGTCAATTAAGTCTGCAAGAAAGCTGACCCCGCCCTGCAGTTTGTGTAAAAGGTGACGCTGTGTGACAGCACGGCCACAACACACCAGGCAACAGCAAACAAGGGGTCGGCTCGAGCCTGGCAAGGCAGCAACTGCCTACCACAGGCCACACACAGGACTCACGGAGCCAAAGCCACATGCTCAGCAAGGAACTAGGACACCACAGCACCACAGCCTTTACTGGGTCACAGTTCCAGAATGGCCTAGTTGTTTCATAAGGAACAGGAATTACACTAGTGATAAAGATCCAGGGTTGCAGAAGAAGGGAAAGAGAGGATACAGGAAGCTTCCTTTTACAGGGAAGGAAGAGAACAGCCTCAGCTGTACTGACATTCTGGAACAAACCTCCCGAGGCACCAAAGATGGATCATTCCCACAATCAACAAACTGCTCCAGCAGCTAAAGCACTACATGTGCAACAGTTACTGAAGATGTTAGTTTCCATTTGAGACATGAAATTGCACCTTCAGAGAAAGAGAACGAAAAATCTGGGACAACATCACATCTATTTCAAGCACCTCATCCTGTATTCTCTATCTTTTAGCGAAAGGACAAGAAAGAAGGAGGTCAAGAAGGAAGGAGAAGGGAAAAAAACCTCAATGTGTCAAAAGTACTTAAGTTTTTCTAAGAACATCAGGTAGTTGAAGTATTTTGACCAGATTCCATGTGTTCTAGGAGAAAGGTGGAGCAAGGCCATCCCACTTCAGCCCTGCTGTAGGTCTGGCACTTGGATACAGGCAGCTTATTACATTCAGGTCAACGTAAAAATCCCAGTGATACCAGAAGACAGGCAAAAACACCAGTTAAAGCCTGCAGCAAGGAAGACTGATGTTTGGACTGACAAAAGAAACATATTTTTAATTACAGAAGCAGCAATAAATCACCCCAGAGCTCAAGTCAGCAACTAAAACATTCAAGAGTGCATTGCCTTGCCAGTCCAGCAAAGCCAACAGCTATTTCAGAATCCCTAGGCACTGCCTGGGGACTGGTTTGTCAAGCCATGCAGTGCAGAGTCAGAACTGCTGTGTGCCAGCTTCTTTCAAGTGCAAAGGAATAATTACAAAAAAACCAAACAAACGTCCCCCAAATCCCCAAAAATCTAAAAACAAAAACCTACACAAGAACAAAGAGGCCCCAGACCCAAGGTGTTGCTCAGGTGAAAGCTATATTTACCAAGGCATTCTTGCTGTCTCACTGAGAGCTCTTTGTGACTGAGGTACCTCCCAGCACCCTTCAATGAGCTCATGTTGCCCTGTTGGAAATGAGATGTGAGCAAGGCTCTGGTGCTGCTTCAAGAAGTTGGAATCAGAAGAAAGACCTAGAGCTTTGGTTTAGTGATGGAAGGTCTTTCCAAGAGAAGAGCACAAAGACTGTCAGGTTACATGGAAGCGGTGACAGCTATGACAAGTGCAGGATAAGCTAAGGGGCAGTCAGCAGATCTCTTTCCCCCTTCTTCCCTCCCTGAAAAGAAAAAAATCTGCCCCATGTGCCAACCACTGCACTAACAAAGTGTCCTAGCTGGCTAAATGACTAATTGTTTCACAGGCTGAAGTCAGAGCAGTGACATAACTGCTTCAGTAGGAGACTAAATCAGATTCAGCATGCCTGCTGATACAAACAAGGGGTGAAATAAGGTCTGTCTAGTACAGTCATCACACACAGAGAGCCTTTCTTCCCTTACCACAGGCAACAAACCCACAAACCTTTATGAGAGCAAGAACCTGGACCTCATACACACCTTCTGAGTCAACATCTTCTCTCTGGCTTCATCATGTATAGCTGGATTCCATGGAGAAAAACTGTGGAGAAAAGTATAGATACCACTTAAAAACTACAGACACTGGCAGTGTCCCTCGGGTTGGTTTGCTTAGGCTTTTATGTTTGCTTGCAATAAGAACTAGCAATTCAACACATGCTACATGAAACTGCAGGGAGGTGGTTGAGGTCCCATCCCTGGAGATATTCCAAGGTGAGGCCGGATAAGGCTCTGGGCAACCTGCTCTAGTTGAGGATGTCCCTGCTGACTGTAGAAGGATTGGACTAGATGGCCTTTGGAGTTCTCTTCCAACATGGACCATACTATGATTCTAAGAAATACTGCTCAAATTCACTAGGGAGCTGACTGCTCCATCCCTACAGCAGTCCCAAGCCCCAAAGCAGTATTTACTCCATGGGTATCTCTAAGGAATGGAGGTAAGGTGTTCTGGGGTTTTGCTTGTTTGTTTTGAGGTTTGTTGTGGTTTCTGCAAGTCTTGGTTGCAGAAACACAAGTGTCTGATTATATTTAAGATTTACTCCATCCGAAACAGCAGGAAATAAGAATAGGAATATTCAAATCTTTGCTACAAATGTAAGAAAAACCAGGCCAGTCCAGCTGGCAGAGGAAGACTTCAAACCAACAACTACACCAAAACCTGGAACTCACATGATTGCATAGGGATCCTCTATTTTGGGCTGATCAAATAAATGACTGCTGCACAGTTTGACACTGTCCACCACTTTACTTTTGAACAGCTGGATATCTTTTTCATACCTGCAAGAGAGATGTAAGCAATGTTGAGTCATTCCAAGGAGGGTCATGTTTGCTCTAGAAGCACAGACCTAGCAAAGCCTCAGCTTTAATTCCTTCTGCAACCAACTCTGCAGGTAGAGCCCATAAGCTGATAAATGCCTTTACAAACCTCTTGCTTCCACAATTCTGTGCAAAAGTTTCTTAATGGATCAGGTAGTGAGAGGTCAAGGGGAAGGAGTTACAAATTGAAGAGTTGGATATAAGGAACGAATTCTTTCCTTGAAGTGGTGAGATGCTGGAACAGGTTGCCCAAGGAAGTTGTGGCTGCCCCATCCCTGGAAGTGTTCAAGGCCAGGTTGTCTGGAGCCCTGAGTAACCTGATCTAGTGGAGGTGTCCCTGCCTATGCAGGGGCGTTGGAACTAGATGATCTTTAAGGTTCCTTCTGATCCTGGCGACTCTATGTCTACCCACAGGGAAGATACTTACAGCACTGCAGCCTCAGGGTTCAGAGGACTGGTTGTATCAATCTTGTAGAAGACTCTGCGAGCGTACATTAACACCTGCCATATGTGATTGTGATTTCGCCTGAAAACGACAAAATACTATGAAGAAAAGGAACAAGTTGCTTTTGGATTATCCACCCGTGCGTTTGACCACTAACCTCCACTTTGCAAATGCTCTTTTCACATCCAGTTCCCCAGATAAAGGATCCACTAATGGATGGAATACAGGTAGATCAAATACTAAGCGCTGCGTTAGAAAAAAGAAGTTTGTTAGACAACTTCAATCCCAGCGCTAAAAGCACCAGTCAGAGGCCGCTTCCAAAGACTTCTTAATTATTACTGTATTAAAACTACGTAACGTGAAGTGATTTGTATCAAGTGTGAAACTGTAACCCAACACACCCGTGCTACATGCAGAGTCTTGTCCTCTCTCACATGCATATCAGCAAATCAGGAAACTAATCCAGCTAGCTGCGCAGGCACTAGTGCCAGCACAGGTACTAATATGAGATCAGATTAAAGGAGTGTTTCTCTTATAGCTATTTGTGACTGAAAGCTTTCTGGATACTCGAGCTACAGTCAATACTTTCTCCTACACATTTCTAACTCAGCTGTGCAGTGACAGCCCGGTGTCTCCAGTGCTGTACAGCCAGTTTCCTGTAGTGCTCACAAGAAAACTGTAGTTTCAACAACAGGTTTTAAATCTTTGTGCTGGAAAAAGAATGAGTTGTTGAAACTGTTTCCTGCTCGTTGTCCTTTGAATGATAACAGCTTTACACAAAACTTGACACCAAGCAGAGAGCTTCCTGATCCAGTAACTTGTTCTCAGCTAGAGCTTTTACACACACCAGTCCCTCGCTCTTCCTCTCTAAAGAAACCTGGCCAAGAGGGCTGGCTGCTCTGCTCTGCAGAGTCAGATGGCCTTGAGTGTTTATTTTTACTTTTTAGTGGATGCAGTAACTTTGATACTTTTCCCCTAAAAAAAGACAGCAGAGAGGGAATGTAACATCATATTATCTATCTCCTCTTAAGTTCTTTTAGTTCAGTGTAACTTGGAAGAGAGAAAGGCAAGAAATCCTGCAAGGCTATGGCAAGCACAGCACAAGTGCCTGGTTTTAACAGGCATCAAGATAACCACTACTCAGTATTTGGACACTTCTTTAAGCCTGTTGCAACACTAAGCTCCTGGGCAAGTAAGCAGCAGATAAGAGCTAAGGTAAAGAACAGGTTGATGACTTAACACACAAATACATCTGACCTCAGAAGTTCACCCTGCACCAGCCCCAGCAGTCAGAGTAGCATAATTCCTCCACAGATGTTGAGAAACACGTACAAGACATCACAAAACAGCCCAGCCAACTGGGCAAAACTAGTTGAGGGAAACGAGAAGCTATCTGGTACAGTAGCTTTAGTGAAAAGTGCTGTTTAACACACCAGCAAACAAGAAAAACCAAAGACACACAGAACCACTTACCGGGCAGTCTCCATCTGGGTAATTATCAGGAATATAGACAGTAAATTTAAACACACCATCCTGGTACAGCCCATGTCTTATGAATATTACACCAAACCACACTGCAAGTGAGAAAGGTTGCTTGAGTGAAAGAATGTAAAATTACATGTACAAAAAAGTGGGTTTACAGTTAAGTTTCAACTTACTTAACGCTGATCGGTAAGATGGCTGCACGTAGACACCTGGCAATTTCTGCTTTACAACCAAGGTACTGCAATTAGAATCAGTTTTTAGAATGGCTTCACAACTAAATCTTAAGCCAGCTGAAAACAGTAAACCCACAGCACACGACCAACAGCTTAATTCAAACACAATGCCCAAGGGCAGACTGCTCACAGCAGGAGGAGGCAGGAAACTAGTGAAACCATACTCCTTCACTCTTGCTTTTCCTACCCCACCACTTACAGTGTTACTAACAGAAAACGTTATTTCTTCTGATAACCTGTAAGCAGACAAGCAGAAATCAATTCTTCCCCCGGCAGACACATTTGATGCAAGCCAGCACTGAAGTTTCTACTTTGAAATTGGGGATTCAGTAGAAAAGTGAAGAGGAAAAATAATAAACAAAATTAATTTTGAATGAAGATTGAATTGCAGTTCATTCTAAAACATGACCAAACTTAAATGTCAATTTTAAACAAGGAGTTTTTTGGTTTGAGATTAGACTGTGCTGCAGGTCGAACAGAACTTACAGTGGCAACAGGCAGTATATGGTAACAGCGCATAAAAAGGGCAGTTAAAGAGCAGATGATGTTAGAGACCTGGATCCTGTCACTTCAGACACCTCATCCACAGGGTGGATCCAGACACTTTCCCAAACTTGCTCTTTATTTGTCTTTTCATTTCTTTTGCTAAGCCAGACACTGTGCATGTGATAATCAATGACACTACCAGCACAAAATGTGCTGTTATTACTATTTCTCAAATCAGTGAGGACAAGCAGCTGCTGGTAAGTGCAATCAGCTGTAGCTGTATGGTGTGTACGTTCTACTTAACCTTATAAATGATAAACCAAATTATTCACTTCATAGGTTTTCCAGTTATTCAACAGAGTTGGGTTAATGGATGGACCTGAACCACAATAAGACAATAAAACTGAACTCTGCATACTTGCACAAACAATAATCGTGAAGCAAAATGCTAACAGTTCTCTGCTTACAAATACCATAGTATTACCCCAATAATAAACTTCATAAACCAGGGGAGTTTACACTATTATACTAATACATTTTTACATACTGCAGAAGAAAAACTTTCTTGAATTAGGAAGTCAAGGTCATTTCCCTGAAAATACACATTCATGTTTTGAGAGTTCTTGCTTTCAATTTAGCAGTTAAATGCAAGATGTGGGCCTCAGCATTGCTTAAGGACTCCAGGGATTACATTCCACAAGGCACTACTTGCTTGGGAATCCATTATGTCTGCTACAAAGGAAATCCCTTCAGCTTTGCAGCACCAAACAGTTATGAAAGTTTTGCAGATAAATGGAGATCTGAGTACTCCCTCAGTACATCATAGATCACTAGACTGGATCAACTGATCCACAGAAAGCTCTTTAAATCACACTGACTCCTCCCTTGTAAGTTTTGTGTCAACTATCACTGAGAGACAGAACAGTCTTCTAACAGTAAGACAGACCAGGCAGTGTTCAATTTGCACCAAGTGAAAGAAGCCCCCAAACCCAAAGTTATATGCCCATAAACACATGGTACTGCTTCTGCTTCAACACTTGTTACAAACCCAGTATTTCTAATCAAATAGCTATTAGGGTAACTGGTCAGGATGCCTAAACCCAACACGTGTTTACTTCAAGCTAATATATACAACAATTCTGAGAAGCACATCTAACATACTGCTCAAAATATCATCTCACTCCCTCTCCCCTTATACCTCAGGAAATTGGGACTGCTGGTCAAGAAAATCAATTCTGTGACACTAAAATGTTGCTTTCTTCCAGGACTATGGCAGAGTCACCATTGGATCCCTGCTTGTTTTTTTTTTCTCCGCTGAAGCACAAGCCCAAAGACAGAAAAGGCACAAAAAAGTGGGAAACCTACAATTCTGCCAGGAGGGAATACTCCAGATAAAAAGGCCCGTAAGAAGCGTGTGTTCCATTTGTTGACTGGGAGGACGCAGCAGGTGATACAGTCTTGGTTATTGGCACAGCATTCTTTGGAATAGAAGGCAACTGTTTCTTTGTAGAGGCTCGCAGAGGACTGGTTCGCAGCTCTCCAGTCAAAGTTTTCTCTTCAGCATCAGGTCTCTATTAGATACAAAGAGAATTCTGAGATTACAGGCAGTATTTCACAAACATTGAACACATTGCAACAGGTTTAAAACCAGTCCTGCTAATTACAAGTTTGGCCAGTGAAACGTATCTTGGATTTGTGTCCTGTCGCTTGAAGGTGGGAAGTCAGGGGTGGATCTCTTTGGAGTTTGTTTTTAACTAGGCAATCAAACTTTGCCTACAAGTACAAAAGTAATCAATGCTGGATAGGAAATCTGCAGATTAGCACAAATGCTTAAGGAGGCTTACATTCATTTAGAAACTGGAACCAGACAGTACGTAACATCAGCTTACAAGTCAAGCCCTTTCTAGTACACAGCATATTGAGATAAATCATTTCTATGGACAAGCATCCCGGTGTTCTAGACTTGAGAGTCTTTATAAGCAGCATAGTAAAGCTGAGATGAAATAAGAATCTTGTTCAGAAAATTTCCTGTATTTCACTTCCTACCTGGGCTTAAGACACCAACAGCCCATTTGGGATTGACCATACAGCCCATTTCCACTGTGTGAGAATCACCATTTGACAGTGATACACTAAGTTTAAACAGTTCTGCTGCAGCAAACTTTCCATGCCTATGTGCTCTTTCATCTAATCAGTAAACAAAAAAAATCTAAACGCCCAAATAACCTCAAACTGGTCACTGCTATACCGCACCATGCCCAGGCCTCTGACCTTTACAGTTTGCCAGGACAAACCTAGAGCAATAAGCTTGTAATTATGCTCAGTTGTGGTGCTTAAAAGGCATGATTTAAGCTGTTGTGTTTTTAAGTGCTGGAGACCTGGACGCGCAACAAAGCCAATGTCAAAAGCCTCATCAACACAGTTATGTAAGCACTCAACATCTGAGAAGTGATTAACTCAGGAAGCATCACGCTGTAATCATTACAATCAACATTACCCAGCACCTGGCCAAGGTCCATATAACTCAGTAAACAAATGTCCTAAGTAACAAGTGTTTCAACCACTTGAAAAAGTTTGTTCCATTTTTCCTACCTGCAGATATTTGGAATAAGAAAACTCAACAAATGCCTGTACATCGACAGGCACATTCCAGCTAACGCAGCTCAAAGCCGGTGCTTGATTTTATTGATGATCATCAGAAAACACACATTCGCATTCTATCTGTAGACTGATCGATGGTCTCTCACAACACTGCTGCCACCTTTCATGCAGATCCACATCTTACAATGTCCACTCACTAAATACCTTGCGTGCAGAACTTGTAGACATGCTCCAGAAAGTGTTCATAACGCGTATTCCAACTAAAAGTGTAACTTCTCAGTGTCTTTCAGTGTCCTCAGGCTTCTCAGGTTTATATCCTAAAAATACACAGAATGAATATTCATTCTAACAGGGCACAACATATAAATAGGATTCAGATCTAATTCTGCAGCTAGCTTTACATTTCTGCAACTTCAGAAGGAAACTCCTCAGAGTTAAGACCAACAGCAGTTAAAACTACCAAAGCCCTATAATATATTACATCCCAGAACAATAATACAGTTGTTCATGAAATAGGTTTTTTGCATATGAATCCCTGTCCTTTTTTCCTCTAGGAAGACACTCTAGATTCTGTCTTGACAACTGGAAAAAAAAAAAAAAGAGACTATCTATTGCCCCAGCTCAGCCAAGGAAAATCCTCCATACATGCAGACACAAAGTTATCCCTTTACCATCCAGCACCAGACGGCACTGCAACGACAAGAGCTCCACTTCAAAAAAAATCTCTGCCATTCCCAGGGAACTAGATGATCCTCCCAGCAACAGAGGTGATCCTCCCACTGAGTGTGCATCTTGTACACACCATTTTATTTCGATTTGTGCTGGAACACCATCAGGACTAGGCTAAGCCACAGAACACATAAAATTTTCTGCAGCTTATTTAATGGTTTTACTATGAGCACTAAAGCTTAGTGATCTCCAGCTCAGCAGCTCAACAACGAGGGCCTTCAGTGGTATCTGGAGTTTCAGTGTGTCACCTACTATACATGGCCTTGCTTTGCTCTCTTTTTTTTTTTTTCAAAGTCTTGCTATTGTTTGTGCAAGAACTCTCATTTAAAGCACTTCTTGTCTGGTACAAACTATTTCCTCCAGTTCTCCTAGCACACATGATTCCTCCAAATATTTTTCCTCTTCAGCAGCCAGAAAGTCTCACAGCATTGTGAGTCACAGAGCACAGAAAGTCAAAGCAGGGCTACTGCACTGGAGCACGCCCTGTGATAGCAGGGAGATGTTTTCACTTCTCTTCACCTCCTGTCTGGAACACAGAACCTTGCCCGAGGGCTGTGCCAGGGGCCTTGTCTCTCCATGAAACCCAGCCAGACTAAGCAAGGCAGCAAGGCACCAGGCAAGGAAGGCGCATGGCATTTCCTCGGGAAACTCCAGTGTAACCAGAGGGTGAAGGAACTGACACACAGAGAACCTAAGTGCCATGGCTTTGGGAGGGAGGGAGGTAGGTGCTGGAAGCTGAGATGTAGGCTTAAAGACAACTAGCGGGAATCTGGAGATACTATGGGGTTTGGGTAGGATTGTTTTTTGTTAGTTTTGGGTGGGTAGTTTGTTTTTTGTTTGTTGGTTTTGTAGGGGTTTTTTAAACTGAGTAATATAAATTGTATTATTGCAGAACAAGAAACACCACACACAGGAACTGAGTGAGACAGAATGACTGATGTACATAAAAAGCAGCCTCACCTATTACCAGTGAAGCAGGGAACTGGTGTAAAAGCTTGACAGCTGCTGGTAGCTGGAGTTCAGTCACTGACTCCACCCTTCAGAAGCAGCTCTGCATACAAGCACACTCCCAGCTTTGTTGAAAAGCTTTTCATTATAAGGTGCCTATTTGCAAGCTATTAAGGGCAGCTTATATCACCAAACAAAACTTTACTTTCAGTCTAGCTAAACTACAGAATAACTTCCAGAGATGCTCCCACAAGGGGATCTTTCATCCAGTTGCCAGCCAACTCCTACAGGGTGTTGTCTTAAGCTTATTGTTAAACTGTGTGCAGTCTCAATCACCTGCTAAAAATCTTACTTATGGCTGAGAACTAATGACCTCAGAAGACCAAACTCCCAGAGAATAATTTAAAAGGCCTTTTAATGTGTTTTAGAGTTTATTTCTAATTACTGCTTCTAGCTACATGGAAGCTGAGAACAGAACCAGTACAGAAAAGTTATGCATAGCCACATATGTTCTTTAGTGCCTTTACCTCACAATTGACTACCCTTACATTAATTGCAAGAATAATTTTTAAAAATTAAAAATAACTTAAATGTGCCATTACCTCATTTTTAGAGTGTTTATCCTACTTCTCACTATATGGAAAGTCTGCATCAGACAAGGAGAGACAAGTCTCAGTATCTGTAAGTGGATTTCCAGGCAATTTAGTCAGCTGGTCTTACATGAGGTACCCACCATGACAGCACCTTATGGTGCTTCAACTACTGAAATCAGCAGTTTCCCAGAAGACTCAAGTAAACCCTCCTCATTTTATGGAAAGGGCATAAACATATTCAAAATCATCGTGCTGCTGCCTCTCACTGTCATCACTGCCTCATCACAGAGGCTTAGCAGTGTGCAGCTCAGCAAGACATTCTACTGGTTTCCCTTACTTCAAGGACAGAATGTAACAGTGACTCTTAAGCATTCCTCCTCCTTCCACAGGCTATTTAGGTATCTTCTTAGGTATCTTTTTCTCCAGTGTTTTTCTTCTAGCACAGCCATGGAAAGGTCTTTTAACTTCTACACACACCTAATCACCTGGACCAAGAAAGCCACCTGCTGCCAAGCATAACCTTATGCTGACCTTCATGAGCACTGAAGTACAAAACACAACAGAGCAGTCAGAGCAAGTGTAAAGCATGGCAGTACTTCATTGTAACCACTCTGAACTTCTTCAGTAAAACAAAGTTATCACTAATCAAACCCCAAATTTTAAGTACTTTGCTTTTGCACCTTTCCAGTCCCTAAAGCTGATATTCTCATTTGAGAGCACTTCTGTTGCTGATACCTACTGTCATTGTACGTCTCATATTTTCCTTAGCCATCAGCAGAGTCAGCAGAGATTAAATACAACACTAAACCAATTCAACAAATACTTGATCTGGCTGGAACTTCTTTTGTTCCCTACTTAAAAAGAAAGGGAACCACTACTACACCTTAGAATAAACAGCCCCGATTAGTCACTGCACTAGAGAACAGCATATATGGCTTAAACCACCATCACGTGTTTGTCCAGCAGGTGCATCTGTCAGCTCACACCAGTAGTCACACCTCCTCGGCACACCAACTCTGTATCTTCCTAGGACCCAAGGCCTTCAGCAGTCCATGCCTTAACCCACTGGACAGGCTGCAGGAATGCTGGCAGCACACAGGCACACTGACCAGTCGAGCCTGTTTGCCAACTGTTTCTCCACAGGCGGCTCACAGCTTTCATCGCTGCTGCTCTGAGCTCAATCCTGTAATACACCTCTCAATAACGCACCATCTGTGCCAGCCAGCACAGCCATGGGACAACACTAACAGCGCGAAAGCCACACCAGAGTTTCCCACACTAGAGTTTCGCCGGGGTCCCCGACGGGCCTTGCAGTTGCAGCACTGCGAGGTCACAGAGATGAAAACCCACTCTGGGAAGCCTCCCTCGAGGCGTCTCGTGCCGAGGCTGTGCCTCGCACTGCTGGGGAAGGCGCAGGGGGCGGCCCCAGCCTCGGCCTCGGCCTCCGCCTCGGCCCCAGCCCCTCAGGACCGTAAGCCACCGCCCCAGGAGGAGCCCTGAGGGGAAGGGCCAGGGGTGCCTCGCAGGGCCTCCCCCACCACGGAGGTCTCTGCCCGCTGCGGCTGTAGCCGGTGAGGCGGAGCCGCTCCTGCCGCTGTCCCTTCCCCAGGCGCGCGCTCCCTCACCCTTGCCGAGGCTCGCGCCGCTCCGCTCCCGCGCGGCCCAGCCCCGCCACTGCCGCTGCCGCTCCCCTCTAGCCCCGCCGCTGCCCCATATGAAGCCCCGCCCCTTCGCACTGCAACATCCGGGCCCGGCCCACGCCACGGCCAATCACCGCCAGGCGTTTCCGGGGGGCGGGGCGTCAGGACAAAGTCAGCCAATCAAAGGCACCGCCCGCCCCGCCCTGCAGAGAGGTCGAATCCAGGCTGTCACGGCGCGGGATCCCACCCCCGGGCATAGGGATTGGCTATGAATCCCGTCCGTCTGGGGCAGGCAGACCAGTGGAACAGCTGTGACGCACCTGTCCCTCCCTCAGCAAGAAGAAAGTGGCGGCTGCCTTGGAGAGGCTGCGGTGAGAAGTGTTGCTGTGGGCAAGGGCTAGGGCGAGAATCAAGCTCCGGGCGGGTCTCTGTCATCAGAGTCTCGGAGCGCGGCAGACAGCAGGCACACAGTGCTGTGCCCCAGGCTGCACGCTGGTGACAGCCTGTACTGTCGCGAGTATGGAAGTGGCAGAGAAAAGTAAAAGTCCTCCAGTACCGGTGAGTGTTACTTGGCTCCTGAGCAAACACGCCACCCTGAGGCGATCGTCCGGCCTCAGCCAGTGCAATCTTGTAGCCAAGAAGGTCAGGGGTACCCTGGGGTAAGGTTAGAAGAGTATGTCCGGCAGGTTCTCCGCCCCCCTCTGTTCTGCCCTAGTGAGACCTCATTTGGAGTATGGCATCCAGTTCTGTGCCGCCCTGCTTGAGAGGGTGCAGCAGAGGGCTGCATGAAGTTGATTAAAGGAATGGAACACCTGCCTTAGAGGAAAGGCTGAGAGACCTGGGGGCTTTCATCTGGAGAGGAGAAGAATCAGAGGGAATCTCATTAATGTCTATAAATCCATAAGGGCTGGACTTCAAGAAGGCAGGGGCAACCTCCTTTCACTTGTGCCTTGGGATAGGATGAGGGGCAATAGATTCCAGCTTGAGCACAGGATGGTCTGCCTCAACATGAGGAAGAACTTCACTGTGACAGTGATGGAGCACTGGAACAAGCTCCCCAGGGAGGTTGTGGAGTCTCATTCTCTGGAGACTTTGCAGCCCTGTCTGGATGCTTTCTGAATAATCTGCCCCACTTTTGGTCCTGCTTGAGCTTGGACTTGATGACCTCTAAAGGTCTCTTAAAACCCCTAATGATCTGTGTCCACCAAGTGCCACTTCACTCTGCTCAAAATGTTATTCTGTTGTGCTTTCCAAAACCCTTCTGCAATTTCCTGTTCTTCATTGTCCCAGATGTGAGATCTGTGTTGGCGCCTCTGCAGGGCTGAACAGCTGCCTGGGTTCGTACCCTATATTACCCACCTTCCTCTGCTGCAGTCACCTGCTCCCCCCTCTTCTTCCTGCTCTCTATATTTAGTTTTTTCCTATTCAGTGTTCTCTCTCTGTCTCTCCTGGGGAGTTTTTGTTTCCACAAATCTTTTCTACAGCTTACCCCCATCAGCGGGCTTTTCAGAGGTAGCTGTCCTCAGAGTGTCTTCTCATCTCTTGCAGGTCCTGTGGGTGATTGCTTGAGGAAAGCTGGGGTCAGGAAGGTTAAATGAAACATCATTTACTCCCTGGTAAATCAGCAACACAA
The DNA here is from genome assembly GCA_013400115.1 of Rhinopomastus cyanomelas. Lineage (NCBI taxonomy): Eukaryota > Metazoa > Chordata > Aves > Bucerotiformes > Rhinopomastidae > Rhinopomastus > Rhinopomastus cyanomelas. The sequence goes on along the minus strand of VXBP01003494.1, from coordinate 141,040 downwards.
AGTAGTTCTACTTAAATATATGATGTCTTGTAAGAGGAATTGAGAATGATGACCTGCACGCTGAATGAAAATACAGAAGCCTCAAAAAACTCCATGGCAGACATCCTTCTGATGTGAATGAGGTGCATTAATTCCACTTAAAATCTGGGCCCCTCAGTTCAAGAAGGACACACAACTGCTGGAGAGAGTCCAGCACAGAACTATGAAGATGATGGAGGGAGCAGAACACCTCCCTTGTGAGCAGAGGCTGAGGGAGCTGGGCCTCTTTAGCTTAGAGAAAAGGAGACTGAGAGGTGACCTCGTTAATGTTTATAAATATGTGAAGAGTGGGGCTCTGCTCAGTGGTATCCAATGATAGGACAAGGGGCAACAGGTGTCACCTGGAACACAGGAGGTTCCATAAAATATGAGAAATAACTTCTTCATAGTGAGGGTGCCAGAGCACTGGAAGGGGCTGCCTAAGGGGGTTGTGGAGTCTCCTGCTGGATATGTTCCTATGCAACTGGATCTAGGTGATCCTGCTGTGGTAAGGGGATTGGATTGGACTATCTTTCGAGGTCCCTTCCAATCTCTAATATTCTGTGATTTTGTGAATGCTTCCCATCATGATAATGTGACCCCAAATGCCTCTTCACATTGCTGACCTCGTGAAAGGCTTCTTTCCTGTTCTTGGCACCTGTAGAAAATATTATCAGAGTAATACAACCCTAAATAACTTCGGGAGACTATTTCTCCTCTATGTTTAGACACTGTCACCCACAAGTACAAGTGCAGTAATCTTAAACTCTGTTTCTAGGCGAGCGCAGGGGAAATGCACTGGCAGGAGGCTGTTCAGAACCCGAGTGTTTATGATCCCAAGAGTAACTGCCGGGCACCTGCCCGTGTCTCTGGGAGAAGGGGGAGAGGCAGTACTGAACTGCCCAGGCGCTGGTCGATCCCCTCTGAGCGCCCGTGGTGCTGGAGGTCCGCCAGCCCCTGCGCTTGGAGGGGGTACCCGGGCCGGCGATAGCGGCGCCGCTAGGTGGCGCTGCGCTGCCGTGGAGCTGCGATCCCGGAATGCGGGCAGGGGGGCACAGGGGGCCACTGGGTAGGGGCAGGCTGGCTACGGGAAGGAGCAGGGGACGGAGGGACGGGGATGGGCGGACGGACTCAGGGCGTGTGCCAGGCGACAAAGTGACCCGAGCCAGCGCACAGTGCCGCCCCACTGGGCGTTCCGGGAGACCAGGAACAAGGGGAATCACAGAGTGTCTTTGGTTGCAAGACACCTTCATCTAGCCCAACCTTTGTCCCAGCACTGCCAGCTCACCACTAAACCGTGTCTCTAAGTGCCAGGTCCACACGCCATTTAAATTCCTCCAGGCATCAAGACTAAACCACTGTTCTGGGCAGCCTGTTCCAGGGTTTGATAACCTGCTCAGTGGAAAAAATCTTTCCTAACCCTAACCCTGAACACCTTTTTCATACTTTCACATGCAATGCCTTTCCTAGAACAGTGTCAACAGCTTTCAGAACAAACTAACAATAAATGCAGTTCAGCGGTTCAGATGAATTTTGTTTACCATGTGAAGACACTGTACTGTGATGCAGCGATGGTTTTACATTTGTCCATGCTGGTTTCTACTGGCATAACTGCTGATAACAGGATATATCTTTTCAGCAAACCAAGAGAGAGAAATCACCAGATACCTACAATAAGTTGGTAGACAGACAATAATAGTGAAAAACTGGTGGTTTTATTTAAAATACCTGTGTGAATGAAGGAGGTTGTTTCACAGTGCACAACAGTAGGAGCTGTCAGTAAGGAGGAAGATACCAGGTCACAGCTCTCTCTTCATCCTGGAGGACAGTATATCAAACAGTATCCGAGTAATCACTTTGGAGTGGATGTTTTCTGGTGAGGCTGGAGCTGCTGAACGTCACTGGCCCCCTTGCTGATAACACCAGATATATATTTGGGAATGCCCAAATTTGGGTTCCCATACAGACCTTCACTGCTTGACTGTGGTTGCTGGCCAGACCTGTGTAACACATCCTGAGCTGCTTCGGCACACTTCTCCATTTGGATCTGAAAGTCTCTTTTTTCCTCCATTTCACCCAGATGTACCTTAGCAGAAGAGAAGCAAACAAAGTATAAGAAAGAAAAAAAGCTAAATTCATCAAGATTAATTACAAGTTCAGTTTTCTGTGAACAAGGTTGGAAACAAACAGCAAATTGAACACAGAACCCCATTCCAGCTTGCACTTAACACTGTGGTATTTCTCTCCTCTTTGAAAACCGAGTGCGGGTTGGAAAGTTTTCCTTATAGTGCTGTCAGTTACAGAGGTACTTTTCTCCCTGATGATTTTATTACAATGAAATTGCTAGAATGGCTGTAGCTGTATATACACCAACACAAAAATGCTTTTGACTGCACATTTTTTTTCCCTGAGGAAGAGATCGTATGAAACAGCGCTAACTGCATCATCAAAATTCGTTATTTAGCTCTTAGGGTACAATCCCAGGATCTGCTGTTGGTCTCTGCTCAGTCAGCAGCAAACCACTATTATAGCAGAGGGACAGATATTAAATTTGTTCCTTATAACAAGCTCCCTATCTACGCAGAGTCACTTCACACAAAGCAGAATATGTTGGTGTTTAATATTCAGACACTGCTATATTTTCATGACTGTCGATGCATTTAACAACAGGAGAGATTGGTTGTATCAATGGCTTTTAAACAGCAGAAGCTACAAATGACTAATTAACGTGCCGCAGCCCTCAAACTGTGCTTTCTTCGATACGTCTCGTGTTGTATGAAAACTACATTAAACACTGACATTGGAATGTGTTCCAGATCCCTTAATTTATGAGCTAGAAGCCCTAGTTATTGTGAGTCCATCTGAGCAGAATTCAGAACCAGGAGGTTTTAAAACTGACTTACTTTTTAAATTCCTTTTTAATTTGCTTTCCTAGTAGCCCTGATTTGAATGGGGTCAATTACAGATTTTGAAAATAAGTATCAAAAGAATATGAATCCTTGTAAATATCAGTACATGAAATTAATCTAAAAACTACAAACCCATGCAACTTATTTATGTGAAGACATTTTCAGGATGAGTCTGTAATTAACTCTATTTAATTTTTCCTAGGTACATTGACTGGTGAATTAGAATTCCTATTTTAGATCTTTTTTACAGCTTCTCTTTGATGATTTTTGCAAGGTGTTAATTAGAGTTGCAGCAGTGATTGCTTTTTGCAATACCTTCCTCTCGTGGAATGTCGTGAACCAGAATCACGTGGAACTTCCTTTCAAACAAATACATGTGTAACCTCACATTCGCACGAATAACTAAGATTACAGAGTAATCAGATTAAAGAATCTTTTTGAAAAATCACTTTTGCAGAGAACAGTCATTAAGTGGATCTGTAGGAGACAACTTTGGCAAATCAGTGAACACAGCCTGTGTAAACAACCTTTGATCAGAAGTTTCCACAATATCATTATGAACTCCCATTTTTTTGCTGTAATAGTACAATATGATGAGTGAAAGGCAGACTAAAACCAATTCACAACTGATTTTTCCATCTGAAAATTAATTTGTTGACTGAAAAATACCTACATAGTTTCAGAGATGATAAGACATAATAAAGTAGGACTAGTTTTTTCGCTCACACCTTGAGCCAGATTTCTGCACAGAAGTCACTTTTCTCCTTTCATCTTCTTATTACTTTCCTAGTAAAGTGACATATTAAGCAGGTATGTAAGTGGTTGGTAATTTTAAAAAGCTGCATATTTAAAAATCTTAGTGTATGACTGATCAAAGAACTGCATAGGAAAAGTAAAGGCTGGGGAGAGAAGGTGAAGATGCAAAAGAAGCAATCTTATTCCGTTGGGAAACTGATATGAAGAGCTACCAAAGGTTGTGTCTTGTCTGCCTTAGTCAACCAATACAATTCCAAATAGAGATGATTTAGGGCTCTTCACTCCATAAAACATCAGTAAGGATTAGTGAGATCAAATATTTAGAGAAATAATGCAGATTGTCCTCTCTAGATGAGAAGGGATATCATATCAGACCAGTTAAAGCTCATGGCTCAAATATGAGACTCTGAAAGTTTACACCCTCTATCAGCTACAAAAACCCAAACACATCTCAACCACATGAAACAGCACTGGGGTCCTCGCTTCAAAGGCAGAGAGAAAAAGCGGGATATTCTTAACATCTAGTAAACCCACATGCTGGAAGAATTGTGTTTGAGTAAGTGGCATGGCACTTTGCAGTACCTCTTGTCCCGTGCTTCCAACCCATGCCCAATCTGCCTCCTTAAGGGCTCATCCAGCCCCTCACTGAGACAATCTGCATTACAAGCTGCCCCATCATTCAGCCTGACATGTGAGGTCGGTGGCCTTAGTATCCCAGCAAACGGAAAGGTTGTCAGAAGGACTTCTTCTGTTCTATCTGTTCCTCCAAATAGAAACTATCGCCGATGCCTCCACTCCGAATTTATAACTCAGGACTGAGAAGCTACATTTGCAAACAAACAACTGAATGACAACTTAAACCCCTGTCTCATGTCCAATTATTGTGGGGTTCCATGTTCTGTATGTGCATTTTTGGCTTAAACTAAACTGAAGTACAACAGACAGCGTATAAAGAAAGCAATTTGCTATGTTTAGCTCTTTCTAAAGCTATGCTGAACACAAAGAGAAAGAAACGACTAAGAGCCTAGCATCTTCCCACAGCATCCCAGCAGCTGGGGCAGAGGTAGATGTGGTACACTCACTCTTCCACTGGAAACAGGAGTGTAGAGCCTGGTTTTGCCTCTAGTTTATTCTCAAATTTTTAACCAACAGAAGCTGAGCGGATGGGAGGCGTGGGAAAATAGCGTAACAATTGGGGTCCATTGCAATCGGATCCCTTGCAGTGAGCAAGGTAGATGGAAAATCAATTACCTGCTCAGTAGGAAGCAATTTAAAGTCAAATATGGTTACTGCTAGCTTCTGCTGCATCGTGATCAAGATGCTTCGGTGTGGCTCCCAATTCTGACTACTCACATCTGATCTGACTTGTCACAAATGTATGTTTTGGGGACATTACATACCTGTTAAAAATATTGATAAATTTCCTTTTCAGTAAGATTTCAGTTGAGATACTTCAGCTATGAATAAGAACTCATGTTAGCAAAAATGTCTTCAGTAGAACATCTCTGTCCACACCTGTTTCAAGTGTCTGGTTTTTTAGCTGAATTTTGGTAGCTTTTCTCTGGTACCTGAGCCTTTTCCGTGTGGTTTAGCCTAGGTTTGTACCACCCGTTCACTTCTTTCTGTTTCGTTATGATGCAGTGACTCTTGTTTCATTCAGTCCCATCTTCTGTCCGTTTGGCAGTTACTGAAACCACAAGGTGTTGGGGAGCTTATTTTTCCTTCTTTTTCAAGGGACACAAATTATGTCTCTGCAGTTTCAAAATGCAGTCTGGCTAGTGGTAGTTTCCCTTTATTACACTGCATTTCATTTTCAAAAGCAAGAGTGTGAGCTGAGATTAGATTTAAACTGAGTATTTCCAAACATCATGAGAATTCCTCTATCAAATAGAACTTTCATCTTAATTATCTGTAATAATTTCCACTTTGCAAATATAAGGTCCCTTAATACCTTTGGAAAATGAAGATTATGAGAGTCTGTACAAAGATAATCTTGTCTCATTTTGCAGAATTTTAAACACCTTATTTCAGATAGTAAATCTAATGTTAATTAATAGCAGGGCACAATATTAAATTTCTCTGTCTTATGAAAATCCTGGATTGAATGTTCCCTGATGCAGCATTTCCTGTGTTATTTTATATCGTGATTCCAATTTACAGCAGAGCTTATTGCTGAAAAATGTCAAGTAACTCATTGAAGAGCCAAGCAAAGGGCTACTGTCACAACAGAATTACTTTTCATTATTGCGGCACGGACTGTGTAATTATAAATTAATTTTTCTTTTCAGTACCACTGAAAAGTCTGCCTAGAAAAGTTTGGAACTCGGGCAGGTGCTTTGAGTACTTGAGCTGGAAGGAAATTCCTTGTGTTCTTTAATTCATTACACCCTCAGCTGGTGTGTATGGGTATGCAGTAGTCGGTGCAACGAACACCCAGCGCTCGTCTAAACAGACCAGTACTGTCTCTGAGCAGCTATGGCAGCTGCACTTGGAGCTGGTCACTGCATTTCCGCAAAAACTGATAACATCTTCATTTTCAATTCATTATCCTTTTCAACTCTTAACAGCAATTTTTTTGAAACCAAGACATCTCTATAAAAAAATACAGGTACCGATGTCTCTTTAAGACTGTTGCTACTTGCCCTGGTATGTTGCTTAAGGAGCACACAGTGGATGGCACGTGAACAGGACAGGGTGAGCCAGTTGTAACCCAACGGCTGTGCTGCTTCCACAAGAGGGAAGCGTGAAGCTTGCAGTAATTAATATTTCTTCCCGACGCTCATTACAGCCAAATTAACCTCCATGACAGAATAAGCATATTTAGAAATCTTTAGAAGTCTTTTAATATGAGCGATTAGAAAGGATCAATAACCACAGTAAGGACAGGAAAACTGAACTCTCCTTCCTTCCTCTTCAAGTGTGTTTGTGATTAACTCAAAGATTTTGCTTGAAAACAGTCATTAGGGCTTTTCTGTGGCTGGTGTCTTGAGAAGTTTGGTTAAAAACCGAACCTACCTAGCATCTAATTAGCAGAAAACATTTAAATCGGCTCCCATCGACTGAAATTACATGGAAGGGGTCAGACCAAAACGTAGCTAAGTAGATCTGTAGTATTTAAAAGCAATCCATGACGTCCCTCCCCCTCCCTTAGAAAAACCCAACAAAACAAAGCTGAGAAAATCCCACACCACCACCACAACACAAAAATGCTAAGCAAATTCAGTCTGGTTTTTAGTTTTCTTTGAAAAACCCCCGAAGAACCAACAGTAAGTACTGACTCTTTGGAATACATTTATGAATGCAAGTGGTTTAGACTCCTCGAATGGAATGGCTGCCACACTACGGGATCATTATTAACACACGGCTGTGACTGCTGCCTCCGCTGTGCAGTCAATGACCTTGGGCTTGTGTTACATGGATAAATTCTTCGTTTTTACTTCCGCCATCCGTCATGGCAGAATCCACTGGAAAGTGGAGTACAAATCATTCACGAATTTACAGCAGTAAGTTGGGCTAGTTCTGTGCTCTATCGTTTCTGGAAGTGAAGGCCTTTGTTTTGTGCCCTGAGGGCTGCTCTTATGCATAAATAGCCCCTTTTTCCTGCTTCTGACTCGCAGTGTCCAGCCAATACAAAAAAGATTAGGAAGTATGAAAACTGCACATCTCTCCAGCGTGGAACAATAATGAGATCTATACTTTGATTTCCTGGGAAATAAAAATTGTAGCTATACTTCCTGTCAGGCCATTCCTTTAAACATGTTCTCTTCGTAATTTGGATTTTGAATCGAGTTTAAATGGCAGTTAAAAATTGTATGTGGCAGTACACAATGAAATTTAGCTTGACAGCTTGGACATCAAAACTAAAAATAAATGACTTCACATCCAAATAATAAGTAATAACAATGTTAGCCTGCATAAGAATAGCAGGACTGGATTCAAATACAATATTAATTTTAGGGATATGAGTGACTAGGGAGAGACAGAGGCAAAGAAACAAATCCTTCATATAGCAATAGTCTCTTCTTATCCCCCAGGCAACTGGCTGCCTTTCACCTCAGCGGCAGAGCAATTATGTGGCATAATGACTGCAGTGCAAATAAGCAGAGAGATTTTATTAAACCAAATGAGCAAATCATCTGCGTATTATTGCGATTTGATTGACAGTGACAAGTGTCGAGCAGACACGGATGTGAATATGATAAAGAAGCTTGCAGGAAAGCTCTTGATAATGTTAGTCTTGATAAAGTTGCTCGGCAAACCTCTCTAAGTAAATAAAGGGGGAAGAATATGATGCATATTAATTCGCATAGTTTGCAACCTGCCACAGGACTAGAGGAAAAGTTGCAGTAGGTTCAGCACAAGGCGTTTCATATGAATTCTAAAATTGCATTTATGAGTCTCGTAGACTTTACAATAATGTATTAATATTAAAAGTAAAGGTCATTCCACATAACAGTTAAGCTGCCTGAGCTTCAACCTTTATATCAATAACCGACTCGGGCTGGGGGCACGAAGAGGAGGAAAACAAGCAGCATGGTCTGAATTATGTAAAACGTGACGTTGAGAGATGGCTGCCTGATACCTGTTTACATGTTGGTGCTTCCAGTGGGCAATTAGATTTCTGACAGCCCTGCCGTCAGCATGATTAAATCGACACCTTTCGTGTGGGAGTGTGGTTAATTGGTAGGGCCCTTCAGGCCTCCATACAAGCCACCCTCACATTGCTGACGCCCTGATGACATCAGAGCTGCCCAGACTGCAGAGTTTTGGAACTCAGGATGACTACTCTTGGAACGAGTTAACCACTGTGACTGTGGAAACCTGACGGCAACGCCCACGGAACAGAAACAACAGGGGTGAAATCACCTGTTCTGCATGGGCGCAAGAATTGTGAATACATTTGGATTTACAAGCTGAAATTGCTCCAGTGGACTAGCATGTGATAAATAGTTTTCTTTGTGTTTATTTTTTCAGATTATTTTAAATTTGGCTGTGAAAAAGCTCGGCATTATGTCACACTTCAGTTACCATTCCTCTACTACCAAGTACCATCCAGCCAAAAATTTCACTCTTTGAAAGAAGAATTGTGTCTGAGAGAGAACGTTCTTGTCATGTGAAGCACACTGTGGAAAGCATTTCTGTTTTCTGTTGTAATGCTGATTTGAATATCTAGTCAGACATATTTCAAAGGGACCAGCTTTGCGAGGCTCTGCATACTCTCAGCTGACTCCTACAAATTTTGTGCTAAATTTTAACCACGTGAGTAAACTTTCAGCAGACGCATTCAGGAGCTGACGTGCTCAGAATAACTGATGCTTGAGAAAAATACTTAATCCCTCTATAATTTACTTATGTGAAAAATATCGCAAGTATGTTTTCCATTTGGTGAGCCTGCCAACCTCTAATGAGCAGTTTGAAGGGTTTGAACTAAGGAAAACCCCAACAGAAGTACAAAGTCCATTTGTTCTCATTTGTAGTCTAACCCATTTGCTATAATAAAAATGAAATTACATTTAGATTTTAAGATTTTGATATGAAGTAAAATTTGTGATACTTAAAATATAAACTGTCTAAAATAGTGTTATGAGTCTTCTCAAACTGCTTGTGACACTGCAATCATGTAATCAACGTCGCTTCAGAAATAGTGCAAACAATGGGCATAGGAGGTTCCACATCAGTGTGAGAAGGAATGTCTTCATAGTGAGGGTGACAGACCACTGCAACAGGCTGCCCGGCGGGTTGTGGAATCTCCTCCTCTGGAGGTGTTTAAAACCCACCTGGTCATGTTCCTGTGCAACTTGATCTAGGGGATTCTGCTCTGGCAGGGGGATTGCATTGAGTGATCTTTCGAGGTCACTTCCAATCCCTCACGTTCTGTGATTTCTTTTAAGAGACAATTTAGATTCTATAACCATTAGAAGTACTACTCACATAGGTAAAGTTAACCAGCAGAATGATATTTTCTCAGACTGTAGAGAGCAGACCTGAGAAAGCCATGGTTATCACTGCCCAGTCTCCTGAGATGGTTAATCATAAGCAAAGCGCTAGCTCAGGGGTTCCCTGCTAACTCAGAGGGTGGAGTGATGCTCCTTACAGGTTCCCATTCATGACTGATCCCATGTGGCCAGTTAGCTTGCAGACTCTGACAAGATCCATGCCTGGGGTGAGGTGGTACAGCTGGAGGCCGTATCAAAACATGTGAGTGGCTTGGGGATTCCTGTGAGGCTACTAAATGCTCAGGAGCAGCTGTAAGGAAGTGTGCCTCTCTGAAACAGCTCACAGTTTGTAAAGCTGGTCAAACTGGAACACGTCCTGCACGACACAGACAGTTTGTATCAAGGCAAGGAATCATAAAACATGCCATTAGATTTTGCCTCAGTGTTTCCATCCTTTCTAAAGAAAAAAAGCACTTTTAATGTAAGAATCATCAGTAAGAATTAAAAGTGAACCCTGCCTGAGGACATCAGTTGCCCTGCGAGAACCTACTGTTTGTTCTGGTACAGCCTGTGACACACGGAGTCGTAGAAGGGACGTTTGTTATCAATATTCTAGTTCAGCCAAGAAAAAAGGGGGACTGTTCTGTGACAGTAGAAAGCGAAGAGCTTAAATATTGTGTCTAAATGTGTGTTTCCCTTGCATCCAACAGGCAGGGTCCATGTGACATCTCCCAGTCCCAGCTGGTACACCCCTTCCCATGGTGTGCAGATTGTGAGATGGCAACTCAGACAAGTTAATTGCACTTTGAAGGTGTAATGTCCACATGTTAAAAACTTGTGCTCCATTCTGAACACCCTAATGATTACCAGTAATCCCTCTAACCTGCTCTAGGTAGTTAGCAATAACTATTTAGCCTGAAGAAGAGGAGACCAAGGGGGACCTTCTCCCTCTCTACAACTCCCTGAAGCCAGGTGGGGGTCAGGCTTTTCTCTCAGGCCTGAGGCTGCACCAGGGTGGAGTTAGGTTGGATGTTAGGAAGCCCTTCCTCAGGGAAAGGGTCACCAGACACTGAAATGGACTGTCCAGGGTGGCGGTGGAGTCCCCATCCCTGGAGGTGTTTAAGGACAGACTGGCTGTGGCCCTTAGTGTCCTGGTCTGGCCAATGTGATGATGTCACGGGCTGGCTGGATGAGCTCAGAGGGCTTTTCTAGCCTCAGTCATTCTGTTATCTTTTTTATGCCTGTAATTCAAACACTCAGAGCGACAAAACCATGCCTCCAGAGCACTGAACACGCAGTCCCACTGCAGCCAGCATATGCTTAGCCACTGCATGCATGTCTGCTGCTTGGGGTGGCACCAGAAGTTACAGGCTGCATTTGTCACCCTCTCCAGTGGTAATTTCTTGGTCATTTACCTCCTCAGAAATAATGTTTAGCAGAGTAAAATAATGCTTTAGGCTTTAACTCTTAAAGGTTCTTCCCCCTTTGCCCCCCTCAGCACGCTGACTGATTTCAGCCCTTTAGAAAAATAAGCTTACTTAGGAGACATTAGTGGCATTATTGCCTCCTTTAATATTTGTGACAGTCTCCAGAAAATGTATCACAAGGTGGCATTTATTAGTGTTAGGCACAAGTAAGGGGCATGTTATTTGATTTGAATAACAGCTTGGAGCTACAGTTTGAGTCCAGAAATATATTAGTCAGAAACAATCTCATTTAATAACACAGAAACTAATAAAAGAAAAGTATTCCAACTGATTCAAAATTGAATTTATGAATATTGCTTAGCAGGATTAATGATCAAAACCCGAACCTGTTTGTCAGGTTATAACAGACTTTTCGATTTAAATGCAAAACTAGAAGTCAATGAGTCCAATGGATTGTATATTGCTTCAAAGAAAACCAGTTCATTTTACACATAAGCTTTGAAATTGGCAATAAACTTTAATTACAGGGTCAGATAATCAAATTATAATCAAATAGCCTCACATAAAATCTATGTTTGAAATTAATGAGATACAATTCTACTAGTCTGTAATATTGTACCTCTGAAAGTTACTAAAAGACATTTCATTTTCATTTAAAAGTCACCTTAAGGACTTTTCTCTCAATTTCTTCTGCATCGCTCAATTTTATTTGGAAATGTCTCATTTTTAGACCACACAGTTCTAAAGATTTTTGCATATGGAAAAATCATTTGTTATTCCACAGATACTTTCTTTATTGATAATAAGAATTTTAATGCAGCAATATGAGAAATCTTTCAAGTAGGTGCATATTTATGCATTTCTAGAGAAAGCCCTGGTTCAGATAATAAAGCTGTCTAGTTGTTCCAATGGACACACTTATTAAAATTTTCATTTAAAAGGAAATTTTTGATGGCTGATCTTAACTTGCAAGTGGAGACATAAATGCTAATGTACACTAATGCAGGATCTCTTTCATCACTGGGATGTACAGCCCAGCCATTTCTCCCTGCTCCTCGTACCTTATTTGGGAAAAGAAATTAATTTTATGTTTAAAACGAAAGATAGAAAGAATAAATCCAGATCCACTCTGGCTTCCTTACAGATTTGCTGTGTGCTTCAGGCAAGTCACACTGAATTTTCTAGCTGAGCTTTCTCAAGTCAAAAAGGTTGTCACACCCTGGAATACAACCTCAGTACAACTTCATTCGGCTTATCTTGAGACCTTATTAATTGCACTGTGATCATCACCATGAAGAGGCAAGATGAAGATGCACTGTCTGATAGAACATGTCAGAATGTAAAGAGAATGTGCAAGCACAGGAGGAGTGCAATACCCAGTGGTCATGTTAGTGCTCGATACACACAATGTCAATTTATAAAACCTAAGCCCAAATTAGCAAAAAAACTTCCACTTAAAGTTCCATTACTAAGCAAAATACTAGTACTTTTAAAAATCAAGTTACTCCAAGTTTAAAAAAAAAAGAGAGATAAATATTTAGCACAATTAATAATAGAATCACAGACTGGTCCGGGTTGGAAAGGGCCTCTAGTTCCAATCCCCCTGACATGGGCCGGGAGACCTCCCGCTAGACCGGGTTGCTGAAAGTCCCATCTACTTAGACGGATGACAACAAGGAAAAGTAGATGTTGCATGAGTAAATTACTGCTCAGTAAACTTAGGTGTGAACTTACAGAAGGGTAGTGGATCTGATTTAGAGGTGAACTTTGCAGAGTAGGGTTGATGGTTGGATGTAATGACACCAAGGGTCTTTTCCAACCTGAATGATTTTATGATTCTCTATTACATCTGGATTGGGCACCAATAGGGCACTCTGTTCTCCCTAGACTGGAGGATCCATGGGGAGAGTGGCTCCTCCAGACTGGAGGTGAACCCAGCCTGGACTGAATACTTGTGCCACATGGCAAACAGAGTCTCTTGAACAGATCAGTCAGCAACTGTGATGCACAGGTTTGTAAGGAGCCCTGCACAGGCGATGGGGAAGGAACTGTTGTCACTGACAGTTCAGCCTTTTTGCCTGTCCTAGATTGTGCCTGAGAATACATTTGGAACAGCTTAGGACCATATAAGCAGTGAGGATTCCCAAACCATACTCGTGAAATCAACCTACAACTTTCCACGTCTGACTGTTTTAAAGTTTGTTTTCTAGGCACGAGCTATTTTGTGTCAGTCTCACCACTTGGTAGCAGCCTCAACAAACTTCATCTTTGATGGTTATGCAGTTCAAGCATTTGCTCCTTTCCTCTCTACCGTGTAGGTAGGCAGGTTATGCTGGTAAATACACTCATGCCAACCCAAAGCCAAGCAGGGATCACGACAAACAAAACCTGCATTGCCCGTATTGCACACAGAACTTTCTGCATGCTGAAAAGCAGGGCTGAAAATGTTCACCTTTTACGTCCAAAAGTCTCACTGCTTCAGCCGCAGTCAGCCGGAGATTTGGACCCCGTTAGGTCCTGTACGTATGCTGAACCAGATAAAAAACAACAATTGCACTCCCAACCGTAATGCATTTCACTGGAACGGGGTAGCACCACTATGGCACCACTGCAAGCGGCGAGGAGAAAGCACGAAGCCCGAGCATGTGGCTGCTTTCATTCTCATTGCAGTCTGTACATCACAACGCTTACACTCCTCCTCCCCTGCATGTGATCTAAGTCCCCCCCAACTCTATCAGCTTCTGAGCATTTCCTTTCCTTGTAGAGGACAGGAGCCAAACAGGGCCAGTAAAATGAACCTAGTAAACATCTCGAGAGCTGCAAACAATTTTAATTGAGCTTGACATGTTATCACTTGAAGGCAATGTGTCATGAGAACAGATGAAAGAAGAGACAAAGTCGAGGACTGACCTTGGCCATGGATCCATTTCTTATGAATCCATTGGTACAGCAGGGTGCTTGGCAGAATGGCGAGAACGTCCAGGCAAACATCCCACATGCCCAGGCCCTTCTGACAGATGCTTTACACTCTGATGGTGACAAAAGAAACTGGTTTTTATTATGTTGGTTAAAGTGTGAATTTTGTTGGTGATTAACATGTTTAAGATTCCTCAAGGCAGGAATTTTATCTACTTTTTCAACTCCAACCTCCCAGTTTTCCATAAGCATTAAAAATTAACTGGTCTGGTGGCAGAGTTCAGCATTAAAATCAGAGTTACCACAAACAGAATATTAACAAAAGCTTAGGGCATGTAGAATTTTCACAGCTGGAGAAGGAAGGAATTGCAGTGACCAGGTGGAACTGCGGAGCTGTGCAGTGGTTGTCACTCGGCACAGAACAGTCCTGAGGCAACAGGCAACACACTGTTTGCCAGACGGAGCGCACCCCGTGTGTTCCTTTTGTACCAGGTTTCCTCAGCTTCAGCGTTTTTTGGAGGGGGGGTGTTCTGCCCCATCTGACTTTTACAGAAAAACATACGTTTTGGATAGGAATCTAAATTCTTTCTCTATGGAGGCAACACCAAGTTGTTCCTGTTGGACGTACTACTACCCCACTTTTTTTACTCAAGTTTTGGAAAAACAAGTAAGCAAAAATAACCTGCCAGCCAAAGGCTCGCATTCATTTGTTTCGATCTGAAAAGAAACAGATGCTGAAATCAGGTGGGTTTTCCCTTTAATCGCGTGTATTTATGAAGAATGCACAACATTTTTGAACAGATGGAACTTGTTTCTCTGCTTCAAAGTCTTTGTTAGTCAGCACATCATACAGTCATTATATTGAGGCAATTTTACTGAAATCCTTGTTATCACATAATCTACTCCTTACGAACAACTCTGAATCAAGTCTTGGGACCCAGTGTTCCCCACTCATTCCTTCTTCTGTAGGTATCAGGGTTTTATTGGACCCCTCAAAGCAGCCCTGCTTTTCTTTCTTCCTAGGATTGTAAAATCATGCTTGGAAACCTTAAAAAAGTACAGCTAAGTGCTCTTACCAGATAGAGCTGCTGGGGATGTTTTTTCTCAGAAATAAATGTGGTTTTTATTTATGGGTTTTTTACATAATCCAAATCAATTGTTTTTACCTTTTCAGGAACTTCATCCCTGTGAATATTATTTTTCAGTTTTCTGCCAATAAGGATGAAATCCCTTGAGGGCGTTTACAAATGTTGCACTTAATCTGGTCATCCAAACTCTCTTCATTTCTTCCCCCTATCAAGACAGGATTCCACGTGAAAAGGTGGTCTACCAAGGTTTGGTTAAATTCCTGATGTGAATTACCCTGCAAAAAATTTGTCTTTCTCTGGAGACTAGGGACTCTCAGCTCAAGTGCAAACAGATTCTCATTGGTTTCTTACAGGCCACTTTGTGAAAGTATTTAGAGCTGCTAGGCTGCAAGAATCTCACCCAGCCCCACGCATAGTGTGCAAAGTGCCAAGGTTCCTGCAGCGCAGCTCTTTAAAAATCATATGATCTCTGTTTTCTCAACAGATGAAGTACAGTCTGATGCTGCAGGTAGCCACCACTGGAGAGGTTTGATCAGCACAATTAAAATGAGCTCACACTCAGTGGGGCCAGATTGTGCTCGGCTGTCCCTATGCCCTGTGACCAGACATAGCAAACACATTTCTCTGTGCGCACCAATGCTCGTCCTTGCCATCACCTACGGCGTTTCATCTTCTGTAGAGTACTTCGTGTTTCATGTTGTGCACAATTTGATTTTACTGTGATGGCTCAGGAAGGTACCTTCTGAGGAAGCAGTTTGTCATCTGCTTGTTTACCCACAGCACCAAGTTTCAGTAACTCATTATAGAAACTCAGAAAAGGCTTTTGTTTTCCTTTTTACCAAGTTCACTTTTCCCTGTTCATGGAAGTACTTCCAACTGGCAGTCAGATTGCGATGGGAGTGGAACAGCAGCGTTGCCATGGCTGTGCTCAAGCCTGTGACACAGCCTGGTAGACCTGTACCAAGTTTCTGACAACTAGCTGGGCAAGTTTCCCTCGGCATACCTGAATCTACAGATGCATGGGCTCTCATAAATTTCCAACTAAGAAAATAGTCTTTGACCACAGTCATGAGTTACTTCTGCAACAATCTGCCTTTGGAAAACTCCTGCCCCCACACACGTCCTCCACCTGACCTCCCACCCTGGTAATAAGCTCACAGTATCTCAACCCCTCTGTGTTCCTGTGTCAACACAATCCCCAAACTGTAAGTGTTAGCAGCTGTGCACAATATGAAAGGACTTCTCAGACACAGGGAGACTAAACCAGGAGCACTCACAAGAGCCGCTTGCTAAACCACACACTGCTGATCACTGAAACGGTTTCCTTTCTTTACCCAGCCTTTGTAGTGGTTTTGCGCTTCTGCCCAACCTACAAATGAACTTTTTGTAACAGGAGGCCCAAAAACTCTGCACATGTGAGCATCCAAAGAGCTGGCAAGTTTTGGACGGCTTCGGCTTTCTTTTCCATGGTGAATATTCCTCGTCACTGATTGTATACTCAAAATAACTGCCTTGCTTTAAGAACTATTCACATGGCTTTGGACAGCATTGTAAATACATGCTGTATAGCAAGTGTTTCTGTTCTCGCTCATCAGTGTTGCACACACTAATGCATGGGTTTAGGTAGCCAGAATAAGAGTGCCACAAGGTTCTGTGGCATGGTGACACTTACACCACCACAAGATACGAAGCCATCACTTCAAATGACCACAGACACTGTCCTTCTCTGTAAACTGGCTCTTTCTTGTCTTCCCCATGTTCTTTTATTTGCTCTTACCTTTTTTTTTACAATATTCCACTCCAGAAGAACAGCAAGAACCTGACACACTGTTAAGTATCTACCCATGAGTTTAAAAAAAACCCAAATAACCCCAAAATCCAACATGCAAACTGAACTTCCTATAGTTTGCCAAACAATCTGCAAACGTCCCTTGAGCTGTGAGCACTGGCTATGGCTCTCTAAGAATTGTAAAGACCTTTCCCTTCCTCCTAATGGCAAATGGTGTGATGGGTGCAGCAGCAGCTGTTCCTGCGGCGTTTCCATTGAGCAGTGTGCCTGACCTTTAACTGGAGAGTTTCTTTACTGTTCTTCACTTAATTGAGGAGCTCTGCAATGAAACTAGTCCCAAAAGGTATTTCCTGTGCCCACGTCCAGCAGCTTTTTCTTTATGGTATTTTGCTACAGCAGCATGTGCTAGAGCTGCTTGTTCTCGTTCTGCAGCCCTTGTTTCTTTCCTTAATATTTGTAACCTTGCACAAACACTGGGGAAACAGGCACATCCATTCCAGCTTCAGAGCCACCAATAATTGTTCTGACACACAGGTTACCAAAGGGCACCCTCAGCAGCTCCACAGCGATCACAGTGTTCTCTTGCTGTACATAACCCTTCTGTAAAGAGGAAGGTGGTGGCCACCACTGACTTTGAGGTACTGGAAGAAAGCAACTTAAATTTACCCTCAGCAGACAGTATCACGAACGCTTTTGCAGCCACCTGGAGCACTGCTACAAATGAAGTCTCCTTCTCTGGAGATATTCAAAACCCACCTGGACACAGTCCTGTGTGGCCTGCTGTAGGTGATCCTGCCTCAGCAAGGGGGTTGCACTGGGTGATCTCTAGAGGTTCCTTACAAGCCCTGACATTCTGTGATTCTGTGACATGGACGCAGAGAAAGTATTTAGAAGGTGAACACTTTGTGTGAACTTTAGAAGAGAGTTTGGAACGAGATTTTTTTGGTGCACTCTATTGAAATAGAGACTGAACAACTACTGAAAAAAGCCTTTGGTAAAGAACTGGTGATCCTTTCTTCAATGACTCGGTCTTCCTTTTCTAATTAGACAGTTCCATGTCCCACTGCAGTTACTCGGCAGTCGACAAATTCTTGAACAACACTCTTGAGATCCGTAAACATGCTGGGTCTTGCTCAAGCCAATGCCTGTTGCTCCACACATTTCTTAGTGTAGTTACCGTTCTGTAGTTGGTAGTTAACTCTCATTAGTACATATTAACTGTTTGTATGCCAAACCTGTGGGACTTATATCTGTTAGCGCTAAGCTCTGCTCTATCAGCTTCAAGCGTCTATCTGTGTGTGACACTTGCAGTAAACTGTTTACCCCTCCTGTTTATTGCCATATTTGATGTTTAACTATTTCACCCTAATTTACTACCACCTCCTATTTGTTTTGTAAGTGAAGGACAAGATTTTAAAAATGATTTTTCATTTCCTTGTTTTTATTTAACAGAATTAATGATTCAATATGGATAGTAGTAGGTAAATAAACAGACTGGCTGTTAGCTATCGTGTAGATTCTGTGTTCCTTATCGAGTGGCTGCTTTCTTTTCTGGTAGACTGTTAGGGAGAAATGGACCCAATTCAAACTCCAATTCACATGTGTATGGCAAAAAGTACCAAATAAAGGCACATTTCAGTGATTTGGTTACGCTAGGTGCTATACCTTTTCCCAAATGGTACCTTAAACAGAGGGTGAGGATTATACTTGTAACTCAGGATCCAAAGTAGTTTAAAATCACAAGGATGCAGGAATCCCAATTAGCTGAAAGTATTGGGAGGGTGCTTGTCATCTGAGGAATGATGCTCTTGAAGAGCCTGGACTAATGAGGAGGCAAAAACGCTAACAATTTTTAAAAAGGAACCTGAAAAATCCCTGAAAGAGATTAAATGGTAGGATCCTTTATGCGTGAGAGCCTTTTGGTAGTAGAACTACTTGAAACTTAAGCCAACCCTAGCCAATCCTGGCATATAAAGAAATTGTCAATAAGCAAAACTTCTTTGCTGCTTCACTTGAAAGAAGTAGAAATCAGGTAATTTAACTGCGGTTTCAGATCAGCTTGAGGTATGCTGACACCGTGAGAGGAAAGAGTTTGTTTATTTAAACTTGGTGAATCAGTGAAGCCCAGCAGCAGACGGAAGAAGCTACGATTTTCCTCCGCACGACTGTAGATGGAGCCCGAACACAAGTAACAGCTAACACAGTTAGTGGCTTTTCAGCACTTTC
This sequence comes from Rhinopomastus cyanomelas, assembly GCA_013400115.1. Taxonomy (NCBI): domain Eukaryota; kingdom Metazoa; phylum Chordata; class Aves; order Bucerotiformes; family Rhinopomastidae; genus Rhinopomastus; species Rhinopomastus cyanomelas. The sequence continues at coordinate 121,975 of VXBP01003494.1, read as the reverse complement.
ACATCAGCGAGGTTCTAATTTTCAGGAAAAACAGTGTGAGAAGGCTGCAGTTTCCCTGGTTTCTCAATACTCCAAAGGGATTCAGTTCTCCAAAGTCCAGAGAGGAAGAAACACCGTTGTTCCAACTTCTATTCTGTCCTGCAATTATCACCTAATCTAACTTTCTCCAACAATTTCTCTGCTTAAGGGCACCTCTAGGGCTGTCAGTCCAGCTGAATTCATTTAGAAAATGAAATCCAAACCTGACTGTTCTTATTTATCCCCTACACCCATTATTCCTTTTGTAATTTTATGCTACTGTTCTGAAAGTCGAGGCAGCAGCACATTTTGTGGATTTTATTGTATTACATATAAAACACACTGCTGAAATATGGACTGCAGGAGTCCTGGTGAGGAAGGAGGGATCTTAGCACCATCTGACTGAAAGATGTTAGATGAAAGAGGAGCTATATATAGGAGCAGAAGATGCCTACAGAGATCACTGTGGCCAACAATACAGGGTTCATGAGCAGAATTAATCCTTTTCTTCCTATAACTCACTTGTTCAAAACCCAAAGTATTTCTAGATTCCTTGCAGCACAACAAACACAAACTTCCACAAAACAAACAGGCCAAACCATCAAACCAACACATTCTTCTGTACTTTGTTTGAAACTCTAAGGAGCAGTTGGCATCCCTAACTTTCTGGAAGTCAATGTGTGCATACAGGCAAGGGCTGTGGTGTAGAACTGGTGCTTGGAGTCTGAGCTGTAGCAACCAGAAACAATGTAAGTTAATGTTTATTATTTTACAAAGTTAATGAAGACCCTAATTTTATGTCAAAGTTGGCAAATCTTTCTGATTCCAAAAGTTATGTAGTAACGTTTCACACAGCCAAAGGTCTCTTTGCAAAGAGCTGGGGAGCTAAAGGGAGAGGGACAGCAGAGCTGAGTAGAAACAGATACCCTGTTCTGCACGGTGGAACGAGACTGGGTCTCTTCACTCCCTCTCCCAGTCTACAGTTTAAGGCAATTACAAGCCTCTGTGTTGCCTTCCATATTCACATGACAGAACCTCCCGACCAACACTCGGGTACATCTGCACAACAGGTGACAGCAAAGATAGCATTTGATCTCTAGCACTTAATATCCTTTCATTTAGGTGAAACGAACAACTACATGAGTTTATTTTGAAACTGGGGTTAACCAGTGGTAAACATCTGTGACACCAACAGTGTTCCATGCATTAATTGTCACCAAAAATAGTGGGTTTTAGTATGTGTTTAGGAAAGTGATTGTCTGCCTGTACAGTGAAGCTGCACAGTTATCAGCTCACGTCGCATTACTGCGGGCTAGAGCAGGTACCTCAGCAAAAAACCAGCCAGCGCTTCCAGGTTCACTACATTTACACTGAAAATAGACACAGAAGTTAAATATAAACCGAACTCAAAGTACTAGTCGGCTGGGTAAATTACACACCGATGCATTTATCTGAATTGTATGTTTAATATTGGTAGTAGTCATGAAGATGATTTTCCGATGGAAAATTATTTGCTGATTCAATTAACATGTTGTGTTAACAAGAAAAGCACCTGGGAGTATCTGGTTTTATTGCTTGGTAATGGATTCTCAGAAGAGAAGTATGATGTATCCTATTTATTAGAAGTCATTTCTTTCACTCGGGCTATACATGTACTGAAGGTTAAGGATATATTATACTGATTTACAGCTTGACTTGGTTAATTGACCTCATTTTCGTATCAATTATTTTTAGTCATTTATAAAACAGAACATTGTCTACAGGGAGATGACTTTTTTAAAGCCAGTGAGCTAACAGTTATCTTCTCATCACTCAGGACATTTCCCTAAGTGACTGATGATAAGCCTCTTCAGCTACTTTAATTTCCAGGGATATCTGGTAATTTTTACGTATGACTTTTTAACACAGGGAAAGCAGTCTGTACAGATGAATGACGTTAAATTTAGTCTGTCCTGATGCTTGTGTGCTCCAATTTATTCACAAAGACATATCATAGATGTCTGTGTGTTCTAGTTAAATACGAATCTTCAGATTCTACTTAATTACAATCAAGTTGCTGTAAAAAGCTAACCTGTCCAAAAAAATGCCAAACAAACCCCTACGTGAGCTGTTCGTAATTTTAATCTGTATTCATTTACACAATGCTAAGAGATGCAGATTTTGTGTAAGACAGAGAGATGTATTTAATTCACTCTCTTTATAAAGATGAGTAATGAACAGAGAGAAAATGAAGAACGCGGGTCAGTTCTGTCCTGTGGTGGCAGGATCAATATATTTAAACCAGCAAAACAGAGTTCAGAGAGCTCCCCTCAGAGCTTCAGCCTTTGAAATCACTTATTTGAGCTTCTACTTCATCACTTGGATCACACATGAAAAGTGAGGAAACAAGACTGAACTGCAGCGTCTTGGGGAACCTGTTGACCCACCATCTGAATCCTGCATCTGCAGCTCCTAAGCCCCGGAGCAGATATGTTTCATAATTACGTTTAACAAGATAATCTCATATTTTAAGAAAATCATTAACCAAATAAAAGATTCCTTCAACTAGAGCAGTTATAGCAGCTCATTTTATCGAGATCGACATGTGATGTTATTTAGTTATTTCATAACTCTGCTAAGGCCTTTTTAATATCTGACAGTAGAATTTGTTTTGTGGTGTTCTGGCTTACATTAGATAACCATTTTGGGATTTTATGCAAGCCATATGGAAAAATTAATCACTGATTTACTGCACATTTCCACACACAGTCAAACTAATATCTGATCACTATTGAAGAAGCAAAACTCTGCTTGGCAGTGAATACACGAGCAAATTTCCACACACATGGCTGTGTGCAGCCTTGTACATGAAAGCCTCTGACAGTCAAAATCCAAACCAATACACTGCAGCATTTACTGGGAAAAGATAATGGAGAATTGAAATTGGGAGGTACCGTCCCTCCAGAAACTACTGCTACCAAAATAACGCCAATAAAATCAAATACAAATATTGCAATATCTGTCTGCACTGCTTTGTGAAATCAGACTTTATAGTTTGCCTATATGATAACAGCTTGGGAGCCCTTCCTGATTGTCAGTTACCCTGCAAGATCTCAGTTTTGAATGTTAGCCATGAAAATGGTCATCACTGAAATGTTTTTAGTCCCGCACGGGCATTTGGGTGACGTAGCAGTTACCAATACTGCAGGTGAATAGTCTACCTCGTGACTTTTTTCTGCTTCCTGCTCTGTAACTCCTTTCTTTGTAAATTACAGTTAGCCCAACAAGGCTAGTTTGGCATCTCCAGAGCAGGCGGAACAACCGTCACCTCTTTGCCCCACTCCTGTTGCACAACATGTTTTGTGTGTCTCTTGTTGGGTTCTTTCAAAGGAGCAGTGTCCAGCAGAAGTTCGGTGTCTTCTCAAAGTCAGACTCCATTGCTTTCACACTTTATTCCAGGCAAAGCTAACAATTAAGTGACGTTTCAGTGCATCAGAAATCCATCCTCTGTTTAAGGACTCGGGCAATTTTTTCATCCCTGGGGAAAGAAGTCCAACAAAACAAAGGAGCGCCTGCTAATCCTGATTTGGGAAGTATTTAACTGCGGGGCATGGTTCACAGATGTGTTTGTGTCCTCGAGAGCTTTATGGGCAAGACAGTTAACTTTGATGATATGAAAATGTCAAGAAGAATTATCAAGGAGGAAAAACTGAAGACGTTTTCTGGGGTTAAATGGCAATAAGGAGCCATCTTTCCTCAAGAAGTAGAAGCAAGAACAATCCATTTTTCAATGAGCAGATGGTTCCCTTGAACAAAGGGGAAGGAGTCCATGGAATGGAGTATTTTAAAAGCAGAATCATGCCTCTTGTTAGCTGTTTTCTTTCATGTGTACATAGTAGTTAATCCATTTTTTAGCAAGATGAGCTGTCAGATTAACACGTTATCCATGCGAGTCACAGTTAGTCTAAACCAAGGATGTGCCTGAAAAATGATGTGCACCCACATGAAGGAAGGTTTGCACAGACTGACTTACAACACCGCTGTGGAATGCAAACCCTGCTGCTCCTTTTGCTTCTTTTTTCTTTTGCTAATGCTGACCAGAGCTCTGCAAAGAGCCCTTCTCAGCCGCTGTATCACGCTGAGCTGATACCAGCCTTGACGTGGACTTGAAAATCTTGCATCTGCCAAGCGCACCTATAGCCCTCTATTGTCCTGGGCAGCATATATTAAGACCATAAAGAATTTACTTCCTTGAAGTGCTCTTTAAAAACAGTAGTTTCACCCATTTGCAGAGCATTTGACTTGTTATTGAAAGCCAAGTGTAAGTAAATGGGATTCCATAACAGAACACCAGGATATGCCCTGTGAACAACATCCTTCTTGTCAGTCGAGGGAGCTGGTTTGTACAAGGAGCCTGTCTGTGTCAACAGCCCATTTGCAAAACACCCCTGAGTGTAGGTACCTATTGTTACAGCTCCCAGACAACAGGTAAAGGAATACAGTGGGTGCAATTTGATCTCAATTGAGTGATGACGTATTTGAAGTAAGTAACTTCTGGAGATATCTTATACAACACGGTACTGCAACAGATTGGTGTGAAACACCTTTCCACACCAACACTGCACTTCACAGCACTGTTTTACTCCCCACTCGTGTTCAACCTGTGGCTTCATTTTTCGCCCTTCAGCAGGCCAACAAAGCCCCCTTTTATCACAGCCCTCCTCTGCATCTTTTTATCATCTCCCCCAGGTAATAATCAAGCTAAGTGAAGGCAAAGCTTTCTCAGAAATCAGCTTTGTTCCAACACATGAAGATTTAGCAAGAAAGGGAAACCTCCCTATGGAAGCTTCTTAGAAGACAAGTCTCAGCCAGACATCACAGAACCATTGAGGCTGGAAAAGACTTCTAAGATCATCAAGTCATCACCTCCAGTGGTGTCAAAGGATCTGAGGCTTTTGCACACAGTCAGTGTTTGCTGTCTCTAGGAGCTGCTAAAAGTAAAGAAATAAGCTTGGTCATGAACTATCTACATGCTCCTGGCTTATCTTGCAGGCAGGTGGGCCAGTTGGTCTCTAAAGGCATCCCCACAGATGCAACAGAGCAAAGATCAGAATAAGAACATGATGTGTTTATAACCTAAGGACACTCAGCTGCCATCTGAATGCAGTTCAAAGCTACTTATAATTAGAAAGCCTGCACTAGGCAGTGGCTACAACTGTGAACAACAATAGCAGCTAAACAACAAACCCACGCACCACTGCACTAAGGAATCAAACTAGCTCAGAATTAAGACAGCATCAGATTTTAGACAAAAGGCATTAGACACAGAACAGGATATTTCACGCAGTCATTTGCCTTAAGCAGGCTTGTTACCAGCTCAGGTCAGAAAATGTTCTAAAGTGACGCTTGAAAAAAAATGAGACAAATTGCATCTGAGAATCATACAACCATTTCAGCTGGAGAGGCCATCAAGAACATCGAGTTCAGCCATTAATCTATCTGTCCAAACCCACTGCTAAACCCTGTCCCTAAGCTCCAGATCTCCACAATTTTGAAACACATCCAAGGATGGTGGTTCAGCCCCTCCCTGAGCAGCCTGTTCCAAGGCCTGAGGACCCCTTCCATGAAGCTTTTTGTAATGTCTTACCTAAACTTCCCCTGGTGCAATTTGAGGCAATTTCCTCTCATCCTATCACTCATTACTTCTGAAAAGGTACCAGCACACACCTCTCTGCGCCCTCCTTTCAGGTAGTTTCAGACAGTAATAAGGTCCCTTCCTCTTAGCCTCCTTTTCTTCAGACTTACCAGCCCCAGCTCCCTCAGCTGCTTCTCACAAGGTTTGTTTTCCAGACTCTTCCCCAGCTCTGTTGCTCTTCTCTGGACATTCTCGAGCACCTCAATGTCCTTCCTGTATTGAGGTACCCAAAGCTGACCCCAGTATTCAAGGTGTGGCCTCACCAGTGGCCAATACAGGGGGACAAATCTCTTCCCTACTCCTCCTGGCTACACAGTTTCTGATCCAAGCCAGGGTACCTTTGACCGCCTTGACCACCTGAGCACACTGCTGGCTCATGTTTAGCTGATGATCAGTCAGCACCCCCAGGGCTCTTTCTGTTGAGTAGCTTTCCAGCTGCTCACAATGTTGTGGTTTGAGTGGGTTTATTGTCCGGCTAGAATGAGGAGCTACTATGGGAACCTGTGATAAAGTAGCTTGGAATTCCAAGTTCTTTCTTAGTTTCACCATTGGCCAATAGGTGACCTTGTGAACTGGTAAGACTTGTTAGGCTCTTCCTCTTTCTGGTTTCAGGCTTCTTCACTTATCTGCTTATTCACAGAGGATGCGTGTGGCACTAGGTTGGGCATGGCGGCCATCCTGACCTGGGAACACAAATGAATGGAGGAGAGAGTGAAAGAACTCAGTGCAGAGATCAGCAGGGGAAAGGCTTTGCCTGCAATCCATTGTGTGCTGAAATGGAGAGGGTTTTTCTTTCCTTTGTGGCTGTAGGACTATCTGCGTGCTGAAAACACATAGAATAGGGAGCTGGACCTTAAAATGCCTGCTGGTGCTGAGGAATGTGTGTTTCCATAAAGAAAAAGAACTGCTGGAAGTCCCTTCCCTTTGGCAGGGTAGAGGTTGCAGCTTGCCCTGGTGATGTAAAAACATGGAATTAGTGTATTTGGGTTTTTGTGTGGGGTGAATTAAATGTGTCTTGTGGTTTGTTCCCAAATCTAGTTAGGTTCTGTTTTTTCCTGCAATTCGTAACTGGTTTGTGAGCCCTCCTTGTTTTGGTTTCGTTAAGGCCCATTAGCACATTAACTAAACTAACCCTGAAATGTTGCACCAGGTTGTTGTGTTGTTGTGATCCAAGTACAGGACCTGGACTTGGCCTTGCTGAAGCTCAGTCTGCCCTGACCCATTGATCCAGCCTGTCCAGATCTCACTGTAGGGCCTCTCTACTCCCAAGCAGATCAACACACTCACCCAGCTTGGTGTAATCTGCAAACTGACTGGGGGTGCACGCAATCTTTTTGGTCCAAATCATGAATACAGGTATTAAATGGGAATTTTGTGAGGACAAAGCTATTCTCAAGACATCTTGTCTTGCTTTAAGCCAAGTGCACACAGGATCTCAACCCTGACATATGCTGTCAAGGCAATGCCATTTCTAACAGCATGAGAGTTAGCTTCAAGTTCTAAGTCTCTTCAGTGTCATTGTAGGAAGAAGTAAGGGGAATTCCAATCAAGTGTTGTTCCAGTCCTCCACATCCCGTGCACTGAAATAAGGAAACAATGAAGTAGCTGTCAGAGGCTGAGTATTTACAGCCTTACTAAGAAGGGCTCCTTTGACCCAGCTGATTAAAACAGATTTCCCACCTACTTGACAGCCCCCAGACTGCTAAGTGAAAACATCCCAGAGCAAATAAACTAAAAAGTAACAGCAGAAGCAGCAAACAGGGACACAAGTTACATTTGAAGGTGTCTCGAGTTCACCAGGAAACCAGAACCCAAGTTAAGATCAAGCTCATATTCAGTCTTGCCCTGTAACTCAAGATGTTCAGTGACTCCTGCATCAAGCATTTTTCTCCATAGAGAAAGGAGAACAACTAATTCTTTTCCTTCTTTGTTCCAAGAATGAATTATTGATATAAATGCCATCCCAGCACAAATGCTGATGTTGTTTCATCTCGATAAATGAAGGTATCTCCTGTCCCTTTATTTTATCTCCAAAGAACCAACATAGAGGTGGGGAATCATCTGACTTATCTGATTTAATGTAGATTATAATGAAATAGAAGAACAACAGATGAGCGATGAAAACCGACAGGTTTTGTACGTGTTTGAGGTAAGGGATTTGGGTGTTTTTTTTGGTCCACTAGAAACATTGTTTGAATTGCTTTCCCTTATTTCATTTTACGTTTCAAAACAACATTCTTTTCTAAATAGACAAAAGGAACCAAGGCAAGAAACTGCATTAAATAAATCTCTAAAAACCTTTCTTCTAGCTTCAGGCTACATTGTATTTTTTGTTTCAAATACTTCCACATAAAATCAGATGTTAACTCTCTGAGTGAACCCATGTGCAAACTCTTTATCCATCAGATTAATGGCTGTGGAGCAACAGGCAACTGAACACATTTCCACTCGCATAAGGTATTCATGACTTCCCAGAAAACTTCACATTATTGCAACTACTTTTCAGTCAAATGTCTTGCACCTAGTGAGGAAGAGAATAAATTGCAATGAGACCTAATAGGAAACTACAGTAAATGTATTGACACAAGTAGGAATTTGTTTCTTTAAACAGGACCTTGTTATTCCTTCGACAGATGGGTTTTTGCCTCGCTATGCGTTTGAAAACAAAACAAAACAAAACCCAGCCTGTGCCGCAGGATGCTCAGGCTGCTCAGTGTCATAGCTCTCTTTGATGTGCTCGTTCAAGGCACAATCAATAGTGGAATTCAGTCAGCCTCTGTGCTCTACCAGCTGAGGAATATGTTAACACAGATAGGGTGGAAATAGAGAGGGAAACACAAAAAGCCAGTACTTCATACCACATTTGCATTTATACTACGCACTAGTACATGCCTTCGCATTTACACACATACTGTCTCAAATACGCTTGGCATGCAGAGGGGTTTCACTACTGGTCACTTGGATCACAGGTAGACAAGACAAAACCTGCTCGTGCCCCAGGAAGAGCAATTAACTCAGGGGTATTTGACATGAAGGTGACAATACAAAACTAAATCATAGAATCATTAGGGACTGGAAGGGACCTTGAAAGGTCATCTAGTTGAATCCCCCTGCCACAGCAGCAAAGAATAACTCAGTCTTCAGATGTATGAAAACATCTGAACTATAGTAGAAAATCACAGAATGTTAGAGGTTGGAAGGGACCTCTGAAGACCATCTAGTCCAAGTCCCCTGCCAGAGCAGGACCAAAATTAGGGCAGATCCAGATTGCTCAGAAAGACATCCAGACAGGGCTGCAAAGTCTCCAGAGAAGGAGACTCCACAGCCTCTCTGCGCAGCCTGCTCCAGCGCTCTGTTACCCTCACAGTAAAGAAGTTCTTCTTCATGTTGAGGTGGAATGTTCTGTGCTTGAGCTAGAAGCCATTGCCCCTCATCCTATCCCAGGGCAAAAGTGAAAAGACATTGTCCCTGCCTTGTTGAAGCCCAGCTCTCATAGATTTATAGACATTAATGAGATCCCCTCTGAGTCTTGTCCTCTCCAGACTAAAAACCCCCAGGTCTCTCAGCCTTTCCTCGTAAGGTAGCTGTTCCAGTCCCTTCATCATCCTCATAGCCTTCTGCTGGACTCTCTCAGGTTGAAATGTGAAAATAATGATGATGAAAGAATATGTAATCCTGGAACTTCAGGAAAATCTCCTCTTCAAATGTCTGCCCAAAATTTAATCCCTAGAAGTAAAATATTTGACATTTTTTCTCTTCTTTTTGTGAGAAAAACATCCGTAACACTGCCAGATGCCAGCTTTTGAGGTTGATCAATCTACATCCTTCCAGAAACACTGAATCATATCTGTGACTTAATCTGTGAATGCTTATAAATAAGATTGCTGTGTTCACTGTGTTTTAATTTAACACAGATAAATTCATAGTGTGTGTTTGGGTTACAGTGAAACCTTGTTAAATTGAGCATTTTGGGACCACATCACAGTTCAGATGAGAGGAAGTTCAAACTTGTGCAACATAGTGGTTGCTTGTTCAAGTCTGCATTTTCACATATTCTAATGACTTCAAAGTGTGTGTACTCGACCCAAATTCTTGAAACAGTGATAGTGGCTGCTAGAGCAAAGAGAGTGGCAAGTCAGCAAACCACAGGGTGACAATTTGATGACTGGGTTACAGAATAGTTAAGTTCCACTGTGACCCCAAACTTTAAACTGCATAGGGTTCACAGCCTCTGGCATGCTCGGAATTCAAGAAAGAAGAACACGAGCAATTAGAAAACATGACCTGTTCTGTGCTTTAGCTTTCTTAATGTCATTTCTTGATAGCTTTTTGTTCTCTTTTCCAGTTTAAGGCATCTGCTATACTGTTGTCCCAAACGGGACTGAGCTGAATGCAGTACCCTGCTGAAGAGCTCTTTTGAGCAATAATCCAAACAACCAAAGGGTTAACATATCAATCATAAAATCACAGAACATTAGGGATTGGAAGGGACCTCGAAAGATCATTCAGTCCCATCCCCCTGACACAGCAAGATCACCTAAACCGGGTCGCACAGGAACACATCCAGACAGGTTTTAAATGTCTCCAGAGAAGGAGACTCCACAACCCCCTTAGGCAGCCCTTTCCAGTGCTCTGTCACCCTCACTGTGAAGAAGTTCTTTCTGATATTTATATGGAACCTCCCATGTTCCACCTTACGCCCATTGCCCCTTGTCCTGTCACTAGATGACACTGAGAAGAGCCTGGCTCCATCCTCCTGACACCCACCCTTCAAATGAGGTCACCCCTCAGTCTCCTTTCTTCCAAGCTAAAGAGACCCAGCTCCCTCAGCCTTTCCTCATACGGGAGGTGCTCCACTTCCTTCTTCATCTTCGTTGCTCTGCGCTGGACTCCCTCCAGCAGTCCCGTGTCCTTCTTGAACTGAGGGGCCCAGAACTGGACACAATACTCCAGATGTGGTCTCAGTAGTGCAGACCAGAGGGGGAGAAGAACTTCTCTTGATCTACCAACCACCCCCATTCTGATCCACCCCACGATGCTTTCGGCCCTCTCGGCCACAAGGGCACACTGCTGGCTCATGGTTATATAAAGGTTAATTTCACGTTTCAGTAGAAATTACTTAGAATTTATTTTCTGGAGTCAGATTTAAGGTCTCTCTAGCTAACTGTCCTGACTGCCAAATGTCTAAGAGTGAGTGAATAACAACAGCAATGAAAGGCTGTAGAACACATCCTCCTAACATATTCCCACCCTCTAATTACTTTCAGACCAGGGCACTTCTGGGGCCACAAGTGGTTTCTAAGAATTCAGTCAGCCTCCCTGGACTTCTGTTCCTTGTACCTATTCTATAGGCACACCAAGCTCAACAGTGAGAGGAACATCCAAGCAGAAGCTGCTGGTCCTGGTTGATATCTCCTCAAAGTGCCAGTGAATTCTCCAGAAAAGAAACAGAAATTACCTGGTACAGAGAAGAGCAACAGGTACTAGGACTGAGAGAAAAGACTGTGTATTGCCTTTAGAACCACGCCACTGCCTCTGCAATCTCTGTCCCTGTGCAGCTGCGTTGCCACTTTGCCTTTGCCATACCCTCAGCTCTCACCAGCTGCCTCCAGGCATTTTCTTCCCTAGTTCTTGTATTTTCACAATAATTTCTATGAGCTACCCAGCTGGTAACATGCTTGAAGTTTTCCTTGTCGAAAACCAAAGACTGGATTTGGAAAAAACCCTGTTATTTCATAAAAATATCGACAAGGCCCAGTATCTAAACCTTAACAGTAACAACAACAGTGCAACAAACCTTGAAGCTAGCAACACGATGTCAGTTGTCATCTGCCACAACATTAGGTTTGGCACTTACTGCTGAGCCATTTCAGTCCTTACATGCAAACTGTTCTGACAGACACAACATGAAAGCAAAAGCACTGGCAATTGTTTTCCAGAGCCACTTGCACCGTGTTGTCGCGCGACTGGGATGATGCTCACAAGCTTTCCAGAGTTTGGCATTTGTGGTTGATTTCTCCCCAGTCTGTAGATTATTTCTGTGCATAAACTATTTTGAACTATCTTGCTTTGCTGTGGAAACCTTAGTAAGAATCTACATGTAGTTAAGCTGAACTACCAGTACTCCAGGGCAAAACAAAAAGCTCATGCATTTGTTTCTTTAAGGTCTACAGTGAAAAAGAAACAGGCCCTATAAGAAGTAGCTGAGGGAACTGGAGTTGTTTAGTCTAGAGAAGAGAAGGCTGAGTGGAGACCATCTTGCTCTTCACAGCTACCTAAAAAGAGGTTGTAGCGAGGCTGGTGCTGGTCTCCTCCCAAATTACTAATGACAGGACAAGAGGAAATGGCCTTAAGTTGCGTCAGGGGAGGTTAAGACTGGATCTTAGGAAGAAGTTATTTCACAGAATCTTGGAAGGGACCTCGAAAGATCATCTAGTCCAATCCCCCTGCAACAGCGGGATCACCCAGACCAAGTCACACAGGAACATATCCAGGCGGGTTTTAAATGTCTCTGGAGAAGGAGACTCCTTCCCTGAGAGAGTGGTTGGGCACTGGAACAGACTGCCCAGGGAGGTGGTGGAGCCACCACCCCTGAAGGTGTTTAAAAACTGAATAGCCAGAACACTTGAGGCCATGGTCTAGGAATGAGGGAGATGTTGAGATGAGGGCTAGACATGATGATCCTGGAGGTCCTTTCCAGCCATGATGATTCTATGATTCTATATTTCTATGATTAATTGAATTAGCCATGGTTGATTGATCCATGGTTGGAGGATGCTGTATGATTTCTGTAACATTGAAAAAAGAGGCCAGAAAGGGGTGGTCTGCAGCAACCAGCTAGATGCTGGCAGTACGTATTTTAGACTAAATACCTTTAAACGTTTGCAACACCAGCATGGACACAGATTCCTTGAAAATTATGTATTTTTAACTTCTGCTCTTACATATATGGAACCGAACACCAATCGATGTCTCAGGGACGTTTTTGTTAGTTGCACATGTATTTCCTTCTGTCTGTGATCTCTGTTCTACCCTTCTCAACCAGCATTTCACACTTTGCCTAACACTGGATGTGTTGGACGGTCATGCTCTGTAGAAACCCACGACATTTCCATTGCAATAAACAAGTAGAAAAAACAATAAGGTCCGTTAAATTTAATTTTATAAATAAATTAAATGCCTGATCTACTTCACACTCCTGCAAAGGCTCAAATAAAAGCCAGCAGATCACTTCATTCTAGTATGTGATCTGTTCAGTCCTACCCGCTGGCTTTCTGCGGAGCACGTACGGAGCCCCTTTTCCTCCTGTAACATCTGAACTTGTGTCTACCACACAAGTCTTAAAATCTAGAGTTAAAATTTTTCTCCAAAGAAACAGTAGACAAGTATTTCCACTCGAATTTAGTGTCTGCAAACGTCCCATCAGACAGCAGGGGGCAACTTTCACCCACAAGTCATACTTGATGAGCTCTGCTCGATCAAATAAGGACATGGGTCCTTCCAGCACTGCCCGAGTTCGTCCTGTGGGCCATAGCAGTTTTGTGAAGTGGAAGGCTTCGTTTTTAAAGCTCCCATTTTGCTCTGGGGGCGGTGCACCCATGAAACACCTCCTTTATAGGGCAGAAAAATGCTGCGAGATAAAATAACAAACTACAGCCTCCAAGCTGTTGAGACATGAAAGAGCAGAACAATTATGTCCCTCTGGTTTGCTGTCACAGGATCTGTGAGAAACCAATCTCTAAAAGGTTCTTTTTCCACACCAATATTTTGACAAACTGTTCTTGCTTGAGTAAGTAAACTGTAAAAGCTTTAACGCCTGAAAAAACAGAGCAGAGTCGGACATAGAAGTTTGTATAAATAGCGACGTGTTCATCAGCGTGCCCGATCAGGCTGTGTTTAACAACAAATCCATCACTAAGATCAAATGGAAGCTCTATAACGTGTGTCCAGTTTTACATCACGAAGTGTCGCCATGTATCTCCCTGGACTGCATATGCTAAACCCATGCGTGCTACAGGTGAGCGTGAAGTAGTGTTTTCACTAAGGGTTCTTAACTGCACTACAAAACCACACAGTTCAGAGAAAGGAGTGGTTAGGCCTAGCCTAAGCTTTTAGCAAATTTGGGCAGAACGATGGTTTCAAGTGAAGGATGTCAAATGCTGGGAGCCAAGTCACACAAACCTTCATGCTCCATTTAAGCTCTGAACCGGAGAGTAAAATACACTGGATGTCAAACTGCAGTGTCAATGTGAGGACCTGCTTGCAGATCTTTAGTCTAAATCATCCTGAGACCCCGCAGCGGCTCAGAGGGGTAAAAAACCCAATAGTCTTTGGGAGGGGGGTGGGAATAAGTGATTCTGAAAGTCTTGTCTGTCTTTAAACCCAAGAAAATACAGTCTGTGTTTGTTTTTCTCAATGATGTAACCAACAATTATTTCTCTAAACATAACCCAGCCTTAAAATAGAAACTTCCCATTTCAGTTATTGCACTTGAACTGTGTTTTACTTAATAGACAGAGCGTAACATAAACAGGGATTACAAAACGTGAAAAACATCCACCCTCCAGCAGTTCCTGAAATGAACTCACATTTCCATGTTACTACCCAAAATGCATGTGTGTGACTGGTATCAACAGTGCTTCTTTGCAAGAAAAATCAATCATAAAGAGCACAGTACAAAAAGCAGAGCAAACATTTCACCACAAGAGATTACTGGAGATTACCTCACGATCCCATAATTTGTGCTATTTCACAAATTACTCAGTGGGTTGTTTGGGTTTTCTCGCTCACTTAACCTGCGGCTGAGACGTTTCAAGCTGTTTTACTGCTGTATTTTGACAGAACTGAACTCCAGGTGAAACCAAACAGTGGATTTCCACTTCCTTTTTTCTCCCCCTGATGATTTTCCCTGAGTTGCCCTTACATGAGCTGCATGCCAGGACTCAGCTTCCAGTGCATTTGTCTCCTCACTTGTATCTGGGGTTTGATTTCAAATGGGCAGTAGGAGAGGTAGCTCCTCAGGCTGAGGAGAAGACAGCCCAACAGACTGTGGGGTTCAGCTGTGTCCTTCTCCCTCAGTAGACAATCACGCAGAAGGGACAGACGTGTTTGTAGTGAAACCTTGCATTGTCCCCCAAAGACAAAATAGCTGCAGGGGTTTATGGAGACCTTCTTTTTGAGAATATAAAAGCTTCCAAAAAACAAAGCTCAATGCTAGACCAAAGACAAAAGCAGACTTGCACCGTCTCCTGCCTCCTGCCCCTCCAGGGTCCCCTCACTTCTATGAATCATAGAATCACAGAATCTTAGGTTTTAGGAGACCTACAAGATAATCCAGTCCAACCGCCAACCCAAACCCACCCTGTTCACTGAACCCTGTCCCCCAGGGCCACACCTACTCATTTTTCGGACCCCTCCAGAGATGCCAACTCAACTCCTTTTCTGGGAACCCTCTTCCAAGGCCTCTCTACTCTTTCTGAAAATAAGTTTTTCCTAAGCATCCCTGACACAACCTGACCTCATTTCCTCTTGTCCTGTTGTCCCACCTCTCTACACTCTCCTTTCAGGTAGCTGTAGAGAGCAATAAGGTCCCGATCTCCTCTTCTCCAGACTAAACAACCCCGGCTCCTTCAGCCACTCCTCATCAGCCCTGTCCTCCAGGCCCTTCACCAGCTTTGTTGCCCTTCTCTGCACCTGTTCCAGAACCTCAACGTCCTTCTTGTATTAAGGTGCCCAAAACTGACCCCAGTACTCAAGATGAGGCCTCATCAGACCTAAGCACAGGGGGCAATCAACTCTGTATTCCTGCTGGCCACACTATTGCTGATGAAGGCCAGGATGCCATTGGCCTTCTTACACACCTGGGCACCCTACTGGCTCATGTTATCTTCCCTGTCCTGCACACCTCCAGCCTTGGTCACAAGGGCTGGGGAGTAGCTCAGTTTGTACAGAATCATCTACTCCTTTACATTTCCTTCTCTCTCTCCATTTTCTTTTCCATTTCCTCATCCTACCTTTTTTTCCTTCCTTGTCCCACAGGAAACTCCCTGTGTGACTTCCTCTACCCCAGACCAAACTTTCCCCTCCATTTCCTCACCAAGCAAAAGAGACCCACATTCCTCAGGCAAAGTCACCACATCCTTCACGGACACTACATTTACCCTGGGAAGGCTCAAGTCTTAAAACTCACACGTCCTACCTCCATTTCCTTCTTCAGCCCCTGCTGTGGTGGAGGCAAGGCAGGGCAGCAGCATGACCATGGTGCCTCTGCACCCCTGCTACAAGATGGCAGCCGTTCATAGAATCATTGTATCATTAGGGATCGGAAATGACCTCAAAAGATCATCCAGTCCA
>VXBP01003494.1:0-105922 GCA_013400115.1 Rhinopomastus cyanomelas | reverse complement strand
GGAGCACTGGACCAGGCTCCCCAGGGAGGTTGTGGAGTCTCCTTCACTGGAGATGTTCAAGGCCCACCTGGATGTGCTCCTGTGTGACTTGGTCTAGGTAGTCCTCCTGTGGCAGGGGGATTGGACTAGATGATCTTTCGAGGTCCCTTCCAATCTATAATGATTCTATGATTCTATGATTCTGTGAACTGAGAGGCCCAGAACTGGACAAATGTGGTCTCACCAGGGAAAAGTAGAAGGGGAGAAGAACGTCTATCCATCTGCCAACCGCCCCACTTCTGAAGCACCCAACGATGTCGTTGACCCTCTTAGCCAGAAGGGCACACTGCTGGCTCATAGTCATCTTGCTGTCCACCAGGACCCCCAGGTCCCTTTCTCCTACACTGCTCTCCAACAGGTCAGTTCCCAACCTATACTGGTACCTGGGGTTGTTCTTGCCCAGATGCAAGACTCTACACTTGCCCTTGTTATACTTCATTACATTTGTCTCATTAGCCTGTCCAGGCCCTGCTAAATGGCAGCACAGTCCACTGGGGTGTCAGTGACACCACCCAGCTTTGTGTCATCAGCAAACTCGCTGACAGTGCATGCCAATCCCTCATCCGAGTCATCAATGAACAGATTGAACAGGACCGGTCCCAGCACTGACCCCTGGGGCACTCCACTAGATTCAGGCCTCCAACTAGACTCTGTCCCATTGACCACTACTCTCTGGCTTCTATCCTGCAGCCAGTTCACAGTCCACCTCACTACCCGATCATCTAGAGCACACTGCCTCCGTTTGGCTGCGAGGATGCCATGTGAGATTGTATCAAATGTCTTACTCAAGTCAACATAGATCACATCCACTGCTCTGCCATCATCTATCCACCTGGTTATGCCCTCATGAAAGGCTATCAGGTTGGTCAAACATGAATTCCCTTTGATGAAGCCATGCTGACTGTCCCTAATGACCCTCCTGTCCTTGATGTGCCTGGAGACAGCATGTAGGATAAAATTGTTCCATCACCTTTCCTGGGATGGAGGGGAGGCTGACTGGTCTATAGTTACCTGGGTCCTCCTTCTTACCCTTTTTGAAGACTGGAGTGACATTTGCTATCTTCCAGTCCCCAGGCACCTCTCCTTACCCCCAGGACCTAGTAAAGATGATGGAGAGTGGCTTAGCAATGACTTCCACCATCTCTCTTAGTACACGCGGGTGCATCCCATCTGGGCCCATGGATTCGTGTACACCCAGATTGCTCAACTGATCCCTAACCCAGTCCTCATCAACCAAGGCAGGCTCCCTTCTTGTCTCGACTTCCTCTGGAGTCTCAACAGTCTTGGGCTTGATATCAGGACAGCCCCCAGAAGTATAGACAGAGGCAAAGAAGGTGTTGAGTATCTCTGTTTTCTCTGATTCCTCTGTCTCCAGGGCACCCACCTCATTCAGCAGGAGTCCTAAGTTGCCTCTAGTTTTAGTTTTAGCTGCAATGTATTTGAAGAAGCCCTTTTTGTTGCCTTGACCTCTCTTGCAAGGTTTAATTCCAAGAAGGCCTTCGCTTTCCTAGTTGCATCCCTACATTCTCTCAACAGAGCCTTGTAATCACCCAAGTGGCCATCCCCTGCTTGCATGACCGACAGACTTTCTTCTTCCTCTTGAGTTTGCCTATCAGCTCCCTTTTTAACAATGGAGGTCTTCTGGCTCCCTTCCTTGACTTCTTTCCTGTTGGAATGCTCTTTTCTTGTGCTTCAAAAAAGTGGTCTTTGAATGTTAACCAGCTATCTTGGGCCCCTTTACTTGACAGTACCCTGTCCCATGGGATTTCCTCTAGCAATTGCTTGAAAAGGCCAAAGTGGGCCCTCCTGAAGTCCACGGTCGTGATTCTGCTAGATATTCTGTTCCTACCACATGAGACCCTGAAGTCCACCATCTCATGGTCACTGCAATCAAGGCTGCCCTCAACCTTCACTGCTTCAACCAGACCCGCCTTGTTAGTGAGTACAAGATCCAGCAGTGCTCCTCTCCTAGTGGGCTCCTCCACCATTTGCATCAGTAAATTGTCACCAATGCACTGAAGGAACCTTCTGGACTGTGGGTGGCTGGCTGAGTGGGTCTTCCAGCAGATATGAGGACAGTTAAAATCCCCCTTGAGAACCAGGGTCTCTATCTGTGAGGCTGCTGTCAGCTGCCTGTAGAAGACCTCATCAGCTTCCTCATCCTGATCTGGTGGTCTGTAATAGACACCCACAACTGTGTCACCCATGCCAGCCTGCCCCTTGATCCTCATCCACAAACTCTCAACTCTCTCTTCATCCGGCCCTGGACAGAACTCAGTACATTCCAGTTGCTCTCTCATGTAAAGAACAACTCCATCACCTAGCCTTGCTGATCTGTCCCTCTTGAAAAGGACTTAGATGTCCATGACCACATTCCAGTCACTGGGCTTCTCCTTTGAGAGCCCCAGGGAAGCAGGAAATGTTGTGAAAGTTGCTGGTCCTTTCTGCTCTCTCCATCAATGTACAGAATTAGCTTGAATACAACCGATAAGTCACAAGTACTCACTTCCTTCTCTCATTAATTGTGAAGCCTCATTTCCTCACATGTAAGCAGAAAGATGGAAGCTTCCAGCTACTTAACCTCGTCTTTAATTTGAATAAAAGCCACCAATATCTCAAATATTTTTGTCTGAGACCTTTCCAAGGATTCATTTTCTTGGGAGTAAAGGAAACATTTGGATCAATGTTCCTGGGGGAACATCCTGGGATCCTCTATAGCCTCAACCTTTCTGTGGTACTGTGATGTTTGAGGCAGAGCTTCCTGGGTGCACAGAAGGTACCTGAAGGCTGTTGAGTGCAGAAGGAAAGAAATTCTAACACTCACTACCCACAGCTAAACCATGGAAATACCCCAACCTGTTGACCTCTCCTAAGTCTGCACACCAAGACTTCATCTCTTTGCTCTACATCCTTCTCTACTCTTTGATTTCTGTCTCCATTACCACTGGCAAGAGTTCATAAAAATTTACTGTCGACCAAGAGCAAGTATTTTGGGCCTGGTAGGATGTGGACTTCTCACTTCATAGAATCATACAATGGTTCAGGTTGGAAGAAACCCTAGTGCCCATATAGTCCCAATCCTGCCATGGGCAGCAACACCTCTCACCAGACTAGGTCGCTCAGAGCCCCATCCAACCTGGCCCTGAACACTTCCAGGGATGGAGCAGCCAGAATCACCCTGGGCAACCTGTTCCAGGGCCTCAGTAGCCTCACAGGGAGAGATTTCTGTCTCAGAACTCATCCCAATCTCTCCTCTTTTAGCTTGAAACCACCCCCCTTGTCCTATTACTAAAGCCTCTCGTAAAAAGTCCCTCTCCAGCTTTCCTGTAGCCCCTTGAGGTACTGGAAGGCTGCTACAAGGTCCCCTTGGAGCCTTCTCTTCTACAGGCTGAACAGCCCCAATTCCCTCAGCCACAGCAGAGGTGCTCCAGCCCTCTGATCATCCTTGTAGCCTTCTCTGGACTCGCTCCAACAGTTCCTTTTTGTATTGGAGTCTCCAGAACTGGATGCAGAGCACCAGGTGAGGCCTCACAGGAGCAGAGGAGAGGGAGAGGGTCTCCTACCTTGATCTGCTGGTGATACTCCATTTGATCCAACCCAGGACACAGCTGGCCTTCTGGGCTGCCCTTGCACGGTGCCAGCTCATGTTGAGCTTCTCATCCACCAACACCCCGAAGTCCTTCTCCTCAGGGCTGCTNGTTGGAATGCTCTTTTCTTGTGCTTCAAAAAAGTGGTCTTTGAATGTTAACCAGCTATCTTGGGCCCCTTTACTTGACAGTACCCTGTCCCATGGGATTTCCTCTAGCAATTGCTTGAAAAGGCCAAAGTGGGCCCTCCTGAAGTCCACGGTCGTGATTCTGCTAGATATTCTGTTCCTACCACATGAGACCCTGAAGTCCACCATCTCATGGTCACTGCAATCAAGGCTGCCCTCAACCTTCACTGCTTCAACCAGACCCGCCTTGTTAGTGAGTACAAGATCCAGCAGTGCTCCTCTCCTAGTGGGCTCCTCCACCATTTGCATCAGTAAATTGTCACCAATGCACTGAAGGAACCTTCTGGACTGTGGGTGGCTGGCTGAGTGGGTCTTCCAGCAGATATGAGGACAGTTAAAATCCCCCTTGAGAACCAGGGTCTCTATCTGTGAGGCTGCTGTCAGCTGCCTGTAGAAGACCTCATCAGCTTCCTCATCCTGATCTGGTGGTCTGTAATAGACACCCACAACTGTGTCACCCATGCCAGCCTGCCCCTTGATCCTCATCCACAAACTCTCAACTCTCTCTTCATCCGGCCCTGGACAGAACTCAGTACATTCCAGTTGCTCTCTCATGTAAAGAACAACTCCATCACCTAGCCTTGCTGATCTGTCCCTCTTGAAAAGGACTTAGATGTCCATGACCACATTCCAGTCACTGGGCTTCTCCTTTGAGAGCCCCAGGGAAGCAGGAAATGTTGTGAAAGTTGCTGGTCCTTTCTGCTCTCTCCATCAATGTACAGAATTAGCTTGAATACAACCGATAAGTCTCAAGTACTCACTTCCTTCTCTCATTAATTGTGAAGCCTCATTTCCTCACATGTAAGCAGAAAGATGGAAGCTTCCAGCTACTTAACCTCGTCTTTAATTTGAATAAAAGCCACCAATATCTCAAATATTTTTGTCTGAGACCTTTCCAAGGATTCATTTTCTTGGGAGTAAAGGAAACATTTGGATCAATGTTCCTGGGGGAACATCCTGGGATCCTCTATAGCCTCAACCTTTCTGTGGTACTGTGATGTTTGAGGCAGAGCTTCCTGGGTGCACAGAAGGTACCTGAAGGCTGTTGAGTGCAGAAGGAAAGAAATTCTAACACTCACTACCCACAGCTAAACCATGGAAATACCCCAACCTGTTGACCTCTCCTAAGTCTGCACACCAAGACTTCATCTCTTTGCTCTACATCCTTCTCTACTCTTTGATTTCTGTCTCCATTACCACTGGCAAGAGTTCATAAAAATTTACTGTCGACCAAGAGCAAGTATTTTGGGCCTGGTAGGATGTGGACTTCTCACTTCATAGAATCATACAATGGTTCAGGTTGGAAGAAACCCTAGTGCCCATATAGTCCCAATCCTGCCATGGGCAGCAACACCTCTCACCAGACTAGGTCGCTCAGAGCCCCATCCAACCTGGCCCTGAACACTTCCAGGGATGGAGCAGCCAGAATCACCCTGGGCAACCTGTTCCAGGGCCTCAGTAGCCTCACAGGGAGAGATTTCTGTCTCAGAACTCATCCCAATCTCTCCTCTTTTAGCTTGAAACCACCCCCCTTGTCCTATTACTAAAGCCTCTCGTAAAAAGTCCCTCTCCAGCTTTCCTGTAGCCCCTTGAGGTACTGGAAGGCTGCTACAAGGTCCCCTTGGAGCCTTCTCTTCTACAGGCTGAACAGCCCCAATTCCCTCAGCCACAGCAGAGGTGCTCCAGCCCTCTGATCATCCTTGTAGCCTTCTCTGGACTCGCTCCAACAGTTCCTTTTTGTATTGGAGTCTCCAGAACTGGATGCAGAGCACCAGGTGAGGCCTCACAGGAGCAGAGGAGAGGGAGAGGGTCTCCTACCTTGATCTGCTGGTGATACTCCATTTGATCCAACCCAGGACACAGCTGGCCTTCTGGGCTGCCCTTGCACGGTGCCAGCTCATGTTGAGCTTCTCATCCACCAACACCCCGAAGTCCTTCTCCTCAGGGCTGCTCTCAATCCATTCATCACCAAGCACGGATTTGTGTTTGGAACTACTCCAACGCACTCCAAAGGGTTCTCTGAGAGTGACCATCTAGCCAATTCCTTATCCACTGAGTCGTCCACCTGTCAAATCCATGCCTGTCCATTTCAGAGACAAGGATGTCATGTGGGACAGTGTCAAATGCCCTGCACAAGTCCAGGTAGGTGATATCAGTTGTTCTACCTCATCCACAAATGCTGAAATCCTGTCATAGAAGGCACCCGGTTTGTCAGGCAGGATCTGCCTTTAGTGAAGTGGTGTTGACTGCCACAATCACCTGCTTATTTTCCATGCGCTCAGCATAGTTTCACCATAGGAGGATCTGCTCCATGATCTTTCCAGGCACAGAAGTGAGACTAACTGGCCTGTACTGAAGGGCAAGTCAAATACAAGAAGTATTTGTTTTATAGCATCTAAGGAGCTCTTGACATTTTTTCCTCAAAGACTTTCTATCCATTTATTTTAAAAACAAAACTCCCCTTTAGTAGAAAAATCCTTCTTCCACTTACCTGCTGTAGGGAGAATGTCCCCCAGAGAGTGATGAAAAAAGACGAACAGCATGTCTCATACCCTTCAGACTTCAGAACAGGCAACCACCCTAAACAAGACAACTCAAAAGAAGGCACCAAAAGGAGACAGAACACAGAGACAGGAATCAGTGCTTTTCACAACACGGACGCTGTTGTAAGCTCCATTAATAGCTGTACGGGGGGCTACTTTACAAGTCTCCATGCTGTATGTCTGGTGCTGTGGATGGGAAAGTAATCCCCCATTACTCCCACAAACTTCTGTGAGAACCTCCATTACTAAAGGCTTTCAGCAGATAACTGTAAATTCCATTTTAAAATCAATTACAAGTGACAATAACTTGTTTGTCTTAAATGTAATAGGTGACAAACTCCCCCAGTGTGGTTCTTGCTCAGGTTATAGTCACTGTAGGCTGACACAACTGGTGCTGCTTTAGAAATAGTTCCATTCCTATGCCTTTCAGCTGAGATGAGAGCCGTACCCCTGGCATACAGACTGATTGGAAAGTTTCCAAATGAGTGTGGCTTTGGGATACTCCAGTATCCAGGGCAGAGTTGAGGGAGAGGAGAACCTCTCTCAATCTACCAGCCACCCCCTTACTGATCCACTCCAGGATCCCATTTGCCTTCTTGGCCACAAGGGCCCGTTGCTGGCTCATGGCCATCCTGCTGTCCACCAGGACCCCTAGGTCCCTTTCTCCTACACTGCTCTCCAACAGGTCAGTCCCCAACCGATACTGGTGCCTATGGCTGTTGTTGCTGAGATGCAGACATTATACTGCCCTTGTTATAGTTCATTAAATTCCTCCCTGCCCAGCTTTCCAGCTTGTCTATATATAATAAAAAAGTTTGACTTAATCTTGTCATTGACATCAGAGACTCTTTCAGCTATTGTAGCTGTCTATATGTATGAGCAGGTAATCAGAACACTTAGTAGTCACGTGATAATTCTTCAAAATAAACTTTATTGATTTATGTTTTTTGTAGTGGAAGGACTGCATTTTTCCCCAATGTTTTTCCAAGGGAAGTTCAGTTCTTGCAGCTTTAATGCACAAGGAAGTGATTTTACATTCAACCAGAATGACAGTTTGCCTAAACAGAAAATAGACTGTACAGCCAGATCCACAGAAACATGAAACAAATCACTGCAGGATCATGGGCAAGATCTGTCTTGCACTGGTGCAGCTGTGGATGCTGCTACACAAGTCAGAGTGGGTGTGGACAGAGGTTCCAGGCTTACATCCCTGTTCCCCTTGGCTCAGGGAAAAGTTTCTTTGTAAATCTAAATTATGCTAAGGATTAATGAATGAAGGTCATAGAGAGTATCATCTCAATGGAAGCCTGGTCTTGTTTGGTTGATATTATATTGAGATATATCTATATATATATAGACATATTTATTTGGTTGGTATATATTTATTTATATTATAATCTAAGCCTAATAGAACAAAACCAGGTGTAAACCGTATCAAATTGGTTTTCCTGAAACCTATACAAAAATTATCTGAGCAAACCACGCTGTTAATAATAACAGAGCTATGGTTTTAGTCAATTAGATTTGATGGCACATTGCAATGCAGCAGGCATCAAAGTCCACACTAAAATCCCAGAAGGGACCTCAAAAGATCATCTTGTCCAACCCCCTTGCCACAGCAGGATCACCTAGATCTAAAACGCGCAGATACTGGTATTTTGTGCAAAATGTTAAATGGATAAAACAAATGACAAACAAGCTCAGGCTCATGCTATCCACAGAATTAAAAACACTTTAAAACTTCAGTGGTTAGATGGTATATTGAGTGCAAAAGTGGTTTTCATATACTTAGATGCAGATTTGGCTTCAATTTGTGTGGAAGTTGTGTCCTTTTTTTCACCATGAGGACAGTCAGCCACTGGAACAGGCTGCTCAGAGAAGTTAAGCAGTCTTTATCCTTGGAGATTTTCAAGACCAGGTTGGATACAGCCCTGAGCAACATGCAAGCACACAAGCTAAACTGCGACTCGCCGCACAGTAAATTTATCAAGTTCACATAGATGTTACCTTGGTTCATGATGTGTTTGCTCTTACAGCATCCACCCCTAGGTGGACTACAAGGCTGCAACAGGCTAAAAGCAGCACTTAAAAAAAGGGGCTCTTGAGCTAAGTTGAAGTTTCCCTCTTGATAAACACACCTGGGATTCCTGGAGAACAGCAGCGATTATACCTCAGCAAAGCTGTAAGAACAAAAGTAATAGAACTGATCATCTGAGCCTGCCCGGTTCATCTTGTGCTGGATCACCGCTGGATCCAAAGCTACAACACACAAAATTTCTGTTCCGCAAAAGAGAGTGTAATTGTCACGTTTTGAAGTATGGTAGTACCTAGCATTAACAAACTGCTTTTCTAAAGTGCAGGAAGAACTGTGCTTCCTATCACGTTGCACACAATAAAGGGTACTTTTCCCCTTAGCTATCTCCAGCTAAATTCTGGACACAACACTACTAGATGGAATTTCCACTTTCTTTGCACAGTCCAGCATTTAGACCCAAGATTTAAGAGACTACTGAATGGAAAAGCAAACCTGTCTAGCATGTTCACATACTTACGTTGCATAAGATAACACAATCCATCTGCTGGAAATATCCTCAAGGAATATTATATCTGTCTTAGCAATAAACATGAATAGCAACGAGGGACAGGGTTTTTTTCATCCAAACCTGAGTAACAGTGAGCTTCGCAAAGAGGTTCACTGAGAGCCTGAGGCAAATCACGCGTGCTGACACTGGAGTTGCTGAGAACAGTTAACATGATGTAACCAAATGTCGGCCGGGCTATTTTGCAGTGACTTACCCACGAGGTCTGTGTTTAATGAACGTACGACTCTTGGGTTCTAAGTTTTCAGCTTCAGATGGTGAAGATTAAGTGCTAAGGGTGTTACTGTAAACATTTAAGTGAGATGAACATCACTGATTGTCTAATGTTACCACATGGTTTATTTCAGAAGAAAACAAGCCCTAGTGACACAGTTCTCCGGTGAGTCAATAAACAGGCACATAAGAACACTCCATACGATTCGCTGCTCTGTTTATGTGCAGGGCATTGAGTTTGGTTTGCAAAGTATTAGAAGAATAACAAGAACCTCCTGACAGAATACCACAACTAAATTTCTGAGAAGCCACTCAGTTAATCTCAGTGTTCAACCTAGCTGTTTCGAATTATTGTAATGTATAATAACAGTCTTACTGACAATATAGACACACCAAGCCAAAGCCAGCTGGAAACGGTGGCCAAAACGACGAACTAAGTGCCAGCCCCAATGACAACAAACATATGGCCTTTAACTGAAGAATGGAGGAGTTTAGGAATGCAGCTGTCTGTGGTCTCCTAAAACTTCCAGAGGAATGAAACGCTGCCAGGATTGGCAAGGTCTGGATGAGAAGTACTACTGAGGATGGCAGGCCCTAAAATGGAGTCAACCACAGGTTTCTGTTGAAATTCAGAGATTTCTGTGGTCAGAATATATTCATTCCATTGGCCTCATAATGTATATCAACAAATTAATATTATATGGACATCGTTTCAAATCCTGCTGAAGACGAAGAGCCATTACTGGAGCCATTAGAGCACAGATGGTTCGAACTCTATGCAGATATTCATACTTGCATTTTTGCATTATAGCTGTGGGTTTTTTTCTTTTCAACTGTAATGAATTGTCTCATAATCTATTCCATCTTCTTGCCATTAGCAGGCTTTGAATGTTCACAAATAGGAGCAAAGAACTCATTTTCCAGAGCTTTAATCACACAAAGAGGGAATGCCTAATTCTCTAAATGAAATGGTCTGTGATCACTGAAGCAGAGATTTAATATATCACGGCAAATTAGGTATATTTTAATAAATTACTTATCTCTCTGAATACTTTACATATGCTTATGAAGAAACATAGCCTGTTTGCAAACAGTGAAACTCTACAGCCTGTAAGATCCTTTGAAAAAATGACAAATAAAAAAGGAAATTAAAAAAAATGAAATGTATTATATCCTTGTTCTCAAGAGGCAATCCTTTTGCAGCATTGATTCACAGCTCCATTAAAAATATCAATTAAATCCTTCACTGAGATTGCTTAAAAGCTGGAAAATTAACTTTCTAAGCTAGACACTGGTTATTCAGATATGACAATCCATTTTATGTGTTTGATGTTGGTTCTAAAATGACAAAAAACAAATGAAAACAGTTGCCTGTCCCTGCAGCTCAAACTAGGTGAAGCAAAAATCTGATACCGTATGGTTTTCTCTTTGTGCTTTGACAGATGTTGCCTGAAAGTAAATTTCTGACTGTACAGGAGAATGATTGTGCCTGCCCTCCCCCTGCTCCACATCATGAGAGTCATAAACAGCTGATTATAATGTTAGTAGAAGGGTAAAAGTTATTTAAAAAAAGGTTGCAGTAATTTAATAAGTCCTGCAACTAGCCTAATTTTTTACATTTAATTGATAGGAACTACATGCATCAAAGAAAACACATACTGAGATTTAATGTGCATAAAATGGATATTAGCATTTTAAAGAGGCAGATTAACACATTAATCCAAGTAATTTTCATATATTGCTTTTAATAAAATCTTCACAGTATAAAATTCTTAATGAGGCTAATCACAGGCATTCCATTTAGTGGGGTGATTAGGGATAACATAAAAGTATTTTTAATCAGTTTTCTAAGGCTTATGGTTTTTTTATTAAAAATTAAAAATTTGACTTGCATTTTTATGACTGTTTTATGTAGGGAAAAAAATCTGGAAAATGCAAATAAAGCACATCACTCAATCATGTAGGTATTAATTATTTACATGACGTTTGTCCATTGTGGAAAGAATCTTTAGCCTAGGGGGGAATATAAAAACAAACAGACTAAAAAGTATACAAAACTTTACAACTACAAATCAAGCGTCCCTTTCATATAAATTATACATTAAATACCCTGTAAGAATTACAAAGTTCTTATCTTTGAAGCACTATCAAGCATGTGTTTACTCTGGGAGAAAGAACTTCTGTAGGCAAACTTGCCTTTCATGCCTCCTAGTCATGTTGGCATTCCTCATAGATTGAACGCAGTGCGTGGAGGGCTTCCACTGTTACTTTGAGCTTCCCAATTACCGCACTATCATCTTCTGCATCGTAAACTAGAAAGGAAACATCACAAAACAGCATTAGCAGTTTCATTTAAGCTTTTGCTTTTGTTCTGATAATTTCCCTCAGCACTTGGACAGATTAAAAGGCACGTAGTGCCTGCTTAAAAAAAAAAAAAAAAGAATAAATAAATAAAAAAGTATAAATGAGAAATCTGCCAGTTCAGGCACTCAGCCTACTGGAAACTGAGCACTCCAAGAACTTGAATGTACATCAATCAAACTATTACTGTTGGAATTAACTCAGAATAGAGGAAACTAGCTGTATATGCCAACTACCTAGATATGTTAATTACTTTTCACTATACATAAATAGAGATGTTCCACCACCTAGTAAAGACACGTAAGCATAACTAGAAATAAAGTAAAAAAATCTAGCAATTAAGCTATTTTCTACTCTGTGTATGGCCAGTCCAAATGAGCCCAGAGAGTTATGAGTATTTAAACAGTAAATTGTTTTTTCCAGTTGATGCAATGCAAAACTATTCTAATTCCAGGTTTCCAGGCAGTTGAAAAATAGTGAAGACAAAAGCGGTATTTCCCCAAGACTAAACTGTTTAACTACCTCCATCTTTGCGTATATTTTGAAGTAGTATTTAAGATTTCTATTTTACAGAAATCAGCTAAAATGATTTTAAATTGCCCACTTTTAAAAAATCTATGTAAGACTGGATGGACACAATCTCTGATGCTGTGACTACAAACAGGCTGCCAACCATCAAAAATGAGGCTTTTTCCCAGTCCTACGTAAAAAGCAATTTCAAAGCAATTTCCACAGCAGACAAACGGCAAGGTTTGGAAGCAAAAATATGGGATAAACTTCCATCATTAATTTTGTTGATAGCGCTACTATAGGAGAGACTGGATGTTGTTTTTGGAGAACCAAGCCGTCTTGTATCTCCTTGGAGAAATCAACTGTGAACTGGCAACTTACAAAGCAGACCTGCTCGTCTTTACACCTTCTAGTCGTAAGAACACTAAGATAAATGTAAACGATGATATCAGC
Organism: Rhinopomastus cyanomelas; assembly: GCA_013400115.1. Taxonomy (NCBI): domain Eukaryota; kingdom Metazoa; phylum Chordata; class Aves; order Bucerotiformes; family Rhinopomastidae; genus Rhinopomastus; species Rhinopomastus cyanomelas. The sequence goes on along the minus strand of VXBP01003494.1, from coordinate 93,428 downwards.
AGACAGTGTTAAGTCTACTTTCTCAGTTGTAATATTGTTATCTCTGAGACATAGTGTTACGCGTCTTGTACTCTTGCTTAGCCATTCACTTTATTGCTTCAAGTTTTATGTAGGCCACTTTCACACCATTGACAATGAAAGGAACAAGAGATGAAAAACATACACGTTTGCAGCCCTCAAAAAAAATAATGCAAGTTGATGGTATCTAAGTTAAGAGTTATTAGATCTCTGTGTGATAGCATCCTATGAATGTCCCTATGTCTGGGTTTATTCCTTTCCCCTCAAACCAGCAGCTACTTCATAAAGTCTGTACAGGAACTCTAGTTATTGTATCAATACATTTAACTGGAGTGTGTGCCCAGATCTTAAACCCTTTACAATGACTTAGTCCAAGAAAATATCTTGATTTCTTCTATTTTGGCCATGACCTGACACGTATTAGCCTACAATTCATTTCAAGTCTCTGAAATGCTCAGAAAACATGGTGAAGGATGCAATAACTAACTCTATAATGTACAGCACCTGCAAAAAAGGAGAGGAGCGTTGACAGGAATAAGAATAGAAGTATTTCTATCTATTACTATCAATTAGTATTACTTTCATAGAGAGAATGCACACAAAGTAAAGATTAGTCCAAATGTGTTATGATGAGGGGCAGGAGTGCTCCTCCCTGTACTGAAGTAGTTGCCATAACACAGTCATGTTTACCTTCTGAGAGAACAATCAGTAACAAACACCAGTCCTTCAGTCAGGAGTCTGAAGAGCTTTGTGAAAGGTGACTTCCAAGGGTACAAAATTGTATTTATCTCACTAACCAATGTTACTGAATGGGAATGATGGCAATGGGAATTGTGGCCAAAAAATCCTGGAAAAAAGCAATTTTCCAGACCAAGACTGTGAAACACCTTTTTGGAGGAGATGTGCTTTTGTTACAACTACGTGGAGAAAACTTAATGGTGGAGAAAAGATGAAGTGGTTCAGACACAGTTACAAGTGCATCAAATCCATGTATTATTTTAAATGGTATAGAAATTGGCTTCTTAGAATTTTCCTTATCGTGTTGTTGGAACTTTGACGCATACTTTGAGGGTTTTAGCTGCAGCACAGATGCAAATCATGCATGATAATGGAAATGGATAAGAAAGCCTATTTCTCTTTCACTACTCAGCTCCCCATCACTTAAGAAATGGTAATTAGACATTGCAGCAGAAGTAACAAAGTCAAGTTAGCTCAGCATTCTGCTGGGGCTAATGAGAATTTCGGGTATGCTGAGCGTACCTTGAGGACATGGGTGCACTGCGTCTGGTAATCAAGCAACTTCACTTACCGTTGCAGGAGAGAACTGTTTAGTAACAGATATACTCTGAGCTGCTTCACAGACCTTTACCACAACAGGGAAAGAGGATGGAGATGACCAGATAAGGAGAGAAATGCACCACAGATAACTATGTCCTGGTTCCTTGGGGAACAGAATATCTAAGCAAGGAGAAAATTTTCTTTCACTGTCTATGAAATGACTGAGTAGTCTTCTCCAGCCCTCTTATTACAGCTATAAAAATGTTGTCCCAAGACCCAGGAAACAGAAGATTCCACATCTCCTACTCACTTCACTTTAATGAGTCACAGTGAAATTTTGGTCACTGTCTTACAGAAGGATGTTTACTCTAAACTAACACCTAACCAAAGCCACCAGCATTTGGTATTATCCCTGACAGCAGTGTGCTCTTGTGGCCAAGAGGGCCAACAGCATCCTGGGGTGGATCAGAAGTGGGGTGGTTAGCAGATCAAGAGGGATTCTTCTCCTCCTCTACTCTGCACTGGTGAGACCACATCTGGAGTATTGTGTCCAGTTCTGGGCTCCTCAGTTCAAGAGGGATGTGGAGCTTCTGGAGGGAGTCCAGTGTAGGGCAACGAGGATGACGAAGGATAGGGAGCATCTCCCTTCTGAGGAGAGGCTGAGGTAGCTGGGTCTCTTTAGCTTGGAGAAGAGAAGACTCAGATGTGACCTCATTAATGTCTGTAAATATGTGAAGGGTGGGTGTCAAGAGGATGGAGCCAGGCTCTTCTCAATGTCATCTTAGTGATAGGACCAGGGGCAATGGTTGTAAGCTGGAACATAGGAGGTTCCACATCAACTTGAGAAGAAACTTCTTCACAGTGAGGGTGACAGAGCACTGGATCAAGCTGCCCAGGGAGGTTGTGGAGTCTCCTTCACTGGAGATGTTTAATACTTGCCTGGATGTGTTCCTGTGTGACTTGGTCTAGGTGATCCTGCTGTGTCAGGGCGATAGGACTGAATGATCTTTCGAGGTCCCTTCCAATCCCTAATGATTCTATGATACAGGTTTCATATGGTGGCCATGAGCTTAAGTTACTGTGAAGTTACATGAAGTTACCACATAACTTCAAATAACGTGTAGACATCAGCAACACAGAATTACTGACATACATTTTAATTAAAAATACATATTTATAGTCTTACTAGCATGAAGCACGTAGTATAAACAAGAGAATTGCAGTAAGTGCACATGCCCTGAAAATGATGATCTTTTATAAGCTATTAACTCGGAATGCTGCTTGGTTTTTCCTGATTTTGTTTTTCAGCAGATTGCAAGGAATAACAATAGTGCACAGTTTTGCAAACAAATGTGGAAGCCATTAGTGAACATTAAAGAATTTCTTATTGAAACAACGCCAAACAATTTCTGGCACAGCAAAGCTTGCAGAAAAAAGCAGAAATCCAGAAAATAATGTTTAGGTTACAAAAAAATAATCTTTAAAACTTACCATCAAGGTCTTGCTCAATGACATCTCTTTGCTTCTGGAATATCTCTCGCAAACTGACATAAGCAAACCCAATATCTTCGCACTCAAGTTCCTGTTCATCTTCTGGGGGATCGGTGACAACAGTAAATCGTAGGCTTAGCATGAAAACAAGAAAAAAAAAAAGGGAAATATATTTTATCTTCCAAAACAGTGAAAAAGTAGCTCAATAAAAGGCAAACCCCATGCTCTATTTTACCAGATAAGCACAAACCAGAATTCTCTGCCAACTACATTAAACAGTTTCTAAGACAAGGATAGTCTTGAAGCCTCTATTCAAAATCTCCCCTCCATCTCCAGCATTATTTAGCAGTACTAGTACTACAGCAGGCTTACAGAATTGTTCCATTTCCTACTGATATTGTAGTGACAGGCAGAACAGTCTAAGGATTAAAGACTTTTCCACATTTGAAACCTGCAAGTTTGTTTGGCTCAGCTGCTGAACCAACTGTTCAAGTCACCTGATTTCCTTATAATTATACCCCATAGGTAAAACCCCAGATAGTATATATGTATTCTGAGGCTTTTAGAGCAAAATTCATTTATCTAGCATGTCAAAACACAGTTAGGGGCTTTTGTAGGTTCAGGGTATTAATTTTACTGTGTTAACCGTACCCTGCCAAGTACTTGATGTGAAGAAATGAAAATGATCCATAAGCAATAATGGAGAGGTTTATGCTTGCTGGTTAAAATCTGTGAAAACCATAAACTTGTTTAAAAAGTTCAACTGCTTTAGTTCAGTCAGGTTACTTAAGATCAACCTGTATGATTATTTCAGATTTGATGCAGAGCACGGTAAGAAGTAAAACTTTTCAGTAGTCCCCAGTTACAGTGCTGGAACACATTACTTGGATTCCTGTCAGATTGGACTAAACTAAATGGAGGATATGCTCCACGAGTACCTAACCCTAATGCACACCACTGCAACAGACAGTCATATCATCAACTAATAGTCTGAATTCTCAAATTCATCATAAAAATCAATGTGTTCTGAATGTCAGAACATCAGCACCAGCTGCTTTGCACTAGAGATTCTCTGGTGTGCACCACTTGGTAATTTGTACTTAGTAAATTTTAAGCCATGAATGGCTTTCTGTTCCCTGTGGTGGGAGACATGAAGTAAGTAACCTAGAAAGAGAAACCACATCAAACTTCTTCCTGCTATCAGAAATACTAGCCAAATTCAGTGAAGCATATCTGTCCATTACATTAAGTGTAAAATGTTTGCTGAGACTTTTCACACCTCATTCAGACCCCTGGAGAGCACATTCTAGCCAAGTTCATATTCCACAGAAATACCAGGAACCTAAAGGTAGTTTTCTCAAAACGGTATCTTTCTAATGTTTTATAGATTCACTGTTTAAAATTGGACCTTACACAGAAATTTGTCCTGCACTTGTTCCCTTTGACTAATACACCTTGCATTTATCTTCATTTTTATGTACCTGCTTTACACACAAAAAAAAAATACCCTGTGAGTGCAGCCTGGGTAGAAAGCGCTGGAATACTTGCCATACATTCTACACACAGTCACAGCCTGCGTGTCCATCCGAAATATCTGAGCCCAACAACTACAACAAATATTTGCATTTCTTCTGTGAACTTAAATTGCTATCATTGCATCAAAGTATGGTTTCTCTTTTAAACACATAATTCCAGGATTGTGCTGGAGCTGAATGGAGTTAGTGGCTCGTGTTGGGGCCAGAAACATCACAACTGACAGAATGGTAACTACTTTTTTTTGGAATGTCTTGGCAATGCTGTTGAGTGCTTGTGAGCTTCACAGCCCAAGTCAGTAATGACCAAGTTGTGCAGAATCCCAGTCTACAGGAGAGGACATATCAGACAAAATACAAACAAATCTTCCTGAAAGACTTTAAACATAACCACAATGGCAATATGCTTTTATAACATACTCTTACTAACACACACAATATACATGTTTGTCACTGAACCCAGACACATATTGAAAAGTGTGTGTTTGAAAACCAATTCTGATGGCAAAAAAGGAAAAATATCGCAGCTATTTCAAACAGTAGGTGGTTGACTGAATAAAATGGATCTAACTTAGGATTCTGGCAGAGAGCAGCAGCAAAACTGCTGACAATCAAAAAGAAATACTTTGATATGTAAGATAAACATAAAACTAAAATAAAATCAGTTGTAAAAACAAATGATCAAACTGTTGAGTGCTGGGTACAGGTCTGTTTTGTCATGATTCAGTATCACTGTTACATCAACTCAATTGGAGACACCAGCTTAGCAGTTAAGACACAAGAGAAAGAGATTAATGCTGGATTAATTTTAATCACTTAAAGGTACCAGCTACTACTACAACTTGCACAAAAGCAGGCCTGGACCACTTGGGACAGTTCCTTATAGCCAGAGTGGACATTGTTCTTACTGGTCCACCTTCTGGTGGCTTGAATATGGGAGTATTTCATATTCAAGTACTTTACATGAATTGAGCAAGCTTCAGCAAAACAGATGAAAAGGACAGCACTCTATCACCTTACAGTTCCAATATGTCTAAGAGATCAGAATTCTGAATGAAACCTTTGCTGCTCCTCAGGCAAGAGAAGATTTGAACTCCATGGGAACACTCCAATGAGTGGACAGCAAGAATCACACCACAGTCACTTTTGGTTTTGTATTTTTAAAGAATATTACAGACGCTTTACGTTTAGAAAACATCACTTTAATGTGATGTTCTGCTTTAAAAGTTGAACAGGATTTGGAAGTCTAATTTGTGTGTTTTCTGTAGAAAAGTTTAAAGTTTGGGTTTAAAAAGTTGAAAAGAAAAGCGTTTTCCCCTACATTCCCTCCTCTTCTCCCCACCCAGTGACTTCCACCTACTCTTTGTCTTCTTTGCTTCTCTCCATCTTGGACTGTTAGGAGATGCATTAATGCCACATTAAAATGTCTTCTGGCCTTTCTTCTCCAAACTGAGTCAGTTGTTTCACTGCCTGCAGATTCATGTGGTTTGGTTAAACCCTCCTTTGTGTGTGATGCTTTAGCTAAAAGGTCTTGGTTGAAATAGAGTTGGGGTCTCCGATCCATGACATTAGTGGTGACCCAGGTGGGACAGACAGGGACAGACAAGGACTCACACAACATTACACCACTACACTTGGTTTTCTGCATTTACAATAAATTGTAAGAGGGGGTTTTTCATGGTTGAACTGACTAGAAAGACACATTTGCATTGCTCTGGAACACACTGCACAGGAGTTCCTCACTCGGCTTCACTCAGCACAGAATGCGCAAGAGTACAGCTAACGTCTGATTGTACTTTAGCACAGACTCACTTCTGTAGGAAACTTTGATCATACTAGGAATTCTTGTATAAATACAGCTACATATATATCAAATTCCTCTCCTGTACTTACCTCTAGGCTCCTAGACTTTCTCTCTAGCTCAGTCCCACTTTTCTATAGCACCAGGTATCAGTAGTCACTTCCTGCAGGAATCCCAATCCTACTGACAGGATAAGAAATCCTGATGTGTGGGAAGATACCTGCTAGCCACTGCAAGTCTAGGGAGCTAAATGGAAATGTCTGCTAATAAAGGGCCAACAGAAAAGTATATTAAAAAAACCTTGCCTTTAGCTTAAAATATGCTGTACAGTGAAGCATAAAAACCCAGTCAAATACTTATTGCTGTTGTTATGATACCACTGGAAGGTGTTACCACTGTCTGGGAGTTTGGAGTTCTTGCATAAAAGCTGTCACGGAAATGAACTCAATTCAATTCAAATTCTTTATTCAAGAGATCAGTCAATTCTAAGCAGCAAAGAGCAAAGCTTGTGTGTTAATCCAGTGCATTAACAGGAAGCTAACAATGCTGCATACTCCTAAAACATGGATGTGTAGACTTGGGAGAAAAATGACTACACATAGGCAGCTTCTTGGAGTAACAATCATTTCCAACCAAGAAATGATGAACCTGTCAGGATCAGCCTGGAAACCTCTTGCATAAACCTGTTCACTCTTGTTATCACAGCAGGGTGACTGTTACGGGAAGGGATTCCTCCATTCTTCACATACATCTCACGTGACACTTGTCAGAAGAGCAGATACAGTACCGCTGGGTCTGAGAGCACCATGAGCACAAGCTGGCATGATGAATCAGGTACAATTCTGTATATGACCCAAATTTCTACACTTGGAAAATGTTGAAGGGCAACTGTGGAATAGGAACTGGAGAAGAATAAAAGATAACTGTGATGCAGGTACTGTAATTAAATGGCCTGCCAGAAACTTCTCCTGTTATCACCGAGTTTAAAGACTTGAAGAGATAAACAGACAACTACAGGGTTCTGACAGGAAAATAATTTTTTTTTGTTTAATAATGTTAATAAGTGCATCTTCCTAACATAATAATCGGAATCCTTATTAAACTGGAAAAGAAACAAACCGAAAGAAAGGCGACCTGTGTCACACGACAGGGTTATGAGAACAAGCAAGTGCTCTTACAACATTCCCACATTCATGAGAGAGACACTGCCTGCCCAGAAACGTAAAGACAAAGATGCTTGTCAAAAGAGACGAGCCATCGCTGTGGTATGTAACGATGCCTAGATTAAACAAGATTTCAAAGTCTCTTCCTAGTCTCCTACTACTTCATGCTCATATACCTCAGACCTCATACGACAGAATCACAGAGTGGTCTGGGTTGGAAGGGACCTCAGAGAGCATCTAGTCCCAACCTCTCAGCAGACCAGGTTGCTCAGAGTCCCTTTCAACCTGGCCTTCAAGACTTCCAGGGATGGAGCCGCCATATCACTTGATTAAGGAGTATTTTCTCAAGTACCGAGCAGTCTTGCATTCTGCCACTAAAGCTACTTATTCAAATATGGAACAAACCCAACATTTCTAATAAACACAATGATTTCATAGCAAGAAATGAAATAGAAAGAAGAGAAAAATCAACTTCGTTTGGAAATCTTATATTTAATGAACAGTAAACTACATACCCAGCTAATTTTATACTGGATACTAGGTACGAGTATAAGCTGGGGACTGACCTGTTGGAGTGTAGTGTAGGGGAAAGGGTCTTGGGGATCCTGGTGGACAGCAAGATGACTATGAGCCAGCAATGTGCTCTTGTGGCCAAGAGGGCCAACAGCATCCTGGGGTAGATCAGAAGGGGCGTGGTTAGCAGATCAAGGGAGGTTCTTCTCCCCCTCTACTCTGCACTGGTGAGACTACACCTGGAGTACTGTGTCCAGTTCTGGGGTCCTCAGTTCAAGAGTGATGTGAAGCTTCTGGAGAGAGTTCAGCGTGAGGCAACGACGATGATANTTGGTTTAGGTGATCCTGCTGTGTCAGGGGGATTGGACTAGATGATCTTTCCAGGTCCCTTCCAATCTGTAGTGATTCTATGATTCTATGAAAAACTTCATCACAAAGAGGTTGTCAAGCACTGAAATAGGCTGTGCAGGGCACTGGGGCGGTCACTGTCCCTGGAGGTATTTAAAGAATGTGTAGAAATAGCAGTAAGTTTAGTGCTGTATTTGGCATGGTTGGATTTGATGATGTTTAAGGGTCCTTTCAAAATTAAATTGTTCTAGGAAACAAAACATCCTTTCCCATACAAGTGCTGTGTTAATCCACATTTATATATTTCCAATGTAAAAGATTATTCACTGCTGGATCTTGTACTCACCAACAAGGAGGGTCTGGTTGAAGCAGTGAAGGTTGAGGGCAGCCCTGGTTGCAGTGACCATGAGATGGTGGACTTCAGGGTCTAACATGGCAGGAAGAGAATACCTAGCAGAAACACAACCCTGGACTTCAGGAGGGCCAACTTTGGCCTTTTCAAGAAATTGCTAGGGAAAATCTCATGGGACAGGGTACTGGCAAGTAAAGGGGTGCAGGTCAGGTGGTTAACATTCAAAGATCACTTATTTGAAGACCAGGATAAGAGCATTCCAACAGGGAGAAAGTCAAGAAAGGGAGCCACAAGACCTGTGTGGTTAAAAAGGGAGCTGATAGGCAAACTCAAGAGGAAGAAGAAAGTCTATCGGTCATGCAAGCAGGGGATGGCCACTTGGGGTGATTATAACGCTCTACTGAGAGAATGTAGGGACTCAACTAGAAAAGCCAAGGCCTCCTTGGAATTAAACCTTGCAAGAGAGGTCAAGGCAATAAAAAGGGCTTCTTAAAATACAGTGCCACTAAAACTAAACCTAGGGGAAACGTAGGCCCCCTGCTGAATGAAGTGGTTTCCCTGAAGACAGAGGAATCAGAGAAAGCAGAGATACTGAACACTTTCTTTGCTTCTGTCTATACTTCTGGGGGCTGTCCTGATATCAAGCCCCAGACTGCTGAGGCCCCAGAGGAAGTTCGGACAAAAGAGAAGTTTGCCCTGGTTGGTGAGGACTGGGTTAGGGATCAGTTGAGCAATCTGGGTGTACACAAATCCATGGGCCCTGAAGGGATGCACCTGCGCGTGCTAAGGTAGACAGCGGAAATCATTGCTAGGCAACTCTCCATCATCTTTGATAAGTCATGGGAAGCAGGAGAGGTTCCTGGCAACTGGAGGAGTAAGTCACTTCAGTCTTCAAAAAGGGTAAGAAAGAGGATCCAAGTAACTATAGACCAGTCAGCCTCACCTCCATCCCAGGAAAGGTGATAGAACAATTTGTCCTAGATGCTGTCTCTAGGCACTTCAAGGACAGGAGTGTCATTAGGGACAGTCAGTATGGCTTGACCAAAGGGAAGTCATGGTTGACCAACCTGACAGCCTTTTATGAGGGCATAACTTGGTATACAGATGATGGCAAAGCAGTGGATGTGGTCTATCTTAACTTCAGTAAAGCATTTGACAAAGACTCCCACAGCATCCTTGCAGCCAAACTGAGGTAGTGTGGACTGGATGATCGGGTAGTGAGGTGGATGGTGAACTGACTGCAGGGTAGAAGCCAGAGAGTAGTGGTCAGTGGGACAGAGTCTAGCTGGAGGCCTGAATCTAGTGGAGTCCCCCAAGGGTCGGTAGTGAGACCAGTCCTATTCTATCTATTCATCAATTACTTGGATGAGGGATTAGGGTGCACTGTCAGCAAGTTTGCTGATGACACAAAGGTGGAAGGTGTGCTGTGCTGCCATTTAGTGAGATCTGGACAGGCTGGAGAGCTGGGCAGAGAGAAATGTAATGAAGTATAACAAGAGTAAGTGTAGAGTCTTGCATCTGGGCAAGAACAACCCCAGGTACCAGTACAGGTTGGGGACTGACCTGTTGGAGAGTAGTGTAGGAGAAAGGGACCTGGGGGTCCTGGTGGACAGCAGGATGACTATGAGCCAGCAGTGTGCCCTTCTGGCCAAGAGGGTGAACAGCATCGTTGGGTGGATCAGAAGTGGGGTGATTGGCAGATGGAGAGAGGTTCTTCTCCCCCTCTACTCTGCCCTGGTCAAAGCACATCTGGAGTATTGTGTCCAGTTTTGGGCCCTTCAGTTCAAGAAGGACATGGAGATGCTGGAGACAGTCCAGTGTAGAGCAACAGGCTGCCCAGGGGGTTGTGAAGTCTCCTTCTCTAGAGATGTTTAAAAGCCACCTGGATATGTTCCTGTGCGACCTGGTTGGGTGATCCTACTGTGCCAGTGGGATTGGAAGTTCCTTCCAATCCAAAGTTCTGTGATTCTGTGAAATGCAATGTTCTTGGGGCCATGTTGGCTCCTTTTTGATGTTCAGGATTAGGCTACAGCTGCAGCTTTAGCTTAACAGTTGTCACAGGATGACCACTGACTCGTTTACCTACGACATGTGACAGCTGAATATCGTTTATCATAACTCTGAGGAATTCTTGATATGCAGAAGACATTCCTTTTCCTAGGCTTCTGGATCACTATGGAGTAGTCACTGAGGGAAAATCTGTGTTTGCCACACAGACTTTGTGAAAGAGAATTCCCTCTCCCTTTCTGGTTTTTTCTCTCTCTCCCTACCTTCTTCCTCTATCTCTACAAAGATTAGTATCTTTGCAGCATTTTTGACGGCTTTGGCCAATTTGTCTTTTAACCCTTTCTTCAGCCTCTGTTAATAAAACGTGTTATTCTTTTCTTTACTATAACATCATCTCAGTTGTGTTATTCTCCCTGTTGTGTCCAAACTGGCACAAAATAATCTCAGCCAGGACAGCAGTATTTCTATGTATTATATTAATTTCTGTTTTAACACCTGGTACTTCTTCAAGGACATTCATTAAAATTACTCTTCTTTTAGAAGAAACAAGAAGCACATTATTTATTTATGTATTTATTTTATAAAATAGACCAAATAATTAGGAATATCATTTATACCGAAGTCTTTTGTGACAGGTAGTAAGTTCCCCTGAAAACACCACCTGATAGACATAACACACTCTCTGTTCCTATAGGCTGGCACAGCACAAATACGAGTCAAGCGTCAGGCTAAACCATGTGCAGGGAAATTTTAATTATATTTATATCCTTATTAATTTGGTTTCCTGAGCTTTAATTCATTACTAGTATCACTGGCATATAGGCGGAATCTTTCCATAAATTTTGTTTCTTGGTGGTAGTCTTGCTAGGATAAAGTGTGGAACTACATGGCTGATGAACTTCCTGCCCTGCTATGTAGTCAACATAGAACTGAAATGTCAGCACAACCCAAAGAAATGCACTGAGAAATGCACCTGGAGGACAAGTGCATGATAGCACATGTTAAAAAGGGACAGAGATGTACTGGAGAGAGCCCAACAGAGGGCTACAAGGGTGATGAAGGGACTGGAACAGCTGCCTGACAAGGAAAGGCTGATAGATTATGTTTTTTTTTAGTCTGGAGAGAAGACTCAGAGGGGATCTCATTAACGTCTATAAATTCATGAGTATAAATCCATATTGATACCCTGCTGGGTATCAACAAGGCAGGGAAAACCTTTTTTCACTTGTGCCCTGGGATAGGGTGAGGGGCAATGGATTCCAGCTTGAGCAAAGGATGTTCCACCTCAACATGAGGAAGCACTTCTTTACTCTGAAGGTTACAGAGTGCTGAAACAGGTTCTCCAGACAGCGTGTGGAGTCTCCTTTTCTGGAGACTTTGTAGCCCTGTCTGGATGTATTCCAGAGTGATCTGCCCTAGTTTTGGTCCTGCTCTGGCCAGGGGGTTGGACTTGATCTTTGGAGGTCCCTTCCAATCCCTAACGCTGTGTGATTCTGTAAAAGAAGAGTGGGAATGTTTTGGGCAAAATCTTGCAGCAGTTATTTTAGCTTATTTCTGCCTTATCTTTGTTAATTGTAGCATAAATATCCAAGTATTTATAGTCAGAATTGCTGCACAGATTCTGCCTATTTTCTATCACTGCATTACCCCTCAAGAGCAAACAAGACTGCTGGTATTGTTAAATTCTTAGTAGAAGATGTTATCCACTTTCCTAAAATATATGGTAAAACTAGTCTTCTGCTTGTTTATTAAGACTTTTCTTTGAATCTCCAAACCTAAGAACGTTTTGGTATGTTACTTCAGTCCCAACAAGCAATCATTTCATGGTTTCTTATGCTCCATTCCAGTCAGTTCTATTTACTGGCCAAAATGTGAAACTCAGCTTTACAAGGAAAAGAAAAGGAAGCAAGATCACACTCTTAACTGCAGAGTGACTCTGTGATCTGTGAATAAATACATATTTACAAGTATCCCTTACAATTTCAATGCAATCAGCAGGTATTCTACTCTCCTGAAAAATACAGGAATCTTTAAATTAACAGTTGTTCCATTTTAATGAAGATTGACCTTCAATCCCCTGACCAGAGTAAACAGAATCAAAAGATGTCATTCATTCTCTCAAAGTAACACGCATGCAAATTTAGTGTTAAGGGCTCAGAAAAGATTTAATTTATACTCTTTCTTATATGAATTTTTTTCATAGATGCCTGCTCTATCGTTCTATAGATCTGTTTATCTTCGTTTCTATCTCTATGCATCCATCCATCCATCCATCCATCATCCACCTATGTACCTACCTACCTATCAATCTATCTACTGTACGCTGTTTTTTGGAAATTCTAGGGACAACGTATCACTAAAACATCAAGAGAGGTTGCAACATTCCACACTACACAAACCTACAGAGGTAAGAAATGTAGATCAATCACCACATCAGAATGTCAGAATCATTCCTAACTGAAACAAAATTTTCTCTAGTTAGTTAGTTATGTATTAACTTCTCAGGAATACCTCATAAAAAAAGTCAAACAATATTGCAAATCATGAGCACCCTTTGCCAAGATCATTTACAGAGGTTTTCAGCACTAGATGTACCTGTCAGTATGTTGATCTGGCTTTAGAAGCATAGACTTGAGATACTCTCTTCTCGCACTGTTATTTGCCTTATCCACGTAGATCACTGCAAAGCAAATCAGAATTCAGATAATTAGTTACCTATTTGTTTTTGTCTTTTAGAAGAAAGAGCAAAAAGAAGTGAGGAACAAAGGAAAACAAACATTATTTCCCTTGTCTTTCCCAAAGAAAAGCACTAACGTCAGGATCAAACTGGAAAGGTCACGTGATGTCACGGCGCATCTCCGGCAGCTTTGTGTGCACACTGTCACAACAGATCCAAGCAGCACCTAAGCATGCCACCGTGCTGTCAGCTGCTGTTAAAGGCAATAGCAGTCAGGATTTTAAAAGCCAGTGGTCTTTACTGCTTTGTATTTGAAGTGATTTACTGCATTTTCTTCCAGCGAGGAAGCTAGTGATAATGATAATATATGGCAGAGCGCTTGTCCTTTTTGACAGCCTCAGTAATTTAATCTTCCTTTCCTGCCACAATATTTCAATAGAAGAAACATCTAGACCAATGGACTGGACAAAATTCACTGCCTGGAGAGTGTGTGTGAGTGCTCTGAAAGCCTTTTTATTATTTTAATTTGAAATGCAAACACAAGGATCAGTTTTTAATTTGTGTCCCACAGTACATTTCACTACAGGGAGAAATAGCATTGGTTTGGAAAAAACAAGAAAAAAAACGAGAGACAGGGTGTAGGAAATACTTTAAGAAGTGTTTGAGTATCTTAGGTTAAGAAACTAACTGCTTGCTTGCAAATGGTCGATCGGCCTAGGTATTAGTGAACCAGTGTGAAAGATTATAAACATTCAGATTGTGAAAATCAAACCCTGCTGTTAAGGGAATTACCTTTAGTATTTTTTAAAGTATGGAATACAGCTGAAAAATCATGCTAGGACAGAACTAGAACCAATATAACCCTCTGAGGAACAAGCACTGGTCTTTGGAACATTTTTGGTTTTGAACATAGGAGATGGAGCTAGAGATTCGTCTGTTTTTAAATTCTAACATCTTTACTACCCATTCTCTTCTACTATGTCACTTTTTCACTCTCTTTTTCACTCTCCACATCACATCAAATTTTCCTATGTGCTGACAGAAATCTTTAACATACTTCATACTGTCTTCTACTGTCCAAAATAAACTTATTTGTATAACCACAATGGAAATTGCCAAGTCAAGAAGCAGAAAGTAGTGGAATAGAGTATGGAAGAGATATTAAAAGGCTAATGTTAATTCCTTGCAGAGGGTAATTCTACAAACATCCTTCCAGGCGGCACACCTTCCACAGCTACTGGTTCTCCATTTTTTTGGTCTTAACTGGCCAGTAGAATTGTCATCAGAAATTAGCTTCTAATGACGCCAGTACAATTGGCATCAGACTCATCTCATTAGAGGAAATTACAATTTATCACCTTTTGCTCAAGTAACAGAAAGCGAAGCAGTGGTGCTCTATCTTTGAATCCTTCGTTTGCACCTACAGTATTCTTAGGATCTTAGGTTAAAAGAAGCTGTTCCTGCCATCTGCTATTCTTGTGGGCATGTGGATGACTACCCACATGTGCTATTCTCATGGCCAAGTGCTCCTGGGGCCACCACAGGAAGCAATGGGGAGGCAGCAGGCAGACAGATGGACAGCAGAAGAACTTCAAAGGGGCTGCCACATCAACAGATTCTTCCCTTTGCCATAAGCATCCCAAATGGAATTTCCTAAATTTACTAGTGACGTATCCAAAACAATGTAAAATGGAAATTATTCACAAACCAAAAGAGTTTGAATTACTACACTCAATGGAAAAATTCAGCCTAGCAAGCAAAACGTTCAGCACAGGAACCCCATTTGAGTCTAGAGAAAAGAAGTAACCATAGTGAAAATGCATTTTTAGAAGCTGATGATTCATGTTTTCATATCTCGCTCAGTACTGCCTGAACTTAGAATTACACCATTGCTTCAAGGCATGAAACATCCCACACTTCTCTGTAATTAATTGCAAAAATCATTCAAAATTAACTTTAGTTTGCATCTAAAATGAGAATTGTAAAGTCTGTGCTAAAGAAGCACTAAAATCTGAAGATTACAATGAGCCTGGAACCTCATTAAAATCACTGCATCATTAATAAACATTAACACAGCTTGTTCTGTTAGAGTACAGTCTTTATATCATTCACTTCCTAACAAAACTAAATGACTACATGATGAAGCAGAGTTTCATCATGATGACGTATTAAAAATGCCTCATGTTGCTGAGCTTTAAAGAAGACAAGGAATAAACACAAGGAAGTGAAACAAAGCAGTCTGATATGAGGCCATCACATTCTCAATTGTGTTATTCTGAATATGCATCTTCCCAAGTTTACTTTCAATAACAAATCAACACATCCCGACGCTTTGGTCTCCTTACACTGAAGTTTCAAGTTGTTCAAATAACCACCCACACGCTCAAAAGTAAAAGCTCTCAAGAGCACCTCTCCTAAGAGGCCACATTGAGAGAGTTGGGGCTCTTCAGTCTGGAGAAGTGTGGCCTTCCAGTATCTGAAAGGGGCCTACAAAAAAGCTGGGGAGAGACTTTTTAGGATGTCAGGTAGCAACAGGACTAGGAGCAATGGAGCAAAGCTGGAGATGGGTAGATTTAGACTGGATTTGAGGATGACATTCTTCACCGTGAGAATGGTGAGAGCCTGGAATGAGTTTCCCAGGGAGGTGGCTGGGGCCCCATCCCTGGAGGTGTTTAAGGCCGGGCTGGATGAGGCTCTGGCCAGCCTGATCTAGGGTGGGGTGTCCCTGCCGTGGCAGGAGGGTTGGAACTGGATGATCCTGTGGTCCTGTCTAACCCTGACTGACTCTATGGCTTGGTCTACCTGATCCTGTGGCAGGGGGATTGGACTAGATGATCTTTCGAGGTCCCTTCCAATCTCTAATGATTCTATGATTCTAGATTAAATGTCATATATTTCATACAGAATCACAGAATATTAGGGATTGGAAGGGACCTTGAAAGACTGAGTCCATGCCCAGTAGGATAACCTACATCAAGTTGCACAGGAACATATCCAGGCAGATTTTAAATGTCTCCAGAGAAGGCGAGTCTACAACTCTTCTGGGCAGCCATCTTACTGCTGCTGCCTGTTTTTCAGAACCACTGCACACAGTGACCAGGTCCCACTCCAGACCTTCTATCAATCTTTCTAGGAACTTTCTTGTCATTGCAGCACTTTCATAGGTAGGTCCTCATATTAATACAGTGTGCATTCTTTCGTTACAACATTTCTGAACAGACCTGAGCTCACACAGTTGAAATAGTCATGGCCTTGAGAAGGAAAATGGCCATTTTACTGAAATTCAGAGTCAAATATCAATAGATGCATCAATATGTGGGGGAGACTGGGCTTCACTTGATTGAAGCAACATGTTTCCCTGTGTTTTTCTGAGGGTGGAACTGCCATTACGGTCACTCTAAACCATGTGCTGTGACATGACTGGGCGTAAATAATTTCTGACACACAATTTTAAATTGCATCCAGAAGTTACAAATATGAATTAATTGCTTACTATGCATACCTTAACATCAAAACTAAACCACACCAAACCAAACTTTGGTGTGAGGACAGTTTGAGAAGTTCTACTTCCCTTTGATTTTAAGCACTGTCGTGTTTGGAAGTGCTTTTTTAGTAACTCTTACCACCACTTACAGCACTACAGCCCTTTTCCTCAGTCAGCACAGCCAGCAATTGATAAAATATTTAATGTAATGAGAAAACCAGGATTAAACGGTAGAACCCTGGAGTGTATAAATTCAAGTTATATATTCAAGTTTCTCTTCCAAGATCTTGGAAGAAAGCAAGAAATCTTCTTACCATTCATAGTCAAAAACTCATATCAAAATGAACAATTCATGTCAAGCTACATGCTACAACAACCTCTGGAAAGGGAAATTCAGAGTCTACATCTCCAGACCAATGGAGCTCTATTTTTCAGCAAGTCTGTTGGATCCTGCATCCTACACATTAAGAAGTGACAGCAAAGGATTTGCAAAAGCTATGGAAAAATTCAAATGTCTTTTCAGCACTGAATCTCATGGAGCCTTCTGTATCGGTTGAAGTGTTTTTAAAACAGTCCAGTTGTTCCAGTTATGGAACAGAAAATGTTTTATTTATAAGAATGGCTTTTTAGATTGCTTATGGACTTACCCTGATTTTCTCCATGCAAGAAACTACAAGACTATTCGTTTACTTCTAAGTTCAAAGTAAATGTCTCTTTATTCATGCAAATCTCATTTTTATTAAAGAAAGTACTCAATTAACCCCAAATATTCAACACACTCAAATCTAATTAGAAACGAGTAAGAGATGCACTGTAAGCTATAGTAAACACATATGCAGATTTCATTACTACTATCTCCCTGGCTTTCCAACTGACATTATCAAAAAGCAGACTCATTTAGGTTTTTTCCCACACTACATGCAAAGCTAGTCTTGAGGAGAAATTGGATGACCAATTATCTAAGCAAAAGTCTGTATATAACAACCACATCAGTATTAAGCTCACAATACAGTCCTGGAGCAATCAAGACTAAGCCCACCTTTTGCTATTAATTCATTAGGATATTTTAAAGTTTAAACAGTTCTAAATTTGATACTTAAGCAGCAAACAGACAAAGTGAAGTTACAAAGCCAGTTTTGTCTAGCAGAAAGAATATGACACAGCAGTACCAGGCTGGAAAGCCCTATGACTTACAGTCTCTGAAGAGCACAATCATGTTTTCAAATATCACAGCTTGAAGTATATCTAAATTCCATAGTTGGCTCTAGAAATTCCATAGTTGGCTCTAGAATTTGAAATTTCATTCTGTATGCATCATACTTTTAAAGCATTTCCCTAGTTTAACTCTGCAGAGTCAATATTCTCTCAAGTATTATACTAATATTCTCTTTAGCCCATACCAACTTTACACAGGGAATTGAGTATCCTGTAGGAATGTCTATACCTTCCAAATGCTTACATTTGAAGCAATGAGAATTCAAAAATCAACAAAAAATAAAAGCTTTTATTGTCTTACGTTATCATGTCAATTTTAAGAAGTTATTTCAGTTACACCTGCCTATCTAAAATATAAATTTACATGAGCTAGGAGAATTGTTCAGCTCATTAAATGAGTTCTGACTTTCCTGATGCCTCATTCAGTGAATTATGCCACAAATACTATTTCTTCAACTGGAAGAAAGTTTTTGCATTGTTTTTTTTTCTCCCTAAAACACAGACTCCAGTCTTTCTCAGAGTCACCAAAGTTAATACATTGAGCCCTGTCCTCTATATTCTGTTTCAAATGACAGTGCCACTGTAATGAAAGCCCTCTACAAGCGATTTCACTCTTCAGTTATGGGGTAATCCAATAGTTTATGTGTATTAGTAGGATATAAGTGAGTAAATTCTTGGTAAGTCTTATTCTCAAATCAGGTTTGTATATTATAGTAATTTTAAAGATCTGGCACCACTTTTGCACCACATTTACAAAATCATTTTTAAAGAATGCTGAGTTTGAATTTCTGTATTAGTGGTGTGTCACAAATACAGCGCTGATTCCCTTATCCCTGGACGTTGTCAGCTACAAAAGCAGTTCTTAAAGACAATGTGAAGCACTCAAACTGCATCTTAAATGAAATGGACTTGATGAGGAAAAAAAAAAAGGTTAATGAATAATTGAAATACAATGAAACAGCTGCAAAAATAATTAACAAGGGACTTATAAATTACTATAATAGTTGTGTCTATGCTGTTAGTATAACTTACATTTTATACTGACATAAAGAACGTTCAAATGTTCATTTGTTAGAGAACAGCACACAGAACATGCAGGATTAGCTATTATGAAGTAAATAGCAAAGAATTAGTATTAAACAAGGCTGAATAATTTCCTATTTCAAAAAGTTCTGATTAAAGGAACACTGCATATTCCCAAGTGATGAACAAGCTCAATTATGTAGTTTCTCTTTTAAACTGTAGTTTAATTGTACGTGGTTATACGGGATGTTTTTCTTTTTCTGTATCATCATGTACAACAGAGAAATGAGTTCATGTTCTTTTAAATGAATACATACACTGCAGTTATGTATAACCTCATTTCAAACATTTGCACTAGTAGCATATTGAAATGGTATAATTTCGTACACAATTCTGTCTTAACAAATAATTTTATACTTGGTAATTGGATATTTACCTCATGTCCTCAAAAAACCCTCTAATGTGTTGCAAAATAGCTGGGAAAGAAGCAAATACAAACACCACACAGAGAAAGGCAATCACATCATCTAGAGTAAGCAGGCTTTATCCAAAGGCTTTTTCATAAGTCAGAAGTTAAGAGAAGAGACAAGCCTGCTCAGGAACGCATCATACTTACCATTGCTATAGTTATAGTGAATCCTTTGACCACCTGTTGGTTTAGGAAGTGACAGTGGAGTCTCCTCTGCAATCAAATTGTATAATCTGCATTCAACAAACAGCCGCTGTATAGTTTCATCTGATGCAATTCGTGACGCAGTAAGACCCAGGGATATAATTTCAATCCGTATTTTTTCTGTTGCCTTTTAAAAACAAAGCATAAACACCACACAGATTATCATGTGTTTCTTGAAGTGTTAACCCACATCAAGCAAACAAACCTGCATTGGGATCACTGGCTATTTTGGCATCATTAATATTGATTGATTTATTCTGGCACAAACACAAAGAGATTCTACAGCCCTAGGGTTGTTAAGCATGTTAAGAATATTGGCGCAACAGACACCGATTTACACTCAGTGTTGGTAAGATTTGCGCATTAGTTGTACTCTGCTGGAGAAGATTATGTTCAAGTTATCTTCATGCACAAATGCTACCACACGTTACGTTCGCCATTATTTTTAGATACATAGCAAAGTGATTTGTATCTTGATGCTGCAACTGCTTGAAATAGTCTCAGCAATATTAGGGACCAAAGCTTTCCAAATGGAAGAGAAGCATTACTCAGCGCCTGCTGCAGACCGGGCTGCAAATACCTACATAAACACCCATTAAGTCGTCAAGAAGTTGGGCATGTGAAGCACTACTGTATTCAGCTTAATATTTTGCACTTTTCCAGTGAACTCAAATATTGTGTATTTAAGTGGGAATGTCAGACTTGACAGAAAGAGTCACAAATATTTCCTTAGGTAACTGCAATTCAAAGAAAGAAAAGCCACTGTGGCTTCAAATTGGGAGTACACAGGTGAGTACTCAAAGATTAAATTCTTCAAAGAGCAAACAGAGCATGTTGGGAGTTCAGAAACGTCAACAAATATATATTTTTCTTTACTTCTCTCTTTTCAAGTTTAAAGCTTTATTAAAAATATTTCCCCTACATGGAAATATGTTGACAATTTTTGATTGTAAACTTAAAATATTAATATTGAAAAGATTAGTTTTCCAGACTCAGTGTTGGAACTGCAAGTAATTTAGTATGTAATTTAGTACTGTAATTTAGTATGGAGATAGCTTGTATTTTTCCAAGCAAATAATATAATTAATCAAAGTGAAAAGCAGGTGTATCCTATTGTAAAAATATCCATCACAAGGAACTATTTCCATTCCTGTCACACTCTTTCAATATTTGATGAAGTAATTTTACCCCCTCCTTTCAAAAGACATTCCCTTTTATTATGTATCCTAAGACACTTTAACTAAAAACCCAAATCTGAATATTTCAATAAGGTTGTTTTATTATTCAGTAGATTCATGGAAATTTTACTAGGATGACAGAGAAAATTCCACACCATTCTGTCTCCACTAATACAGGTACACGGCTTCAGCTGGCAATATTACTGGGATTAGCATAGAATGATGAAATATTTAAAGGAAATTTTTTTTTTCTAAAATCTAATAAATCAAATGACTGCCAAATGTCATTAAAGTGATGGTCTTTGACTTGAATATGCTTTTCATATTCAAATTTGAAAAGGAAGAGATGAAAGCCTGGAAAGGTTACTCAGTTTCAACTAATAACCTCAAGCACTCTACAGTCACATGCATAAAAAATGAAATTGGCTCTATTGTCTAATTTTACTACAGAAACAACACTTTTCTTCTTGTGTTGAACAGATATATCAGCAGCTGTATTTAAAGTGATATGCTGAGTGGATTTGCTTGCCCCAAAGTATTTAGCAGCTATGTCAGAGTAGTTTGTACACAGACAGTAGTTTATGAATCAAGTCCAAACACAATATCCTGTGTTACCACGTATTACTTTTACATATCTTAAAATTTGTTTGACATATGTAATACTTGTAATTGCATTCCATAGGGTAAGAATATCACAGTTACTCAATGATAGCAAGGTAAATCCAGGTATTCTGCTCCCTAACTTATAAGGAAACAAATGACTGAGTCATAACTATCAGAAAATTGTATGAAAAAATAATAAATTTCTTCAGAGCTTAACAGTCCAGAATATTTGAAGGAGTAGTTCTGTTAATATTGAACACCAACAAAGCATATACAGAGGAGAACACAAGCTGATTGTGTTCTAAACAAATACATTTACAATCAAAAAATATGGATCTGCTCAGGAACAGCACAACGAGCAGGCCATATCTCACTGCTAACACCCACCGACTGGTGTTATATGGCCGTACTGAAAATATATGTAACATCAGATAAATGCTGGGAATGAATTTTTAAACAACCATTTGCATTTCTGTGATGTGGACTGAAGTCTGTTATTTAAATTTTATTTAAATATTTTTCTCGGCTGTTTCTTTTCTTTAAGCTTTGGTGTCACTAGGTACTATTCCAGTGACAAATGGATAGTTTGGCATGAGCAATCACTTTCCACATATTGGTTGATTTTACACAATTTGCACAGCTTATTAGGGTTGGAAGGGCCCTTCAAAGGCCATCAGGTCCAACCCTCCTGCTCAAGCAGGATACAATCTACTGAAAAGCGTAACTGACTAAAAAGCCTAAATCAACTACACGCAACCACATCCAGCCGGGTCTGAAACACCTCCCCAGAAGGGGACTTCACAGCTTTTCTGGGCAATCTCTTCCAATATTTAATAACCCTGACTGCGAAGAAGTTTTTCCTTATACTGAGGTGAAACTTCCTGTGTTCATGCTTACATCCATTACTCCTTGTACTGCCTGATGCAGTTGAAAAGAGAGGATTCCTTTCTTCCTGGCACCCACCCCCATGGATTTATAGACAGTAATTAAATCCCCTCATAGACTTCTTTTGTCCAAACTAAAAAGTCCCAAAGTTATCAATCTCTCGGTCTTCATAAGGCAGTTGTTCCAGACCCTCAATCATCCTTGTAGCTCTGTGTTGAACTCTCTCAGTTAATTCTCTATCCCTCTGAGAGACCAGAACTGGACACAAGATTCCAGGTATGGCCTGACTAAAGCAGAATAAAGAGGTAGAATAATTTCCCTTGATCTGCTAGACACTCCTCTTGATTCATCCCAACACGCTATTGACCTTCTTGACCACAAGAGTCCATTGCTGATCCATTTTTAGTTTGTTATCCGCAACTCCAAGATCCCTTTGATAGGAATACAATTAGTCTTTATATTCAGTATTTAAAACGAAATATGAAATATTTCCTCTAACTGAGAGACTGGACACACATATTAAAATCAGGAATACTAAGTGCTTTCAAAGCATTGAGAAACAGCCATGATGACAGTGCATCTGAATGGATGACAGTCCATTTGTGCTTGGCTCATAATGGATCTTCTGATAAACCTGAATAACACTCTTTCTTCCCTTAGCTGGCCTTCTGAAGAATAAACATAAAATTGTTCAATATTTCTCCTAATGTTGAATAGTTTTAAATAATATCTTTTTGAAGCTTGCTGGGGCACTGTCTCTTTTAACAGCTTTTAAAGATAAATTGTTTGTAGTGAATGATAAATACAAAAAAAAAAAATACTTGGAGCTGTTTGCCTGGTAAGGTACAAACTTCCTTAACTTTCTGTTTAATTTTCTCTCCAGGAAGTGGGGAAGGCTACAGAACCAATACTGGCACAGTCCTATACCAGTCTGCACTGCAGGCTCAGCTCTACCTCACAGAGGACACTTATGTCTTTACATCCCCACCTTCATATACCACCAGATAAAATGAAACCCAAATATCCACTTCATCAAATCTCAGAGCCAGTTAGACATATCAGTACCAGCTAGTCACACAATTAGGTAACTCAAATGCTCTGCAAACGTACAATTACCACTCATTTCAACATGACGCATGATCCTTCAGTAAATAAGTGTGAAAGACAGAATGTGTCTTGGTAAAAAGAGGTTCTTACTCTGTTCATGAAAAAGCATGGCAGTATTTAGTTTCAGAAATGAGATTAAATATGTAAAAAACTAAACAAATGCAAAGAATGGGATTGCTGTATATAGTGATACACATAGTTTTTTACATGTGGTTTGACTTAAAAAATAACTTCAATTTTAAAAATCTGTATTTGAAAGTTAATGCATCCAGAGAAAATATCCTTAGTGTGGGAGGCATGCAGAACTCTCAGTATAGCATTTTCACTTGTTAAGAGTGCATCTGCACCGAAAAAACAGTCTCAAATGGCACATTTTAGATACAGCTGTTCTTTTAATTTAAAACTTTAATACTTCCCATCCGATACTTTTGGTGGAGTTGTCCTCCCCAACTCCACCAAATAGCTTGCAAAAATGAAAGGAATTTGATTCTCTCTTACCATGTGAGAAAAATTATGCTTGGTAAGAGATATCTCAAATTTAGTTCAAAATCCCATCATTTGCTTTGCACATCTCTAGTTGGAAACATTTCTTTCTACTTATAATGTCACCGTAACTTACTCCCACATCAATGAGCTCTGATAAACAGTCTCTCATGTAAGTGACTGAGGAGCATTCACACTCATAAGTACAGAATAATACTACCAGCTAGATTAAAAATATCTCCTGTTCATGCACGCAGTCTTAAACCTGAGATTCTGCCCAATTTAAAAATTCTAACTAACTGATTTTCTTCACTAAAAATGAATGGGTTGGTTACCTAATAACTTTTGTTTTGAATAATTGTAAATGCGGGTGTTTGGGTTGTTGTGTTGTTGTTAGGGGGTGTATTTTGTTTGAATTATTTCTCATTCTTCTTTCAGTTCTTCCATCGAGAAGAATGACTTGTAGTACATGCATCTGATTATTACTTCAAAGCATATCTGACAAGCGCTGGAAGTTGTAAATCCATCACTTCAGTGTACTGCCTAGTCAAAACTACTGCCATCTCAAACTTTATCAGTGGTAAGAGACACTTAGATCTTTCCTGCATGCTTGAAATGTTCTTTCACTTTATTCCTGTCTAATAGTGACCATAATAGCAAATGATCACTTTAAAGATGGAGACTGGTAAATGCTTAGACACATCAGTGGCCTCTGAAAATAGTGACTATAAAGACTGACTACAAAGACTCCCTACATTACTTATATCTTACTCTGATGAGGTAGTTCTGATTCAGGAATTTTATTTCTTATTAAATATGCTGCTGTGACACTTTTACTTGCCCAGCTTCTTATGGAAGAAAAGCACAAGACAACCTGTATCTAGACAAGACTAAGAGAATATGGCAGTATAGTATTTCTGCACAACTGAATCAAACCAACTCAGCAGCACAAGGTAAGACTAAAACCCCAACCGTCTACATCCAGAGTGGCTATTCACCACCAGCCAGTTTAAGGAAAGCGCTGAGCACTCAGAAATATCCTTGCAGCACACCACCAGTCCTGCAGAAAATGTAAAGGGAAACCAGGACAGTAAAAAAACTGAAATTGCAATACAATGTCCAAGTAATTTCCTTTCTTCCAATGAATGCAGCTCTCTTGAAGGGGAAAGGTCTATTTCAGTGAATTAATTGTACTCAACTGTACAAAAAAGAGAGAAGGAAAAGTACTCCTTGCTTTGCTATACACTAGCTTTGTGCT
This sequence comes from Rhinopomastus cyanomelas, assembly GCA_013400115.1. NCBI lineage: Eukaryota > Metazoa > Chordata > Aves > Bucerotiformes > Rhinopomastidae > Rhinopomastus > Rhinopomastus cyanomelas. Next base: position 68,339 of record VXBP01003494.1, on the reverse strand, counting down.
TTACACCTTTCCACCTTTGTCCAAACAAATTTCATTGACCAGCATAGAATCACAGAATCACCATGGCTGGAAAGGACCTCCAGGATCACCAAGTCCAGCCCTCATCCCAACATCTCCCTCACCCCTAGACCAAGGCCTCAAGTGCTTAAACACCTCCAGGGATGGTGACTCCACTACCTCCCCGGGCAGCCTGTTCCACTCTCTCAGGAAAGAACTTCTATCTAAGATCCAATCTGAAACTCCCCTGATGCAACTTGTGGACATTTCATCTCATCATTACTAATCTGGGAGAAGAGACCAGCACCAGCCTTGCTACAACCTCCTGTTAGGTAGTTGTAGAGAGCAAGAAGGTCTTCTCTCAGCCTCCTTTTCTCTAGACCAGGGGTCCTCAAACTTTTTAAACGGGGGCTGGGTACTGTCCTTCAGATAGTGTTGGGGGCTGGGCTGTAGTTTGTCCTGCCTGGGAGTGGGAGGGAGAGACAGCGAGCCGCACGCCTCACCCTGGCCACACAGTTGGCAGAAAGAAGCAAACTGCGGCTGCTCGGCAGTTGGGGGGGCTAAATACCAGCAGGCTGGATTGGACACCATGAGGGGCTGTATCCGGCCCGCAAGCCGGGGTTTGAGGACCCCTGCTCTAGACTAAATAACCCTAGTTCCCTCAGGGTATGCTATTAGACCCCTCCACAAGGACTTGTTTTCCAGCCCGATTCCCAGCCTTGCTGCCCTTGTCTGAACCTATCCAGCCCCTCAATGTCCTTCTGATACTGTGGCACCCAAAACATGCAACATGCAAAACTGGACCCAGTACTCAAGGTGTGATCTCACAAGTGCACAGTACAGGGCACTATCACCTCCCTACTCCTGGCTGGTTACACTGTTCCTGATCCAGGGCAGAATGCCATTGGCCTTCTTGGCCACCTGGGCACACTGCTAGCTCCTGTTCAGCCAGCTGTCAACCAACACCCCCAGGTCCTTTTCTGCCAGGCAGCAATGCAGCCACTTCTCTCCAAGCCTGTAGCACTGGTGAGGGTTGTTGTGGCTGAAGTTCATGACCTAGCACTTGGGTTTGTTAAACCTCATCCCATTGGCCTCAGCCCATCGCTCCACCCTGTACAAATCCTTCTGCAGTGCCTCCCTATCCTCAAGCAGATCAACACTCCTGCTTAATTTTGTTTCACCTGCAAATTTCCTAAGGGTGCATTCAATCGCCTCATCCAGGTAATTAATAAAGACGTTAAACAACACTGGTCCCAAAACTGGGCCCCGACGGACACTGTTTGTGGCTGGTTGCCAACTGGATTTAATCCCATTCACTAGAACTCTCTGTTTTTAACCTAGTGAAGAGTCCATCCATCTAAGCCGTGAGCTGCCAGCTTCTTCAGCAGAATGCTGTGGGAAATGATATCAAATGCCTGACTGAAGTCCAGGCAGACAACATCCACTGCTTTTCCCTCATCCACTAGGCACTACAGTGCCTAGTTAGTAGCACAATCACAGTAAGTGAGATTGCTTTGTAACAGTGTTAAGAGAGATTTTCATGTCAAAATTAATTTGACCCCAGGACTTTAATGTACAGGAGGCTGTAATGCCAGTTCTCAACAAAGTGCTGTTAGCACTAGGTAATGTCCTCACAGTACCTGCATAGAGAGAGAGACATGAACACAGCTATGGGCAAGGGAGATCACCACCGAATAAACTCGTTTTGCCAGTAACTGCCTTACAGGCACATTTTAAACGACTTGGAAGCTGACAGCAGTAAATGTTATTGTGCCAACTGAATGCTGTACTATGTCCTGTAAGGATAAAGTGTAGACACAGGGGTGAAAGGGGGGAGGGGATGGAAAAGAATTTTTTTTCTTCTCTATTTTTTAAAAATATAAAGACCATGCCAAAGGAAATGCAAATTCCCAGCCTATTTTGAGGATCTGAAACAAGGCTTTTAATCAATGTATTATACATCAAATTGATAATGTTAACTTCTGATTATTCAAATGTATGAAATATTCATAGAGAACTGTCCAAACTTTTACATTTCTCAGACTTCTTTTCTCTATTAATTATCATGCCTGGAAGCTTTCTAGTAAAAGCGGCAGCCATCAGCCTGACTGAACCTGACAAGCTAGCAAGGCCCAATTACACTGGCATTCTGTGGCACTTTGATGTACTGGAAACGAAAAGAGATAGGGGCAAATTGTATAGCACATTATGTTAATGACTTGATTTAATCCAGCCACTAAACTTTATGTAGCCTGTTAAAAAAGATGCTAACACTAATTACGCCACTTTGGAAAGGAAAGAAGGGGACAAGCATTTCATACCGACAAAGTGAAGCTCATAAATGTTGTAAATGAAATGAAACAAAATGAAGTAATCTATGATTAATTATACATCATAGACAAGAAGAAAAGAGAAAGAAGCAAGTGGTACAGCTAAGTACTGGAAAATCTGTTAGATACCCTTTATGATCAACATATCTAAAAAATAACCATGAACTGTCTAATTTGCAACATGCAAAAAAGAAACAGCATGATCTTAAATGGCTTAAACCGTTTGGCATACAACTCAGACTTACAGGATAATTAGCATAACGATCTCTAAAAATCACAAGTCTTATTTACAGTGTTTGATTACCAGCAGGATATTAATCTCAAAAGATAAAAGGCAGTGATTTTTTAATCTTAAAAAACCCCCACATATTCAATCAGGCTTTTCACATGCTGTATTCAATAATTAACCCACAATCTCAAATACATTACTGCTTATTTGAGCAACATAGTTTGTACCAAACATGTTGCCTTAATAGCTTATGGCTTTTGATGACTTATCTACCCTCCTTGAACATGTACTTTGTTACCAGAGGAACGGATCAATGGAGAGAGGTAGAAATTTGTTAACTTCAAATGAATCTACATTCAAAATCCTTGACTTGAGAAAATAAAATACAAGAAAACTAGAAATGTGTAGATCAACTGTATGGTAGTCTGACTTAACGGTGATGTGGGGCAGTGAAACAGTTTTGTAACATTTTACACACAAACAATGCAATTCTGACTCCAAAAGTACATTCTCTGTCTACCTCTACCTCTACATATGGCAACATACCTAAATCCCTTCTACAACTTAAAAAAGTGGTAATATTTCTCGTATGCTCCTTGTTGCTAGTAACTGTATAAGATCGACACCCAGCCTTGAAAAAAAATTATTAAAAAAATTAAAATCAAACTGGAGGTTTGGTCCAGAACACTGAAAAAGGTAAGACTGAGAGCATATAAAAGTGCAGCTTTGGTCCTTTAAAAGAAGGCTGACAGACCAGCAAAGTAACCATTACATATACCTTAATCAATGTTAAGTGCTCGTTTTGTATATTTTTAAGCTTGTTCAGTCACTGCTAGATCTGAAAGGAAGAAATATTTATATTTTCTAGAGGATCATACTACTGAAATACTGTTGAAAGTAAATTTTCCAACTATTTACCATGTTATTTTGTTATGCTCACTAATTGGTTTTATGAACAGGACAAGACTATTGCTGTACATGCCCACAAATAAAAACAAAAAAGAGGATGCTGAAGCCACTGGATACTGCAGACAAACTTTATTAAAAAGTGAGTTTAATGGAAAAAATTAATTCTGACTGTCATGTCAGAATGAAAAATTAAAGTATGGGTGATCTAGAAAATAAATGCAAAATTTGCATGTTACTAAAAACCTCAAACTTACACAACTGTCATTTCAACAACATTCAATCAAGTCAACCACCTATAAATCACAAGCACAGATACAGTCAGGTTAACGTCACTCTGTGCAAAGTTGTTTAATTTTCCTGGAAACAGGAAAACATACATTCACTGAAAATTCCTTAGTATAACGAGCTATGAATTACTCGTCTGGAGTCCAGGGTCAGTGGAGAGGCGTTTTCATGGGAACTCTAGCAGGCTTTCACATTTGGACCAATATGATCTCGCAAAAGCCTGGGATCATCCGAGAACGAAGTGACACACACAAGAACACCCAGGAATGAACACTTTATTAAACAAAGCCACTAACTTATATAGACTTCACACAGCCCGCCTCACAGGCAGGGCTATTGGTCAGATGACAGACTTCTCTGTTCTTTACTGGAACAAGCTAGCTGTCCACACACCTGCAGACAGCAGGCAGTCCAGCCCTGCACCTTGTGCAGCCTCTAAAACCTTCCCCTGCTGCATTCCACTGTTAACAAAGTCCTCCAGCATAAGGACTTGATTGCTCACGCACTCATGTTCCCCTACACCTTAGAATCTGCCTGTAGATATAGCAAAGTTACTCTTAGAGGACACGACACATTTCTTTTAGACTTCACAAATAATTGCCATAAATAACTCACCTCTTTAACATTCCTGGATAATGGACTTGAAAAAACACAGTCATCACTGTCAGTCTTTACAGATTCAATGGCATCAGAATCTTGTTTATCATCTTCATCCAAAAAAAAAAAAAAAGATAAAAATCAATGTACTTAAACCTCCTTGTATTTGTAGTCCACCTGAGACTTGCTGAGAAACCTGAGAGCAATATATTTGTTTTTGTAATAAATAACGTATAAGTGCCAGGTAAATCTTCCCTTCCATGCAGAAGATTAACATTGGCAAATCAATGACCTTTAAAGTCATCTCAACTGGTTTTTTTTTCTGATTTGCTAAAAATGTAATGTTTCCCAGATGAAAGTTGATGAGTGGAATGACCTAAGTCCTGTGATGAACTGCAGTATGAACAACAGTTAGCTTTTTACAAGAATATGGCCTGAATTTGTGGATTTCCTCTGACTATATTTAACACTGTGCACATGTAAAGAGGAATGTACTTTCTAAAAGAAAAATTAAGTAGTTCTGCATGCAAGTGGATTATTGTCTAAAGCATTCAGCTCTTCTTTCTCTGGAGAAAATTACTTAAAAACACAAAAGGGATTCGACATCATGTTTTTCCCATTTTTCTAGTGAATTCTGATGCAGAAGCTGCAGACCACTGGTCATAAAATTTTAGCATCCTGCTCATGCTTTTATTTTAAACATGGTCTTGTAGACTCGGTTTCTTTCACCAATAAACAGTTTAAGCTCAGAGGTGGAACAGGATGACCTGGCTTTTATGATCTTTAAACGAATCTGCCTCTAACAACTTTATGTCACAGATGTGATAAGACATACTACCCCCTCACTGTCTGAAAGAATTTCCAATATCAGCATTGGCTGTTATCTGCAGACAAAAGGAGCATATTCATTAAAATAGTCTTTGCAACAGCATAGTTCTAAGGGAGAATCTAAAGACATTTAAAATAGAAGCCAGGTTTCCTTTAATATTTTATGAATCTAGGTCAGACACCAGATTTTTGCATTCAATTACAATACAGTTTCCACTTGGGAAGAAAATAACACCACCATATCCACCACCCAGTTTCAGCTACACACTACACCAGAATATCATTTCTGTCATGAAGCTTCTCATAATGAGGCAGCTCCCACTGCTAGTAAGTAATGCTGGAGAAAATAAAAAAAGACACAGATTTATTAAGAAAATAATAAAAATGAATTCTACCTTCTATTTCAAATTCTTCATTTAGTTTTCTCTCATCTCCAGAGGTAACTGGCATTTCTGGCAAAGGTGCCAGTTGACCATTTTGCTGTGGAATTTCTTCAGCAATCTCTTCCAACTCATCATCTGCTAGCTGTTCTTGTTTAACCTCATGTACTGCATCCTACAGAAAAATAGATAAATTAGAGTCTTTATAACACCCTTTGAATAGCAAAAGTTACTAAAGTTCAAAACTCGAAGGAGTATGGCTCACATTCATTATACATGGCCTTTAAACAATTATACTGCATCTTCAGCGCAAAGGAGATGAGAGGTTGTCAAGTGCAGCAACAAATAATTGATACAGTAGAAAGACAATTCTCTGACAATGTATATTTGTGCAAGCATAACCATTACAATCATTTGGTACCTGTCAGCATACAAACAGCCTGTTAGGTTTTCAGATTCATTTATATTTCAGTTTTTTCAGTTCTACAAGACTCAGTTTCAACAAAACCCCAACCTTCCTCCATTGGCAATTTTATAACTTAAATTATACAATATATTCTGCTTCAAAAGCACACTAAAATAATATATCTATAAAAGAATCAGCCTTGCTACAATACAAATACGCTAAGGAAAAATATCTTTACTATGTAACTTAACTCTGAAGTAATCTGAAATAATCCCTTAGCAATGGAGGTAACATTACAGACTTGCACAGGTATGTGCTGGAGATCTGTGCATTATTTATTATTCAAAGTCTCCTCTAGGACTGAGTTCTCCAGACACTAATGCCTAACCTCCCAGCTCCTGAATCCATGAGGTAGCTTTCAGCTGTCAATAGAACATGTGGGTTGTCCAAAACTGGACCCAAGGCATTATTTCCATTCTAACACACAAAGCAAAGCAATGGTAACAAACTCTTAAGAGCCTTATTCTACAACTAAGAGTTATCCTTGAAGCCTTCCAGTTACAGAAAACGGATTGTGTCTCTTATATTTCTCCTTGGCACAGATGAGGCACAGTAATCACTGTGTTTTAAGCAATGTTTGGCCTTTCTTCAGTGCCAAAGTTGCATTTTGTGGATAATTTTGATCACTCTGCCTGACCAACAGTACCTGATGTGTCACAAGGGAGATGGGACTTTTCAATGAAAGCTCCAGATGAGCTTGAAAGTAGAAAAGTGAAAGGAAGATGAGAGCTAGTGACTAAATTTTGTGTTATATCCCTAGAAACTACAGTTTGGCAACCCAACAACATTTTCTTTCACAAGCAGTTAGACCTACAATACTTAATACCTTTCTTCTCCTTGGAATGCTAAATATTTAGCAATATTCCAAAGACACTCCATTTGTTCTTCATTCCCACTGCTATATTATGGTATTTTTTTAGAGGGTAAACACAATAAACTTTTTCCAAACATAGAGGAAATAAGTAGCTTTATTCTTTCCATTCTAATGGCCAATAAAAGATGATTGTCACCACAAGAAGTCACTTTCCTACTACTTCAGAGAAGTTTTTGAGATATACTTTACTATGCTTTGGTTTTTGAAACATGACTCTAAAGAATTAACACACATGTGGAATTAAAATGCAATACATTATACACAACTGCAAAACGTTATAATAATCTCGCACCTCTGAAACACTTGAATCCTCCATTTTCTGGGTAAGTAACATGTTCTCTTCCAAAACAGAGACCTAAGTTATAAGGAAAGTAAGGGGAACCATTAACATTTAGTAGAAAACACACAAAAGCAGGTGTAAATTAACCAGTGGAGAAGCAGTTAGACAGAATATTACACCCTTGTTTGCTTCCCTGTAGTAGCATTAGTTCCCCTGTCCCCTGCTATAGCTTCTACCTATGAGGCTGGACAATCCTTACAAATGGTTTGGGTTGGGCATTCACTGTTCATTCCACTTTGTCCCAAGTCTTTTCTGAAAAGTTTGCATTGCCATGAGTCACATTAATCACAGAATCGTTGTATCATTAGGGATTGGAAGAGACCTGGAAAGATCATCTAGTCCAATTCCCCTGCAACAGCAGGATCACCTAAACCAAGTCACAGAGGAACACATCCAGGCAGGTCTTAAACATCTCCAATGAAGGAGACTCCACAACCTCCCTGGGGAGCCTGGTCCAGTGCTCCGCCACCCTCACTATGAAGAAGTTCCTATGTTCCAGCTTACAACCATTGCCCTTCATCCTATCACCAGATGACATCGAGAAGAGCCTGCTCCATCCTCATGACACCCACCCTTCACATATTTATAGACATTAATGAGGTCACCCCTCAGTCTCCTCTTCTTCAAGCTAAAGAGACCCAACTCCCTCAGCCTCCCCTCAGAAGGGAGGTACTCCACTTCCTTCATCATCATCGTTGCTCTGCGCTGGACTCCCTCCAGCAGCTCCACATCCCTCTTGAACTGAGGGGCCCAGAACTGGACACAATACTCCAGATGTGGTCTCAGTAGTGCAGACCAGAGGGGGAGAAGAACCTCTCTTGATCTACCAACCACCCCCATTCTGATCCACCCCACGATGCTGTTGGCTTTCTTGGCCACAAGAGCACACTGCTTGCTTGTGGTCATCCTGCTGTCCCCCAGGACCCCCGGTCCCTTTCTCAGGAAAATGAAACAGTTTTAAACTGTTACTCTGAATTCTATTGTTATGGACACTCTCCTGACATTCCATCACAAGACTTAAGTTTTTCCACATTTAACTATATATAAAAATTAAATAACTACCTTAGGCTACATTTACTCTTCGAATTTGATCTAGTAAGCTATTTTTAGTTCTCTGAAGGCAGATTATTTAAGATCAAGTGAAAATTTACACCCTACAGCAGATACATTTGAGGCAGTTTCAGGCAGACTCTCCTAGAATCTGGAAGGATGTATACATGATAGTGCGTCCCAAGTTGTGAAGTGTAGTTTTTTGCATAGCTTATGTAATCTCAGTTGGCAAACCTCAATTAAGAGGTGGCTCTGAACTGGCTCAAACTGTGTATCTTATTAGCACAATACTCAGGATCTGTTTGGATCAAGCTAGTTTCCATAGAGCCATCTGCCTGTCTGTGTAAGTGATATACTGTATAATGTCTCTTTCATTAATAACCCAGAGAGCTGAGAAACACAGTGTAGAGACAGTTGATTCTGTTAGAATCTGCCCTATCCATAAAAGTTGTAAACCATGAAGGATAGCAAACAATTCTAAGGGAGTCACACAAATACCTCTGTATTGTATTCCCCAACCCGTAAGTAGTACTGAACTACAATTCATTGCTTGACACATCCTTGTCTTGTACTGCTAAAATAAGGAAGTGTTTTGTATTGCTGAATAAGTGTTCTTGATGAATAGTTCTACAAATTGTCCACACTGAGCCACAAAGAGCCTTTCTTGCTTCAACATGCATCAGCAGAATACTCAGGACTTACTTCCATCTGTACTGTGCTAACATCCTGAAAAGATACCTTCTTGTTTGCTTGAGCTCTATGTTTCCTTAGCTTGGGTAGTGGTCTCTGTAATATAACAAACATAATTGAAGAGCAGTTTTTGCCATTTTCTGATCTTATTTTACAGAAAATTTTGAGGTTCCCCAATTCTTCTCAAAGTCAATCTAACTGCACTAGATTCAACACTAAGTAGGAAAGATGATGTAGATGTTATCCAAATGGAGACGCTGTTCAGAATTCAGACCCAAATGGCAATTAGAATGTGAGTTCCAGGTAATCACTAACTGCAGGACTGAAGTCTGAAGTATCATTGTTGCAGCATAATTTATGATTTATTATTATTGTTTATGGAATGCCTGATTTCTTTTTTGTTCTGTGAACTCGTCATAGCTTTAACAACTTTTCTCAAGCCACTCCCTTTGGAGAATTTTAACACAGACGAAGACTGATGACAGCTGCAAATTTAACAAAATGACCCAGAAGTATTTCTGCTCTGATGTTATGAAGCAAAAGACAAAAAACACAATGAAGAAAAAGTGGATTATTACTATTCATGATTTAGGCTCTTGATGAAAGGAGAAATTATCTGCCATCTCGAGTGATTTTTACACATGAAAAAAGACCTTACACTACTTTTATGCTATGAGTGATTTTTAAGAAGCTGTTATGTATCTTAGCACCATGCCACAGGCCTCAGAAGAGTCACAAGTGTGGTGCAGATACACATACCTATGTACATATGGCTTGGGTCTGGCTGCCTGAGGATGCTTTTGGCTCCAGTCTACCCCAATTGGCTCAGGTATGTCTGAGTTTCTGAGACCACAGAAACAACAGATGATCTCATGATTTTTAAAATTAAACCATAGTGCTGAAGTTGCACAGGCATGTGACTACATCTTCTGTAGCACATCTGCATTAGAGAGAATTAATAAGCACTAAATTTATAGGGAAGGCATTTAATGTTATTTCTCCTCCTTTTTACCTCCACCCTTTTGCTAACCAGTTACTTACCATAAAAAAAAAGGCTTTTAAAAGCTCCGTACAGGAAGCTGAAGATGATGGCTACGTGAGGTACTTGTACTACATGTTATTTTACAGTAAAGATAAATCATGACAGAATAACTAAATGACCTGACACAGAAGGTCTTTATCTGTCTTAACTACTGTGGGTTTGTTCCATTACTTACTCTCACTGATGAAGAAGGTGACAAGGCCAGAGTCTGCACTTTTTTATCTTCTACTGATTTGGTTGGCATTGGTTTCTCATTTTCAATGTAATTCACTAAATCCGGAGGCACTGTTAATCCACTTGGTGGCAGGTAGGCAAACTTCCATTTTAATTCAGCTGTGATGGTACCAGCAGCATGTCCTTCAGAATCCCTTAGTTCAAAAGTACCTGAAAGCAAAAGGCAGATTGTGTTTAAATGACGATATACTGTACATATACAAAAATATGGAACACAAACCTGCATGAGATTCATTCATTAAGTAACAGAACTAATTGTGAAACCTGAACAGTTTCCAAATATTGGGCTTTGTAAATCTAAGTACATCCAATGTAATGTCGACATTCAGAATTGCAGGATTTAGAAGGGACTACTGCTTTACTGTGTTCATTTGAGATCTCCTGTACATTTCTCAGATAATCCAATACCAAATAATGAATTCTTATTGACAATTTTCAAAACATCTAACTAAACCCCATCTGTTTTCCTAGGACTAACTATACATATTAAAATGTAAGGCTTTTAATGATCTGCAAGTTGTTAAATCTTTATCAAAGAAGGAACACTCTAAATTCACCTGCAAGTATCAATTTCTATGGGATAATTACAGAATAACAATTTAATATTTTAATGAGTGGCTTATGGTTGACAATGAAATAATCATTAAGCAGCTTTTGTATAATAAAAACCACAGTGAATTTAAAACTGCTAACTTCTGGGGAGCACTTGATGCACTTGGAAGTGGCTGAGACATCTGAGGATGTTTAGCCTAGAGAAAAGTAGGCTGAGGGGAGACCTTATTGCTCCTACCTGAAAGCAGGTTGGAGTGAGGTGGGGGTCAAACTTTTCTGCCAAGTAGTAAGCAACAAGACTAGAGAAAATGGCCAGAGGTTGCACTAAGGGCTTTGTTGCCATTTTCTGGACCTGCTCCGGCATCTCAACACTGTTCTTGAAGTGAGGGGCCCAACCCTAAACACAGCATTTGAGGTATGGTCTCACCAGTTCCAAGTCTAGGGGGTTGATCACTTCCCTAGCCATGCAGACCACACTGATTCTGAGAGCCAGGATGCCATTTGCCTTCTTGGCCATTTGGGTACAGTGCTGGCCAGTTGATGACCAGCATTCCCAGGTCCTTTTCACTGGCCAGCTTTCCAGCCACTGTCCCCCAAGCCTGTAGCATTGCATGGGGTTGTTGTGGTCCAATCGCAGACCTTGGCATTTGGCCTTGTTGAATCTCATACAATAGATCTCAGCTCACTGATCCCGCCTGTCCAGATCCATTTATTTAGTTCTGCTCTTAAAGAGATTTAGAGATATGAAAGAGGAACTGAAGATTTTGTTAAGTTTAAAGAGGTCTAATTCTTACCTGAGATAGATCTGCCATGTACTAAAGAAATAAGGGGCACATTGGCTTTCCCTACATAGGCACTTTCTTCTGGTTCAGCATCATCAAATACACAAAAAGCTAACGATTGTGATTTTAAGTATTGGTCTAAATCTGCGTTCATTGGTACTTGGAAACACATATGGTCATCTATTTGTGGGTTTCTGCTGCTAGGAATGATCGGAGTATCATGGTCTTCAAAATTAAAGAACTTGTAGACAACATAAGGATTTGGCTGAAGATGTTTTCTTCGGGACTGTAGATTGTTACAACATTTCACTGTAATGTGGAGTTCATTTAAATTGCCATCTGTTGAAGTGCTGACTTGGGCAGTTCTGTGTAACTGCTGTTTGAAATGAAAAAGAAATTAAATTAAAAACATTAGAATTCTGATGCTGGTGAACTCTAAGAACTCTATAAATAGAACAAACCAACTGATTACTTCAATGGCACTCCAACTCCTAATTAATTTTATATGTCCAAATATTACTTGTTCTATAAATCCAACGACATCTCTCTTGATTTTTTGGTATAAGGAAAGAAAAGGTTAATCCACAGTCTGAGTGTTTGCTTTATTCTATAAAGTTTTATTATCTACTTGTCATTTGATTATCTACAAAGTACAGAATATCACAGTTTTAAGAGCGATTCATATATTGCGCCACTTTCAAGTTAAGGATTATGATCTCGACTGCTGTCCTGTGCCAATAAATGTTTATAGCTGTAGCCCTTTTTGTGTTTGTACATTTCAATAATTAAAATGACACCACAGGTTCCTGTCTTTGTCTTCCTCCAAAGCCTTTGCTTACATAAACAATTTATAAAACTTAGAAACCAGTATGTGAAGAATAATCCTAAGTGTTTGAATAAAAAACTGAATCATATCACAATTTTTAAAAATTATTTATTAGTATGGCTTCTCCATATTGTGGAACCTTAGTTTGCAAACTGGGAAATTAGTTGTAAGAAAAATTAAAGGATCAAAGGAAAAATTACATTACTACCTTACATGAGAAATCCCCATCTATCCTGATCTCAAGAGGCTCTCCTATTTCAAGGTAGAATGTCACAGCTATTTTTATTAATTGTACTTATCATTTTTGTGCAAGCTGCAGTTCTGAGTTCTATCTTCTGGCATACAGGAAATACAAGTATCAGTTTGATTTTGTGTGATAAAATGTTAGCTGCTATGATTAAATAATCCCCACTGAAACAGTTAACAAGAAAACTAAACATGACAGTTTAAGTCCTTAACATGCAACCTCAAGACTACTATTTCTGGCTGCACACAGAACTGGAATCATGTTTCCCTGATTTCTGCTGCTCTACAGGTCAGAACATTTTAGACATGCGTTTAAGTAGTGCAAGCTTAAGTTTTGGAATGCACAACTGAAGCCACTTCTGCAGATGGCAGTCCGACAGAGCCCTGAACATAATGTAACCATCTGCTAGAGCTACAGGGCACTGCAGAAAGTGCAGTTTCAAACGGCTGTGCAGAAACTGTTCTCAATTCCTGCCATTTTTCCTATTTTATTTTCTCACAAATAATCAGTGTATTTCAGTTCCATGTTTGTGACTGTGTTTGGATTGGTAACACAGCTAGAACTAACATAATCAAAACTAGACAAAATTAAACAACAGGTTTTGGCATTTAACAATGGTCAGAGTTCATGACTTTGTTAAAAATACCTTTGATTCTTTGAAACATCAGATTTCAAGCAAATGTTCTAGTGTTAGCAACCAACTATTTGGAAAATGCTTACACTGACTTTTAGGAGAATTCATACACTAAACAAACTTCGCAGATTACATCATGAAATCCATTGAGATTCCAGTATAATATAAATTTATATTATGGAATAATATATTAAAGTTATTCCAGACTTACAGTAATTTAAAGAGCTATAGATAAAATCCCAGATAAGAAACTCCCAAGTGTTTTAATTTCCACATTTCAACCTGAGTGCTTTTTATTTCTTAAACAATTGTTAAGCACGTCAGCAAGTCTCTTTGTCCCTTTTTCTGTCTGTGACACTTACTTAAATGTGATTATCTCATGCATTATATTATCAAAATTCTCATTATCCAGCTAAATTAAGAAATATAAAATATTTTCAATCTCATAATACTCAAACTTTATGAACCTTGAAATCTTACTGAACAACTGATTCACCTTTTATAGTGATCGGAGACCCAGCTGGTTTAACGTTTATGAAAATCATTCTAGTATAAAATGTTAAGAGCATCTGACACTGGCAGGTCAAAAACTAAATAGCATAATCGCAAATATTCTAGTGATCCTGCTGCGGCACGGGGATTGGACTAGATGGTCTTTCGAGACCCCTTCCAATCCCTAATGATTCTATGACAATCAAAACTGTGAAAGAGAAATCCAAACTTACCCGGGATGGTTGTTCACTTCCCGTAGAACTGGATGTTATATAAGCCAGAGCCTTGTACTTCTCTTTGTAGAGACTGATAGCTTCATCCATGGGAATTCGTAGTCTGATCCAGTATTCTAAGGTACCATAATTCTGAATGTCGCCTTTGGTTCCTAAGGAATAAAAGGCACAACTGCACTCATCTACTTTTTGACAGCAGCACAGTTGAGAAAAAACTAGGAAACACCACAAATTAAATATTAGTCATCCTGTGACTAGGCATTGTGACAGTGTTTGTGACAGGAGACATACAGCTCGTATTTGTAAAATCTTCTCTGTCTCTGCAGGTACGATCCAAGACCCCAACACGCTGTTTTTCATACTGTAATCTGTACTATTCACTTGCTATTTACAGACAAAATTCCCTGATGCCATTTTCAGCATGTCACACACTTCTAATGGCACACACTTCAGGATCACCCTGTTACTGCACTTGTGCCCTCTGTCATTTTGGGCAAAAAGACACCTGTCAGAGCTTTCCCACCATGGTCAGTGAAACCACCAGAATATGCTGCACATCCAACAGGAAATATAACGTTGTGTAAACCTTTTTTGTTCTTTTGAAATAGTAATTCACACCTTCATTGCCAGCCAAATACACATTACTTAATGCACAGAATTTACAAAATTGCTCAGGCTGGAAAAGACCTTCAAGATCATTGTCTAACCTCGACCTAACCCTACTGCCTTATCTCTAACAACCCACTGCTAAACCTTGTCCAGAGCACCACATGCAAATAATTCCTAAACCCATCCAGGGATGGCAACTCAACTGCTTCCCTGGGGAGCCAGTGCTTAACAACTCTGACTGTAAAGAAGTTTTTCCTGATATCCAACCTAAAGCCCCCTGGGGCAAATTAAGGCCATTTCCTGTTGTCCTGTCACGGGTGAGATCAACCCTGCTCTTGCTACACCCTCCTTGCAGGTATTTGCAGACAGCAAATTTACCCTCAGTCTCCTCTTCCCCAGACTAACCAGCCCCAGCTCCTTCAGGCACTCCTTAGTTGTCACAATGCTGCAATAAACAGAACCCTTTTTGATATGTTAATTACCAACTAAATTTGCTGTGTGGTAGATCTTCCCATTGCTTTCCAAGATTTGATGGAACTTCAGTTCACAGGCAGCAACTGTTTCATAATTCGTGCCACATGCACGATGAACCTCAAGTGTGATACTGTTCTCCTGTATGTAGTAAAAGAAGCAGTCATCAGCCTGCACGACATACTGAGAAGTGAAGTCATAGGATGGTGTGTGCCCATGAACCACCGGGGTCATCTGAAGTTCAAAGTCATAGAATGTGTAAGTACAGAAAGTGGCAGGTTGCTGGTCTCCAAGAGCATGCAAAGCTTCGGAAGAGAACATCACTTTGCTGATGTGAAGTTCAAAAAGGTTCTCTCCTTTTTCTAAATGTAAAGCTTCATTAAAGTCATCCAACGGATCACCTGGCGGTACTTGTCTGGATTTCTGTGGTTTTTTCCCATAGACGATATCTTTTATTTGGCCTGCAATAAATAAAACAATATAGAGCTACAATACAACATCTTGTTTGAAGATAAAATGTAATTAATGCTTGAGCATAGAGAGGAAAAGCACAATTCAACAAACAATTGCTTGCTTAAAACTGTTACCAAACAAGAAATCAGACATGTAGTGCTCATTTAGCACCCTGACAACAACCTCTCCAACAAAAATAGACATAGGCCCCTAACAATCAGTAATGGATTACAAGGGAGTCAACAAATCGTATGCCATGATCAAAACAAGCTGCAGTATGCAAATGCAGCAGAGACTTAAGATAGGTATTTTTGTAGGGTTGCAGGGGAGGTTCAGATTGGATTTTAGGAAAATTTCTTCCCAGAAAAAGTGGGGAGGCCTAGGAACAGGCTGCCTAGGGACGGGGCGGCAGCACTGTCCCTGGAGGGCATAATCAGACATGGTGGTTCAGGAGATGGCTTAGTGGTTAGGGACTGCAGAATGGATGGTTCAACTTGGTGATCTTGAAGGTCTTTTCCAACCTTGATGATTCCATGATTCTCTAGATGCTTATGAAATTAGAACATTAGTCCTTTAATTGTACAGGGGATGCAACTTGAGAGACAAAATGTGAACATTATTATGATGCTGGCACTTGTAATATATCCCGGTTCAAGCTTACTAGGCACCTCATACAAACAATGAAGACATTAAATTAGCATTCTATATCTTTCACATTGACATGTTCTGTTGATTACACCGTGACTTTGGGAGTTTTTAACAACAAAAAAAAATGTTTAGTAATGATGGGACAGAAAAATAAAAGGCTGACCATAAATGTATGATTTATTAACAAAACCAAACAACTTTTAAGGTTGGTAATTTGATTATTATTTAATAATACCTGTGGTACAAACTGCTTTGTTGAATTTTGTTTCATTCATAACTTTATCATTTAAGTCAATGAAAGAGCACAAATACTAGTTTCTGTGAAAGAATTGACCATTGTGCAAGTATTAGGAATAGGAAAGTTTTTCAGCTGAACTTACTGCAATTGCATGTATAGAGACGTAAAATATACAGAAAAAATGGAGAATATACTTTAAAGATACCTTCCAGTTTTTTGATGCGTGCAGCTCTAATATGAAGAAGACGGACATACTGTTCCAGTTTGAACTCATAGTTTTTCTGTATACTATCCATCTTTTGTGTCATTATTTCTACTTCATTCTGGAAAAAAAAAACACATGTGAAAAGGACTTTTCAGGCTTGTCCTGCACAGATGCTGCCCATGCTTTTGCCTACAAACGAAAATACAGTTGGATCTGATGGAAGATCGATCTGGTGAAATCCCATCAGTGTCCAGCTCTGTGTTTCTCAACACAAGAAGGACATAGAACTTTTGCAGCAGTCCCAGAGGAGGCCACAAAAATGATTGGAGGGCTGGAGCGCCTCTCTTATGAGGACAGGCTGCAAGAGTTGGGGTGTTTATCCTGGAGAAAAGGTGTCTCTGAGGTGACCTTACTGCAGTCTTTCAGTCTGTAAGAGTCTGTAAGAAAGATGGGGAGGGACTTTTTAGCAAGGCCTGTTGTGAGAGGACAAGGAGTGATGGTTTTAAACTAAAAGAGGGGAGACTTAGAATAGATACCAAGAAGTTGTTTTTTACAATGAGGGTACACTTGGAACAGGGTTCCCAGAGAGGTGGTAGAGGCCCTTTCCCTTGGGACATTCAAGGCCAGGTTGGATGATGCTCTGAGCAACCTGATCTAGTACAGGATGGGGGTTGGACTAGATGACCTTTAATGGTCCCTTCCAACCAAATGCATTCCATGATTCTATGCATTCTAGGATTCTAAGTCATCAGAATATACAAAAATAGTAGCAATTTTAATTTCATCATAAATGTCAGTAAAATGTATAAATACTTTGAAGAAAAAAGAAAGACTAGCTCTTCTTTCAGGGCAATGTTCCTAACAGTTTCTGTAATGGTTTTGTTACTTTAAACTTACATTAGTTGAATGAAAGGTCAAAATATGACCTACAATCATCCAACACAAGAAAGTAAAAGCAGAGTGGTGTGGAAAAAGACACTTAGGTGCTAAGTACAGTTACTATCTGTCTGATAAGAGCCAAGAGAAAATCCCAAGAAGGGAAGGTTTGAGAGCTCTGATCAGGGTGAGTCAAAAGACTAAAGTCACAATCATTTGAATCTTGACACTGTTTAAACATACTGTTTAAAAATACTTTCAACAACAGCAAACTTTATGTTGTTAGGTTACCTAAAAACACACTGGCTTTGAGGCTGAATTCGTGAGGCTGAGTTTTGACAGTGCCACAAATGATAAAATGTTATTCTGAGGTAATTTTCCACTGTGGGTAGAGTTCGATACCTGGTAATCTTTGTTGATTTTGTGTTGCATAATTAGCATTTTTCTTGTCTTGTCAAGTTCTTGCACTGTTTCAGCATGTGTTAGCTGCAGCTCTCGCATGGAGCGCTCTAAATTTTTGTAGCTGTCATCTCCCACTTTTCTCAAAAATGCAAGGTCTCCATTCTGCTGCTGCTTTTGAACCTGGAGCAAATTTGAGAAATCACTGTAACAGACTTGTCTAAGATACTTGAATGTGACTGAGTGTAAGCCTAGGTTATGCATTCGGAACAAGGCAGTAAGTACATCTCTGTATATTTTGAGCACATGGTAAAACAAAAACTATGACAGTGGCAGAGCAGGAAGTGTCATGATTGCATTCAGTAATGCCGTGATTAGCAAGAACCTATTAAAATGCACAAGACATTCAGAAGCAATTTTTCCTATCTCTCTTTATATATTTGCTTTTTTTAAGAATAAATAATCCTGCTGTGTGAATTATTATTGTTCTCATGTCTATATGGTTTCTGGACTTCTGGTTAGTTTGAGTGGGGTTTTTTCTTCCTTATTTTCATTATCATTTGTCTTTCAGCACCAAAATAAGATGCTATCTACTGTAAGCAATTATCAAGAAAATAAAACTTTTGTCACTGGGACCATGGAACCTTAATGCAAACTTCTTTTATTAATGTATTTCCACTCACCACTCAAGGTTTAATTATAAAATTATAAAATTATAGAATTATAATTTATGTGCAAGAGAGAAAAAAATTATATTGTTCTTAGTGTTTCCTTTCTGTTTTAATAAAAAAGGAGTAGCTGCTAAGCATCACTTTACCGCATTTTAGAACTTCCATGCTTATAGAACTCTGCCATATGTTTAGGAATTAATTAACTGTTTTAGTTTATTATAGGAAAAATAAGATGGTGTGGTAAGACATTTAAGTAAGAAAAACCACATTAAAATTATTGTGAATCTAATTTTATTAACTTCTGCTATTGTACTGAATTATCTACATAAACCTAGATTTTTTTCTTGGCTGTCTTTTCATCCTCCCTTCTGCAGCACTGTAACTACAAAACGGCTAAAGCAGACATGAGCTTGGAGCATTAGCTACTAAAAGATGCACATATGATTCAACTGTGTAGAAAAAGTGTAATGGAAACCATGAGTTTAAAAAAGAAGTAAAAAAAAAAGCAAAATATTTAGAATCATTGACTGACGTGTGTTGGAAGGGAACCTCCGGTTCCAATTCCTCACATACGTGTTCTTCTTGTTACCTTTATAAGCATGAGGGCTTCACGGAATTCCGTCACATCAATATTACTTTCCTGGAACAGAGATACTTCATGAAAAGGTGTGATCAGATGTGAATGAGCACTGAAGAAATACATTTGAAGTAGCAAGATGCATTCTCACCAGACATGACATTTTGCTTGATATCATGAATAAATCAATACTGTTATCCTTTGGCATTCTTTCACTTTCAAAAAGTATTTGCACTATGCATAAAACATAGAATGGGGTTTTTCTGCTCATATTTTAAACAGAAATAGAGTTCACCTGGGTCAAATACTTCATCTGATTTTTCAGTTCATCTAGCTGTTTCTTATGTTCCTGGTAGCGTAACTGCAGCTCTTTGTTCTCTTGCATCAGCTTTTCCTTTTGTTCTTAACATAGAAAAAACCAAAATATTAACATTTAATTTAAATAATAGCAATACTTATTCAAAATAATTATAGAAATTATAAACCTGCTTTTCCATATTAACTTACTCATGAAAACGTAATTTTAAAACTGATTTCTTTTGTATGGAGAAAGTGGTTTTTATAAAGGAATACAAATCTACTCCTCTTTGATCTGGTGTAAGTGAATGGATTAAAACAAATAGAACATTCTTCCTGTCATTAAAACCCAATCAAAAACCTGCACTTTGTGTCTTCATAAATAGAAAACTATGCTCAATGAAGTACAGGTTCTTGTTTGGGTGTGAGGGACAGAAGAAGGGGAAATGAGATAGTACAAAACAAAGAGTCTGAATGAACACCATTACCCGCAGCAGTAGAACGTTTTACACAAATACCCATTGATGAACAGCTACATCTTCAGAGAGATTTCTCAGTAAGATGTCAGAAAAAAACCTTAAGGAGCTGGCAAAAGAACCTAGTTATAACAGCAGATTCTTTCACGTGGAAAAGTTTTAAAAGCAATCTTTTCTCAAAATTATTGAGGTTTTTAAGGACCAAAAGTATCCTCTGACTCTCCTCCCTTGGCGAAATACCTGTTCTCTCGAAAACCATGTTTCTTCTGGTAGGAACAGAATGCCTGGCAAAATCACAACCCTGGACTTCAGGAGGGCCAACTTTGGCCTTTTCAAGCAATTGCTACTAGGGGAAATCCCATGGGACAGGGTACTGGTAAGTAAGGGGACTCAGGGTAGCCGGTTAACATTCAAAGACCACTTTTTTGAAGCACAAGAAAAGAGCATTCCAACAGGAAAGAAGTCAAGGAAGGGAGCTGGAAGATCTGCGTGGTTAAATAGGGAGCTGATAGGCAAACTCAAGTGGAAGAAGAAAGTCTATAGGTCATGGAAGAAGGAGATGGCCACTTGGGGTGATTATAAAGTTTTGGTGAGAGAATGTAGGGATGCAACTAGAAAAGCCAAGGCCTCCTTGGAATTAAACCTTGCAAGAGAGGTCAAAGGCAACAAAAAAAGCTTCTTCAAATATATAGCAAGTAAAAGTAAAAATAGAAGCAACGTAGGCCCCCTGCTGAATGAGGTGGTTTCCCTGAAGACAGAGGAATCAGAGAAAGCAGAGATACTCAATATCTTCTTTGCCTCTGTCTATACTTCTGGGGGCTGTCCTGATATCAAGCCCCAGACTGCCGAGGCTCCAGAGGAAGTTGAGGCAAGAGATGAGCTTGTCTTGGTTGATGAGGACTGGCTTAGGGATAAGTTGATCAAACTGGATGTACACAAATCTATGGGCCCAGATGGGATGCACCCGCGTGTGCTAAGGGAGATCGTGGAAGTCATTGCTAAGCCACTCTCCATCATCTTTGATAAATCATGGGGATCAGGAGAGGTGTCTAGAGACTGGAGGATAGCAAATGTCACTCCCATCTTCAAAAACATTAAGAAGGAGGACCCAGGCAACTATAGACCGGTCATCCTCACCTCCATCCCAGGAAAGGTGATGGAACAATTTGTCCTGGATGCTGTCTCTAGGCACATCAAGGATAGGAGGGTCACTAGGGCTAGCCAGCATGGCTTCACCAAAGGGAAGTCATGCTGGACCAACCTGACAGCCTTTTATGAGGGTGTAACCAGGTGGACAGATGATGGCTGAGTGGTGGATGTGGTCTATCTTAACTTCAGTAAAGCATTTGACAAACTCCCACAGCATACTCGCAGCCAGACTGAGGCAGTGTAGTCTAGATGATCAGGTAGCAAAGTAGATCATGAACTGGCTGCAGGATAGAAGCCAGAGAGTGGTGGTCAATGGGACAGAGTCTAGTTGGAGGCCTGTATCTGGTGGAGTGCCCCAGGGGTCGGTGCTGGGACCAGTCCTGTTCAATCTATGCATTGATGAATTAGATGAGGGATTGACATGCACTGTCAGCAAGTTTGCTGATGACACAAAGCTGGGTGGTGTTGCGGACACCCCGGCAGGCTGTGCTGCTTGGACAGGCTAGAGAGCTGGGCAGAGAGAAATTTAATGAAATATAACAAGGGTCAGAATGGATATAAATGTTAACTGTCAACCTGATGTTCAAGTACTGGCCTTTGTAATTCCCATCCACACTTGTGGGAGCTGATGGGTAAAACATTACATACCTACTTGGGAATATATTTTCCTGCTTTCAACGAAATAATCCACAATATGTTTTAATGCTGGAATCTTTTCTGTTGACCCCCAGGGCATGAGGCATAACTTAGCTATTTATACAGCAAAGATTTTTAGTCTAAGTTCTTGATCTCAGCAGGAAACAGGTGCCTAAGATATCTCAAGGGGTTTAAAATGTTTCAACAATTGACACCAGGCTAGTTTTAATTTTGCAGAGTTTATATATAAAGTGACATCTTCACTAAAAATGAATCATCTGCAGTGCCACTGCTCCTGCATACAGTAGCCTGACTCATACATGGGTTGGGACTCTACACAAACCACTTTCCATTCCAACATACAATGCTTAGTAAGGTTTTAATTCACTTGCAGTTAAGAGGAAAATGTAACACATTTGTGCAGTTGGGAAGAAAATCTAATTACAAACAGTAAAGCTTAAAAAATAGAAAGCAAATAAGAGAACAATTCCAATCAGCCTTGTGCCATGGCAGAGAAGGCAGATCTTCATAAAAAATGATGACACTTCTCAGCACTTGAACCTCCTGGACTTTCCTGAACAACACCCCCAAAGGACCCTGTCTGTTGGGAGACCTCCCACAGAGAAAAAGGGCCACTCATGCTGATGCTGGTTTTTTTCCCTGTAATATAAACTGAGAGTTGATCTGGCATGTTTTCCAGGGATAAGAAGACAAGACATCCCTCCTCAAGCACTGGTATCTCATTCTCATGAACTCTCTGGCAAGAGCACCAAGCTCAGTCCACTCTGTTTAACAGGAACCCCAGTGAGGTTTTTGTGCACATTTTTAACATGCAATCACACTTGCTGTGTGAAAACTTAACTCTACAATGGTAAATGCTATGTAAAAAGGATTAGCTTTTGTTCTATCTGAAGCCATTCCAACAGCTTATGAGCCCATAGCACATGTCAATAGGACAGTTCAGTCTACGTCCCTGTTGTGCCTACAGATTCTCAACAGCCTATGTTCCTGTGATCCCAACCAAACATAAAAACATAAGACATGCAGAGAAAGAGGCAGGAGAAAAGAGAGTACTTCTACAAGAGCCTTTAGGGAACAGAAGTCACAGGAGGGTCCTCCCATTCACTTTTCCAACACAACTACGCTATTTTTCGTCAGGAGCCACTCAAAATCTCAGTTGGTTGCTTGCACTTCTAACACTATCCCATCTGACTGGAGCACACTTAAATCGGGATCAGTGCATGCTGGCCTCTGCTTTACTTGCTGCCCCAAATTCAACCCAAACGCTGCAACTGAAATGGAAGAAAAGTGGGGAGAGAAGAGGCTATTCTCATACCACTGGTGGCCACATCCCACAGGAACACGTCATCACAGTACCATGGTTTCCAGTAGCAATGTTAGGACAGTAATAGCACAAGAAAGAGGGAAAATCCATTACCAAGATGGTTTGAAAAACACTACCAAGGCAGTTTGCTTTAAAGGCTATACAGAGCTGTTAGTATCTGTCCCCATAAAGAAAAAGTACATGCTTCCCTGGAAACGCAAGGGAAGTAAAACATCTACTCAAGCTGTGGCAACTTCAATCCAACAGAAATTACCAGTGTAGTGTTGTGGCAATCCAGTTTTAACATGCAACAAGCTATGAGGTACCAATCTGCGGAAGGAACAGGAAAGACTTGCCACTTTAACATAATGCCCACAGGAAGGATAAAAGATGGAAGGTATTGCCTTATTTTCCACATTCATTGTAACCAGATCTGGCCTATAACATTTTTATGCTGTTAGTATCACTTTAAATTCTGCATTTCATAATCAAACTGTCATTAGCAGATGTCTCTAACTGGCAATATGCCATAACACCATATAATTGTAACTTCATGCATCTTATCTATTTTAGTATCACTTAAGGTTAACTTTGCAAAGACTTGCTGTGGTCAAACAAAAATGTTTACATATTGAGTCTAGCATTTGAAGAGCTACTCAGAATCTTAATGGTAAGCAGATGTTGAATTTGAGCCATAATCATAAGAAGAAATATTCACAAGTTGGCCCACTTCATTCAGTTAGATTTTTCACAGAATTACATTTTCTAAAAATTCATACTTGAAGAATCAACTCTAAAAACATAAAAAACTAATCTGTGGTGTTGTTCTGTAAGCTTTATGTTGTCACATTACATTACAGGATTGGGATAAAAAAGGAAAAGGTTACAAGAACTTCAAAATTCACTTGAGAAGCTGTCTTACAGCATGGGATAAACACATACGAAATAATTTATTAAGCAGATTAGAAGAAAAATGTATTACTATGAATGTACAGAGCTGTAAATAAAAAATGAGTCTATACTGAAAATATTTTAAACAATGAACTCACAAAGTTGAAAGACTATCTTCAAGGGCCTATACAGGCTTTAGGGAACTTTGTACAATAACTAAAATTAGACTAGTGGCTTATAATTTGATAGGGCCTGACAGATTAACCTCTTTTTGATAGGAATTGTCAAGGGAGAGGAGAAATACAGAATAAAGAGTAAATACTAACCCAGTGATGAAAGAATGCAGTTTGAGTTATCTGACCCTCATTCATCAAGAAATCTGCATTAGGTCAATTTTTGTACCTAATCGCCAGGCATAACTTACGCATCCTGGTCACATGTACACTTACAGACAGCTCTGAAATAATCAGCCACAGAAACGACACTGTTCTAGGCGATACACTTGAACTCCAACACAGAACTGTGTACCATGAGAAAATGATAGCTATTTCAAAACTATACCTCTTTCTACTTTGATCTTGTCAAGGATTTCATTTTTCTCTGCTAAATCAGCCTCAACAGCAGTCTTTAGGTTAGTGATTTGCAGTTTCAGTTGCCATTCCTTTAATTTCCCTTCCTGTTCATGGTTCATACTGAAGACACTGCAATAAAACATGTGGCATGTGAAAAACTTTTAGAAATCGGCTTCAACACAAAATAATAAAGAAAAAAAGCTTTTAGTGGCACCAAGACCACTGTCATCATGTCTTAGGAATTAAGTAAACATATGCTGGTCTGCTGCTGTTGAAACCAAGGCGCCTTTCTCAGGCTGCGGTTAGAAAACATGAAAGAGTTTGTGGGATGAGCAAAGGAACTGGCCTTAATTTAGAGCTCCAAAGTCAGAAAAGTTGGCAGCAAGCAACATTTGTGGGACTAAAAAAGGAATTCAGATGCATATCCCAGAGTAATCCACAACTCCAAACCTCAGCAACTGACAACTGACAAAACCATTCTTTCCACATACAAAACCTCTTAATGTAGAGACCCGGGATCACCCACCTGATTTCTTTAAATCTGTGAAACACGCAGAGCCTAAAGCCAGTTGCCCGCTTAAAGAAATGCTTAGCACAAAGTGACAACAGTTTTCTCATACTGTAAAACAACAATTCTGACACTGATTAAGAAGCACACAGAAAGTAATCTTTCTCCTGCTTTCAGAAATAAAATCCAGAGGTGGGCAGAAAAATTAGAATAACTATTTTGTCTGTAACAAATTACTTACTTGTAGACCACCAATCTGTGTGCATCAAGTATTGCACAGACACAGAATCAGAAATGCTGAAACCACATCAAAATGGGTAACTCAGACTGAAGCAAAATTAAGTACATTATGTATTTTACAGTACAGTTCCCAGGAGGCAAGATGACAAAGCAATGCAATGTGCTTACATAGAATTTAGACAGTGACTACTACAGTTTTCATTTCACTATTAGTCAGTACTTGCATTCTTATTGACTGGAAAAATGTCCTTTGTCCTAACCAGTCATAAAGCAGTTCAATCACTCATGGATTCTGTGAAAAATTGGAAATTGTAGCTTATTGACATTAAAATAAGAGTCAGTTCCCTAATTCTTCAGTTTGGTGAAGGTCACCATTTTTCACATATAAATGTATTTTAAAATGATCTTTCGATATCTATTTATCAATCTAACTCTTCCAGAGATCTGTGTAACAAAAGCTTCAGTCAAAACCGTAGAAGAATGAAATATCACAGAAGGGACAGATACATAGCCTTTCAGACTGTACAGGCTGAATGGAAGACAACTGCCTGTTTTGATGGCTATAAAGTGGTTCTGAGTACCTAGAGTGCATTTATATTCAATATATTGAATAATGACTTTTGAGATTAAAGAAAAAAAAATACAGCATGAATGGTAGACTCTATATGGCATGAGTTACATTCTTGGTTTGGTTTCTTCATAAAAACAGTTCTAGCTGTCAGTATTTTGACTTTTTCTCATACTATTATCTATCTCATCTAGCTCATTTGCAGAGATCCTTAGGCATATTCACCTTACAGCTTGAACATGTCTTTTATAGCATGCATGAACTAAGGCAATACTTCTAAGTCCTACAGTGAATACAGTGCACTGAACCCTCCATCACCTCCATAATACTACATTGGCACAGAAGAGACAATGTGTTCTGATTTGCTCCTGTAAGGACAGAATAAATCTCAGCCACAAAAGATAATAAACACCCTTAGTTTTCACACTTCTGGAAACATTCGCAAGTTTTAGTGGCCGTGTTACCTAGTAACCTGTGTATTTGTTACCTCTAGGTACAATTACTTTAATAAAGATGTAGCTACACATTACTTTAAGATACTGTGCTGGCAGAAAAATCATTAACAGTTACTGTAACATTAACTCATACTTTAGATGTTTAAACAGAAGAACGTTTTAGCAGAGAGGTTTAATCCAAGCCTGTATAATGCTAATGTCAGTTTGAATTGCGTCCTCTTCTGCTGCTTTCTTCCTTTGAGTTTTAAGATTACTTTTACTTAAATTCATGTGGAATTTCTTTCACATTTACTGTATTTCACTGGAGTTGGAGCCATCTGGGTAACTATAAATGGTCAACCACATCTGGCACTGTTTCCTTTGGAGGGAGTTTAAGCATTGCTAGATTTGCATTACAAGGTCATATGAAAACAATTCCTCCAAAACCTTTTATCCAAACGAATTGTTTTCTTGGATACTGACTAAATAATAGGAGTCAACTGACAAATTCATACTTGTTCTTTGCAAAATTTTCAGATCATGTTCTGCAGTTTTGGTTATGGCAAAATTCCCATCAACTTCAAATGAATTTCCCCCAAAAATATAACATTAGAAAAGAAGGGTATATGTCCATTTTAAAAAGAATACTTATTTAATTCTCTAGCACCTGTGGACACTGGCCAAGCTACTGTGAGCAACAGGTAAAAGTCAAGTCACATTGTTCAAAGTTGCAACAGAAAAAGCTGGCCATGGAACAGTATTTATAATGAAATTAACAGTTTCTGTTTCTTAATTCTTGCTACCTATATAGTAACATGGAATGATAAAACAGGAACCAATGTTTAAATGGGAGTCTTTAAAAAGCCAAATCATTTTAGGCAACAGAAAAGCCATATCGTAGATTACTGTGCTATGAGAGAACCTAGCTAAACATTTTAAGTCATCCCACTATGATTTACACAGAACACAGCATTTCAAGCCAGGACTGAAAGTTGCTTTGTTAGTAAGTTTTCTCTGCATAATTATGATAGAAAAGAAAAAAATTTCTAAAAAGTCCACTGACAGATGACCCACATAGAAAACTCTGAATATTGGGATTATGCAACTTTTACATCTCACATGTAAAAAATGCTTTAAGCTATTTGTACTCACAGTTTCTTAGTCCTATAACTAAGTTATAAACTAAGTTTTGACTGTAGAAAGTAAAAAAATGTAGTAACCATTGTAAAAATACTACAAACAAACAATAATCTCTATCCCTTGTGTTGTGTTTAGTCTTTCTTTGACAGACATCACACTGACCAGCCAAACATTAAGAGGACAAACAAATCTCATACCAGCAAACATCTCAAGCATTTTGCCTACTTTCTAAGTCAGTTATTAGCTCTAGGACCTTTGCCTTATTTTTGAACGTTCTTCAGTTCTTTTGGCCATTTAGTTTCAGAATAAAGGAAAAGTACATTTGCAGGTAATTTTTTTCCTTCAATGTGCTTGTGACAACTGAATGTAATGACTTCCTTACAGTACCAGAGAATTTCTGAAAAATATGTGGCAATGCATTTTCA
Organism: Rhinopomastus cyanomelas; assembly: GCA_013400115.1. Lineage (NCBI taxonomy): Eukaryota > Metazoa > Chordata > Aves > Bucerotiformes > Rhinopomastidae > Rhinopomastus > Rhinopomastus cyanomelas. The sequence goes on along the minus strand of VXBP01003494.1, from coordinate 40,515 downwards.
TTTTACACACTGCTGATACTATTTATACAACTTATGATGTATAGGAACCTTCGTGGAATCTCTCATGAGCCTCTACAAAACCTTCAAGCAGAACAAGTACCAGTGAAATGCTAGCTGGTACCAAAACAAACCAACACCCCCTCAAAACCAAGCATTTGAAGATGTTGTCAAATATCAGATTTTATAATAGAGGGTCACTGAGAAGTGGTGGAAGAATTTACACAAAACACACAAACACATTGTTTCTCCAAACAAAATAAAAAAAACCTAAAGGAATATCTGTCCACCTAGATTTATCCTTCTTTAAAAAAATTAGAAATTGGACATTTATTTAACAACCTTTTGCATTGCACTTTGAGATAAAGTGACTTCTATTTGTTTTTTTATTTGATTTATAAAAAGAGGTAATTGCTATTTCTAGCATATTAGAAGTATGGGAAACTGCTCTGTTTCAACAGAATAGATGGGAAAAAAGAACACCGTAAAAGTTTCCATATATGCCTAGAATCATAATCATGGAATGGTTTAGGCTGGAACAGACCTCAGAGATCCTCTAGTTCCAACCCCTTGCGATGGGCAGGGACTGATATGGTGAAGTGCAGCGTGAATAAGTGCGCAAACACACGGTATGTCTATGCACACACAAGTACATGCTCTATGAAGACCTATTAAGCAGCAAATTATGGTTTCTTTTATGCACAGAAGCCGTAACTTACCTCTCACACAGCTTATCATAGCCTTCCTTCAAGAGTTCCTTCTCTTTTTCTAGATCATTTATTCTTTCCTGTAACTAAAATAAGGAAGTTTCAATCAATGCATGACCCCAAAGGAAATGAGATTGAATGTATAAAGACAATTAGTGAATAATTTGCAGGCACTGTCAGGCTTGTAATTGCTCTTTTTATACAACAGTCTCTCAGAAGCTCCAAATTAGCATTTTTTTCACTGCACAGATTTACATTTGGCCTAGACAATCTTTTTGTTTATATGAATATATGAAGCTGAGACTAAGGTGTTACAGTTGGACATCATTCTTTAATCACTTTTAGCTTTCAGAAAAAAGAAAAAAAAAGGCTAAAGAACTCAAAATGTTTATTGCCATGTTGGTACGTCTTAGTTGTAGCTAATTACTAGCTGCTGTACAGTAAATATTTGTTTACTGATATTACAGAAACAACTAGTCCTTGCTTTTATAAGCCTCATTAAAGCAGATATGGCTTTAAAGATACTAGAGGCTTGAAGGCCGAAGATACACCTTACATGCATTGCAATTATTTAAAGGTTTGGAGAAAATATTTATGAGGTAATCTTGGTAAACCTGATCAATGTAAATAACATTCTAAACAGGTAAACCAGGCTGTAAAACTAAACAGAAGTTACTACAAAATGTCAGAATAAACATGTAAATTTGTACATTCTTATTCCTCATATTTCGAGGAGAATTGAATATTTAGCCCTATATCAGAGTGACACTGGTCTCTGAGAGCTGCTACACGAAGAAACAGAAGTGTCTGATTGAACTGCTGAGTATGATATAATTCTGCACTGAACTCTAATTAAATCAGGTTAAAATAATACTAAAAAATAGCAATAGATGATAAATAAATCACACATTATGATTTTTTTTCTGGTTAATGAACCACTTGTTTAGCACCAGAATCAACATGAAATGCTAAGCTTAACCCTGGTTGGTGCAATGATTATGGGGACCAGGTACAGATCACAAGTCTTTGAAATGTTAGTAGTAGTCAGGGTTCTTCTTTTCAATGGGATAGAAGAATATACATTACCAGCTCAGACTTCTAAACGTGGTTGAAAGGTATGTTCACAGCTCTGCAATTATCAGGCTGGCCCATTGTTAACTTCCCCTTATCTATGTGTACTCTGCCTAAAGTAGCCTAGGTCCCTGGAACAGTCTTACCTCCTCCTCTGTCCTTTGGTTTGAAATAGTTACTGTCTGCAACTTTTTCTCAAGACAGAAGTACTTTATCTGCTCCTCTTTGAGCTGTAGATTCAGTTCATCATTTTTTCCTATTAAAGCACTGTAGTTGGTCTGCAAGTTTTTCTGGATCTATGAAAAGGAAGGAAGGAAAATCCAGAGAAAATCAAACAAACCACAATCAGTAGCATGCGACAACACTACATGTTCAACCAGTGGTCTCTTATGGCAGTATCTAACACACATTTAATATATATTCTCAATGTGGTCAACAGGAGACACTCTTGAACTAAGTAACTGAAAGCAACTTTAGCAACTTTCTTTACACACGGCCAGGAGAAGGTGGCATTCGTGTTTCTCTCATGAACATTAAACCCTCAGTTCAGTCATGATGAAAACAACCAAGAAATACATCTGTTAAGCAATTAAAAGATTTCACTGTGGGTACAGTGGTTAGACATGCTGACCAAAAACACTGCAGTAGCAAGCAAAAATGAATGTTGACCACAGCTATGTTAATCACAAAGCTTGCTGCAGCTCTGTTAACTCTTAACTGCAGATACAGGATTGTTCCATGATCCTAATACACTCAGTTCTATGTCCCTGCTGGTAGTAATTCAATGAGGGACTTTGGATTTCTTTTACATTTTAATTTACTTCCACATATTGTATTAAGCTACATTTAACTAATTGTAATTTTAAAGAGAGGATGCTGGTAGAAGCTGTATTTCCTGAATATTAATTATTACACTGTCTACATTCCACCATGCTTTCAAAAAGCCCTATTAACTTAGAATGTCAGTGTAAATTACATTCAGAGTATGATTTCATTTTAAACAGAGAAAAAGATTTATTTTTTCCATGAAATATTTCTACAAAGTAGTTAAGTTAAATGGAGAAGCTGCATCTGAATCCTGTACTAACTTGTTGAGGTTTGCAGACATTCAGAGGATCCTAGAAACAAACAAAAACCCCAAGAAAACCCCAATCACCAAACTGATCTTCAGCCTTTCCTGTGTCATTGGTCAGTAGCAAAATGTCTAGCAGAATAAATAATATTAGCAGTTAGAGGTATAATTATATATATTCTTAATGAGCTTTTAGCCGCCTCTCTTGCTCTGTATCTGTGAACTGTATTTCAATAACAATTAACTCAAATGTAATTCTTTTGCACTCTCCGCTTCTCTCCAAATTTCTTTCCTTTCTCCACAAAATCAGAATTCTCACTCTCTAACTCCTCCAACCATCCAAGTGGTTCGCTTTTCCTGAAGCTCTCCTATTTCAATAACTTGTATCACTGCAACCCATGATATATGAAGAAAAAAAGAAAACAAACCCTACACCTCACAAGGCTGCTTTTCTTAGACCATTTCAACTTTATTTTCAAATCAGTTGAAAACAAATTCAACAATCACTCAGCAGTCATATTTTATTTGGCTGAACCATGTCATTAAAAGCACTAAAAATACCCTCCTGAAAAATCTTGCTTCAACTTCATTATAATTCTTGTGTCTCTGCTACTCTCCTGACCGTTTTGGACTAGCTCTCCTCATGAAGGGAACCACGATTCACCTTCATTATTTTTTTTTTTCCAAAATGCTTACTTTACCTGGATTTTCTTCTACATACTCAGTGTTCTGTCAGCACTTTTTTTACCATTATGCCCAAACTGTTTTCCATCCCGATCTCCTTGTATTATCCCAAGACTGGGGTCATGGCAACAACTGGGATGATGATTTAACTTTAGTATTTTTAGTCTAGAGTTTTATTTCTTTGGGAAACATGCCTTATATAATGTTGCCAATTACAAATAACTTATTTAAAGAAACTGAATCTATCTCTCCTAGAAATATTTCACAGATGAACACAAACTGCTCTCAGTTACAGTTGTGAAATTGTTGTAGTGAGTGTTCAAGACACTTAACTCTCTCCAGTATTTTAAACTGTAGTTGCATAGGTTAGCACATTTCATATTGCAAGTCATTAAGTCCTGAATGTCCAGTCTGTAATTAAAGCAACTAAATGCACCAATGGGATCAACTATATAAGCCAAAGAATTTCAGGGCCTTTTTTTCTTCTAAGTAGACTGCACAATTCTTTCCCTCAACTGGCTACATTCTTTATCAACAAAACTGTCCTGTAAACATGTGGTAGCAAGCTCCACTTCAGAATTACAAGCTCTTATCTTTCTGTGGTTTCACAGTTTGAGCTGACTCAAGTCCAACGATGAACGTGGAGTAATTATACAGGTTTCACTTGTTTGAAAGTGCATGATAATGAACAGGGATAAAAATCATCAAGATAAACATTTAACTGCTGTGTGGACAAGTACTTTTCATTCCACTCCACCTAGCAATTTTGCATTTTACAGTTATTCACATTTAATAGGCGTTTCAAACATTCAAATAATTGGAAATGAGAAAACCACTGTCTCCATTATTTTATTTAAAAATGAAAAAGGAGACAGAAAACACCTTCTCAAAAATGCAGCTTTCACTGTGAATATTAGAAACAATGTCCTCAAATACCATTGTGAATCCTAGGCATGTGTTTCTAGTCAGATGCTGCCAAGAGAGAGGCAGAAGTACTTGATGTTTCCTTTAAATCACCAACAGGTCACATCTGATTTAAAATGGAATGGGTTACTTATCACTTTCAATTTAAGAACACAAAAAGCCATGAGAAATCTGTCTCCTCTGGAATTTATATTCTGTGTAGATCACCCTATGAAAAAGCAGGTTTGAGCTGCTCACAGAAGAGCTGCTTTGGCAGAGAAGGTACAGGTAGTATCGTGCAGTGAGGAAGCAAAACAAAGCAAACAATACGTAGAAGCAGTCACCAAGGGGAAAACACTGAATGGAACACAAACCAAATGGCACAAGTGTTATGTAGCTCGCTAACATCATAAGCAGCACGAATAGTTTACAAAGGTATCTAATGTCTCCAGAGTATGAAGCTAGGATACTTTATAAAGCTTCCTACTCAAAGGAACTCCCCAGTTTCTAAGTAACTCTCATAGTACTTCTGCCTGCATGCATGCATGGCTCTCCAAATACACATGGCAAGGAGCATAGGAGTCTAAGTAAAACCTGTGAAGCTTATTTTCATAAAACTGCTCTATTTTATTTAAAAAAATCTATTGCTTTCAGTAGCCCTTTAAAGGAATTTCCATGAACTTAGCAAAACACGTGCATACATCAGAACTCTACAGACAGACCTTCCCCACTTTATCAAAGACTGATAAAAAGGGTCTGGTACACCTTCCTTTGTAGATCAGTGCATTTAAGCCAAAGCCATAGCTTAAAATGACCAGGAAACTCAGCAGTCAGACAACTCAGCCCATTTTCCCCAACCTGCCAGAGATGGCTCTACAGATAAAACCTTTAAGACCTGCTAGACGCTTCTGAAAACAAAAATCAACAAAAAAACTAAAACCCTGCACGTTTGGAGCGGCTTGGATGTAACGTCCTGTGCAATTCATCTTCACGTACTCAGCACTGACTCAGAATGAAGAACTGTGCATATATATTTTCATTTCTGAATGCTGATGTGACTGACCAAATTGCAATTACCTCTTGAAGCTGGAGAAATCGTTCTTCCATCGCTGAAAGAGCATTGCTTTTCTCTACCAGCTGCTTACGGATCTTGATCATTTCCACATTGTCCCGACAGTTTAGCCTTCAAAATTATATTAAACAGAAATGGATCATAAGCTTAGAGATACAAAATGAATTATCTTACTGCTTTTGTTTTGAAAAATGAAATCCTTTGCAAATCAGCCTTCTAGTACCCATTTGGAAGACGATTTAGTGTGTAATACCCAAATTAATTTCTGCTTCTATAATCCACATTACAGAATTGAGGGAAACCAACATTGTACCATACCATGATGGGGCAGTTTTAATCAGTATACACACATCTTTGTTTATGGTATAAAAATACCTATGACAGGAAAAGAAAACCATCCTATAACAAAAGAGATTATTTGTTTTCCATTCACTTATTTTCCACTGTCCAATGTATTTGGTGCCCATTAGGTTACAATGATGTGAAGCTTTCTCTTTGAATTTAATCCTATAAAATACAACTAAGAACAAGAGACTTAGCCATTTATACTCTTAACACCTTAAGGCTGGCATTTGGCCAAGCTGCAGGTGTGTCTTAAATCCACAAAACCATTTAATATCCATGTGAATGTTCTATATTGTTACAGTTCTGAGATGAATTCAAGAATCTACTTGTTTAGTAGAAAAGCTGTTTGAAATATTTAAAGTTCAAATAAATATTTATTCTGATGTTTTCTCTTATGTTAAACAGTGAAGCTAAACTGCCTGATTTTTACAGCTTCTTCAAGTACAGCAAGAGAAACCAATTCTGATTCGAATTAACACAAAATGTGATTAAATCTGAATAAATCTCTAACATTTGGATAGGTAGTTTCTGTTCCAATATTTATCTATTTTAGACATATTGGATGGATTGTCACAATGCCATGCTGGAGCAATAAAACTAACTACAAAGCTTACACATCTGTAAACCAGCTGAGTACATGAAATACTTTCCTTTTATTCTGTAAAATATCAAATCCCATTGTGTTTTGGCATTGCCCAGTTAATTGTCCTTCCACAGAAGACAAATACACTCTCAAACGTGAGCTCTAACCCAATGCTAAAACTCTCATGTGTCTAAATCATGCCATCTACACGAATTAAAGCTGTAGTGAGTTGAGACAGCAGCACTGTCTCATGCTAGCTATTTAACAGCTAATGTAGTGGCACATTTTTATTAATCTTGTTCCACACATCAAACAAAGGGCTCTGATGCCTTCAAAGGCTTTTTACTTTTTCACTTCCCCCCCCTTCTTTTTTAAGCAGGGGGCTTTTTTCCCTCCTTTTTTTCTTTATAAGTGGAAAAAGGAACAGATGATAGTGAAATTTATGATGTACAGATGTAAGCCCCGTGGCTCCTGACAATCAACATTAACTATTTTTTCAACAGTGAATGAAAGGGCATTTGATTTAAATAGGTCTGGGGTATTAATATTATGAAATAAATTATTCCAATTCAGCAGTGAAAAATTACTTTTTATTGGGATCATTTCAATTCTTACAATTATAAGGGTATTTATCTCATGAAGTTTCTAGCTACAGAAAGCATGTGCAATTAATTTCTTATTAGTCCACTACATTAATCACAAATCCAGCTCTCATTATAGACTAGAGCAACAGCATTATTTTTCTACAGCACTTCACTAACTTTTTATTTAATTAGTTAAATAAATTATGTCTAAGAAGTGCCCAGTGCATCCAGGTACATGACAATGCACTTGCTGTTGGAGAACAAAATCATTTCAGATTTCATGGGCCACGCAAACTTAATTGAGGAAGATGCACTTTTCTGCAAATTCACCAAACAGTAGAATAGAAATTGATTATCTAGACCACCTTCCTCATCCTCTGCTCCCAGAACTACTGCCTGGGAACTCTGATATAACTTAAAAATAGGAGTTACATACAGATTTGATATAAATGTCAAGGCTTTCACTTTTCACTTAAAGAGATAATATTTTGCTCAAAGGATAACAAAATAGTGTAAAAGAATATTTTCTCCATTCCCAAAAAAGCAAAAAAATCCTGCCACAGACTGCAGATAAGGAGGTAGATCTGGAGCAGAAGTTAGGGGGGAAAAAAGGGTTTTAATACACCTTGTGAGGCAGTAACCTGAATGAATGGGCATGCAGGAGTAGTTCTAGCATGCTTCCTACCACAACAGCAAAAGCAAGGAACTGTATCCTTCCACTCTAAACCTCATGTCAAACTTGATTAAATAGCTCCAAACTGCAAATGAAGTTAGGAGAAAGTGATTCTTCAAAAAGCTAAGAATGATGTTTGGGGTTCATGTCTGACACACACCAAAGAGACAAGCTCTTTATCCAGGCAGTTTGCAGTTTGGATTAAAAGCATATAGAGTGGGGACCCAGTAACAGACTGAGGACCAGCTGTGTGTGAATGGAGGACTGTTATCAACCTACACGAGGAGGAAAAGATTAAAGAAAAGATCTTGACCCACACTGTACAAATTTATGCCAGCAAATCCCAGATGGCTACACTAATAAAATTGGGGTCTAATTAAACCACATCCCTTGCATCTTGTCTTTGCTTCCATATGAGCAGGACACGGATACAATAATGAGACTACCCATACAGAGTTCTGACTATGGTATCAAGAGGACCATGAACTTTCCCCATTCACATTCAGAACAAGAGCTCACTTACCTTCTGGCTGCCAAAATACAACAGAAGGTTTCTAGGCTGACAGCTCTCAATCACAAATGCATCAATAGCCAAGACAGATACAGACTCCCAAAGAACTAGGGACTTGAACATCAATATGCAGTACTCCTCTCATTTTACAGTACTTGGGAACTAACAAGATGATATGTTGATGCACATTACCTTCTTTACCTCCTAATTGCTTATCTGAACTCCAATACCAAAGGAGGAAATCATACCCAACAATGTTTACCCTCTAGCAGCGCTTTTATGAAGTCTATTTGCAATAAGCAGAACATAAACCTTGCACTGATAGCTCTAGCAATAAGTGACTGCAATTATTTCAACATGAATAAAAAATTCTGGATTTATTTACTTGGCTAAAGAACTATCCACAAATGAAAAATCATGATCTTAGGGAAAATAGATACACATGAAAAATTAGATATAAAAATGCACATATACGGGTTTTTAAATCTTAGACATGATTTATCAAATTCATATACATGCTGTAGTCTCTCAAAACCGTTTAGATAACGCATTATGAGTACCTTGTCCCACATTTTCATCTAGGTCTGCAATGCTACAGTCTAATCACAGAAGTTTGTGTGCCTCAAATATGATACTCCTGTACAAAAATTCACATATTTAACAGCTTTAATGCCATGTTGCAGAAAGAAAAAAAAACACCAAAGGAATTAACTAACTGGGAAACAAGCTTTTTCTTTGAATAATAATCAAGTAAAACATTAAAACAAATGAATGGCCATGAAACTATGATGGTTTTGGCCATCTTTACATTAAAACCAGTCATGCAAAATGCAGCTGAATTTTTAACTTGGCAAACCATGTTTAGTCTAATAACCCACAGGCCAAGTTTCTCCCTTAAGTTGGATTTACACATTCCCAAAATAAACCCCAAACAAACTCTACTGAAATATTGAAAAACACATTGATTGCAGCCATTAACAATAACAAAATCATTGAGCACACTGCACATGAACTCAGCTCTGTGTTGTAGCTCTTGTGTTGCTATAGAGAAACTCTAGTGAAGCTGCAAAGGCATCTTGAAGATATTACTGGATTTCTTACGGGTGCAGGACTCAAGATCACTAGTACCTCCCTTCCTTACCTCTGATGGATCAATGATTACTAATTGTAGCTGCTTCATTCTTGGAAACGAGTTATTTCAATCCCAAGAATTTCTTAATCATGTAGCAGAACAAAGAATATTTTCCTGAAGTTTGAAAACAACCTGATTTAGTTAACACCAGGCTGAGCTCAGACACCACAACATGAACACTGGTGGAGGCACAATTACTATGTCCTTTTGGCACCACACATTTCCTAAGGAATGTCGACACTAACATAACTAGATGACAGCCAAGCGTATTCATGCAAAACACAAGAAAAAGCTGCCAATCATACCGAAAGTCAAAAGACAGACCAACAAAATGAACTAAGATGACGTGATCTGTCACATAAATTTTAAACTTTTCCTCTAATATTCCAGCACTGAAAGTTTCTTCTCTGCTGGTACAAAGAAAATTATAAGTAAACATTGAATACAGTCCTATTTGTGTAATAAAACAACTAATACAGATCATTCTAGAGAGCAGTTATAAGACTTCCAGGAAAGGATGTGGATGAAAATATCCTGAAGAAAATGATACATAGGTACCTAGGGTTATAGCGGAACATGGAGAGAACAGTATCCTTCTCTTCTGACTCTGGTTCATTCTGGATAAATAAAATATAACTTCAAAAACATGTAGATGAACAGCCTTCCATAAAGCAATCAAGTGGCAGAATTCCAGAACACACACTATTCTGGATGTAGTGGCACTAGCGGACTTGTATTCAATTTCTTACCCAGTATTTTCAGCCTAACACAGTAGCTTTTAAAGACTTAGTGTACACATTCTCAGGTTTCAAACAAGAAACAGACTACAAAGGAAAAGCTTCCAGAACTCGAACCATTAATTCACAGATAGTAACTTAGGTCACGGAGTGTATGCAATTCACTTAATAAACACAAACACATAAGGGTCTGCATGACTTTTTTGTAACGTCAGTTTAAGAATTTTTTAGTTGTAAGTGTATCCTTAAAACGCCTTTAAAATTTCACAGAAATAAGGTAGTTGATATCAAAGCTAGATGTCATGTTCAGTCTGTGCTTGCTGTACTTAAAGAACAATGTTTATCCATAGAAAAATCAATTTATTTGAGATCTGTATCAGATTATTTTCAAATAATGAAAAAAATCTTTGAAATTTGTTTTAAATACACTGTAGGCACAGGCTAAGAAATTATTTATGACGGCAACTTCTTTAACCTATTTAAACTCTATAAAGCAAATTCTGCATAGGGGAGACTTAATGATTTTGTAAATAATTTAATAGCAAACATTATGATGTATTATTGATGTAACACCACTGATGCACAAAAGAATGCTCACACATAATAACAGGGTACCTCTCTGGAATGACTGTTACACAACTGACCATGTATTTCTCATACAAGCAGAACTTCACTGAAATCAGAGGAATAAAGGCTGTAGGATTATGCTGTATTAGACACTTAATATAATTACAGGTTAACAGGCTGAAATAGAAATAAGCAAAAGAGGAAAAAATAAACATAAAGTTATATAATTTTGCATATATTCTTGCAAAAGTAATAGAAGATAGAAAAAAAAGAATTAAACTAATAAGAGGTTTTACCATTAGACACATTCCACAAGCATGTCTGTCTGACTGCTTCACTGCATGGCTAGACCATATTTCTTCATAAATGTGCTCATCTACTCCTACTGGACCAATACTTTTCTACTATTTGTAGACTCCAAATTATCAGAGTATTAATGAACATTGAACTATTCACAATGAATATCTATCTACATTTTTCTAAGAATCCACTTGAAGAAATTATGATGTTTAACATGTAAAGGGTTGAACTGTAATGGAACCTGGATCAGCTGGGAACAAATTCTCTAAAATGGCAATTATGAAACTTTATTTGTGAAAGAACATCAGTAGGTTAATACTATCGCATCAATTTCCTTACTTAAAATTATGCTTCGCTATGTGGTAAAGCATTCTATGACTTCATTTCACCAAAGGGAAAAAAATTAATGAAGCACATACTTCTTAGAGTAACAAGTACTTTTCACAGCTATATAACATCACGACAGCTCTTCCAAAACAGAGTTCTCCATTTGCCACAATACCTTTTATTTGCTCTTTCTAGCTCTTGCAGCTGTAGGACAAGTTCCTTGATTTCTTCGTCTTTCCTTATCAGCTGATCCAGAAGTGTGTCTCCGGTATGTTCTAGTTCCTTAATGTGCTCCCCTTGGGACTCAGTCAGAGCCTCCCTGTAAATATAAGCATCTTAAATACATACCTGGGTTTGGAATGTAACAAAATAAAAAATCAAACCAGTCAAGCATACAAAAAGTGTAAGTGTTCCGCAAAAGCAGTTTTCCTTAAGGCTTAAGAGCTCAACTTGCTATAAAAATAATCAGTAGTGATTATTTGACAAGATGCAAATCTTGTCAAATACTACATATCAGTACTGATATGTGACAAGATGCAAATTTTAGACTAAATAGATAAATAATTGAACCACATTATCAAACACTACACAAATATTTTAAATAAGTGTTTAAGTGGACAGAACAATGTTTATCAGAACCTAGCAGAAAACTTTATTAATGGTTTGTTATACCCTGCATTAAATGCGTCGTCCTCCTGATCTATGAGCACCAAGTGTTTTCTGAAGAGGAGATGCCATTACGAGCTACCAGAAAAATGTTAGATCTTCAATGGACAGAGCTTCAGTTTCAATTAAAATATGGAACTGGACTACAAACCAACTTTCAAAATGCAGAAGTGAATCCAAACTATTTTACAGTATCCTATACTGTGTCATTTGCAACTTTCCCACAAGATTTGACCATGACTAAAAATGAAGCTTAAATGTATCAGCATAACATATCCAATACAGTAACCACTTGCATGGATTATCCTGCACATTTCAGGAGCTCTCTTGGTAAGATTTCTGCAGCTCAGGTTTGTTCTCCTTTGGTTTTGTCCAGCAATAGGTGAGGCAGCATTGCAGCCTAGCAAACAGGGGCTCACCAGTGAAGCTCAGTTTTAAGTCCTAGCCAAACTCTTCTCTACATAAGTTTTGAATTATAAAACCCTGATTGTATGTTTTCCTTATCATGAAACACTTCTGCATTGTGATTCATGTTACTGTTGTCACATCCAACATCCCCTCTCATGGGAAAACTTTCTGAAAACTCTTTTTTTCCCTTCAAGAAAACCACAGCTTCCAGCAATGACAAAAAATAAGAAATACGAAAATCATACAGAGTTCTTATTTCAGCCCTTGACTGCTCAAGCCGACTCCGTTCACGTATTGGCAATGAGGGGCTAGGTGAGCTCACTTCTAAATCCTGAATTCTCATTCCTGGAAACAAGGAACAGATAAACTTTTGTCACTCTGAATGAAAAAGCATTTAACAAAACAACAATCTCTATGCACTACTCACCACTACAACTCCTACACAGATGCCATAAAAAACACCAGATTCACAAGGGAAGAGATAATTGAACTACCTATGGCAGAGCTGTTGGAAAATCTGAACTATGTTTTCGTAGACTATTTTACTTTAAAGTTAAAGAACTGAGACTTCAAAAATTCCTGAACAGTACACTTGTAATCACTTTTTCTCTGATAGCACTTTCTTTACAGAATTTTGCGAGACTTGGTAATGACAGACAGACAGATTGGTGGATAAGGAATTGGCTGGACGGTCACACTAGGAGAGTCATGATCAATGGCTCGATGTCCCAGTGGAGATTGGTTATGGGTGGTATTCCTCACAGATCTGCTTTGGGTCCAGTGTTGTTTACGTCCATCTTTGCTGGTGACATGGACAGGGGCATTGAGTGCATCCTCAGCACGTTTGCAGGCAACACCAAGTTGTGAAAGCCATCCAGAGGAACCTGCACAGGCTGGAGAAGTGAGCGCGTGCCAACTGGATGAGGTTCGACAAGTGCATGGTCCTACACCTGGGTCAGAATAATCCCAAGCACAAATCTATGGTGGGTGGTGAATGGATTGAGAGAAGCCCTGAGAAACACTTGGGGGTTTTGGCAGATGAGAAGCATAATGTGAGCTGGCAATGCATGAAAGCAGCCCAGAAGGTCAACTGTATCCTGACCTGAATCAAAAGAAGCGTGACCACCATGGTCAAGTGAGGTAATTCTCCCTCTCTCCTCTGCTCTTGTGAGACCTCACCTGGAGTTCTGTTTCCAGTTCTGCAGTCCCCATGGAACTGTTGGAGCGGGTCCAGATGAGGGCCACAAGGATGATCAGAGGGCTGGAGCACCTCTGCTATGGGGACAAGCTGAGGGCATTGGGGTTGTTCAGCCTGGAGCAGGCTCCAGTGTGGCCTTATAGCAGCCTTCCAGTACCTGAAGAGGACTATAGGAAAGGTGGTGAGGAACATTTTACGAGGGGCTCTAGTGATAAGGCAAAGAGGAATATTTTCGAACTAAAAGGGGGAAGATTTTAATCAGATTTTAGGAACAAATTCCTCAATATGAGGGTAGTGAGGCACTGGAAAAGGTTGCCCAGAGAAGATGTGAATGTCCCCTACTTGGAACTGTAGGTTCAAGGCCAGGTTAAGAGACTGAGGGGTGACCTCATTAATGTTTATAAATATGTGTAGGATGGGTGTCAGGAGGATGGAGCCAGGCTCTTCTCAATGTCATCTAGTGATGGGACGAGGGGCAAAGGGTGTAATCTGGAACATAAGAGGTTCCACATAAATATGAGAAGGAACTTCTTTACATTGAGGGTGACAGAGTACTAGAATGGGCTGCACAGTGGGGTTGCGGAGTCTCCTTCTCTGGATGTTTAAAACCCACCTAGATATGTTCCTGTGCAGCTTGGTCTAGGTGATTCTACTGTTGCAGGGGGATTGGACTAGATGATCTTTCAAGGTCCCTTCCAATCCTTAATGTTCTGTGAATCTTTGACAGGGCCCTGGACAATCTGGTCTAGTGAGAAGTGTCCTTGCTATGGCAGAGGAGTTGGAACTACATGATGTCTGAGGTCCCTAGACAAGTACCTACAGGACCACGTTCAGTAGCAATGCAAACAATTTCTCTGTTCTTTGGAAGCATACTTGGTCCTTGGTGAAGAAGAAAGCAATGGTTTCTCCAAATCTCTTTGTCCCACTTCTCTTTCTTCAGCACAAAGAAATTTACAAAACAAGTGTAAAAATTTGCCTTAGTTTGTGTTTGCGCCAATTTAACTTAATTATGTATTTTGAATTTTGATCTTTAAATCTAATTTTAAGGTATTGGTAACTGTGCTATAGCCAAGCGTATATACCTGTCTAGAGTAGATATTTTTAACTTATCTTTGTTCAATTCATGATATAAATAAGATGGCTCCTGTCAATAAATAACTAAAAGAAAGCAATGAGTAATGAACATTTATACCTGATCACACCTTTTTGATTGACTTACTACATGTATTTGTAAATCAGCCAAACACAAAGCAGATACAGTAAGGTGTACTTATTAAATGTGGATTCTTCTTGTCTCCTCATGCCCTTAAGACATCTAAGCATGCCTGAATTTTTGCAAGTATTTTAGTTTTAGATATTAGCTCTAAAAATGTTCAGCAATTCAGCCTCATGGTTTCACAGAGCAATTTAAGAGTTCAGGAGTCTTTAAAGACACGAGGCACACACCTGACACCAGACTACTGGATTTGTAATCATTAATCAAAAGGTCAAAGTGAAAACCATTCTATAGTAATGAATACTATGGAAAATACTCTGTGACCTTCTGGAATACAAAATAACTGTGTTGAAGTCTTAGGTATTGGCTACTACATTTCTTATAACTCAAATAGGTACCCTGGAACTGCCATGAAATTTCTGCACATTATTATCTGAACTGGATGGTCTGTGGACAACTTTCCATTTCTAAAAAACCCAAACCATGTGTTCTCTTCTGTTTAAGAACCACTGTCTCAATTAACATGGTCCCATTCCTGTCTCTGAATGTGACATCTTGATCTGGACCTGTTCTTATGCCAGAAGTCCTCATAGCATGGCGCATCAATGTTTGATCTTTAATGCTTGAACCAAGTTGTTCTTTTCTCTCTGCTAGCACTGGACTTGAATAAAGGAATTATATTTCCACACTGTTTTTGCATTATTAAACAGACAAGAAATTGATTTTGGCAATTAGACAGAAAATTCATGACATAAAGTGAAAACATAGGTATACTTAAAATGTCAAACTTGTACAATATTCGAAGAAGCAAATTAGTAGAGCTAATTGCTTTTTATTGCCTGTCTACAAATATGAGAATTGTTTCTGCTTTCACATACCTAAATAACCCATGTAACTGAAATAAAGACTGGTGGGAGGTTGTTAAAAACCCCTACAGTGAGGCTATCAGCCTCATCCCTAGGTCTTTGAAGTTAAGGAAACAATTCTGCTGACTCAGTTTTGAATCAGGGCTGCTGGGTTTTTTTTTAATGCTTTTAAACACATTATCTGAACAGTGTGTAGATGAGCTGAGTACACCTTCTTCTACAAATGTTCATGTGAAAAGTGAAAGGTTTTAAAGTGCAGTTTCCAAACATATAACGGTCATAAACAAAGGACCATGAGTGAGACTGTCTTAAGCAGTAAGACTTGACAGTAAAAAGCATCACTAAAGATGGCTGCAATGAGGTGTTTGCTTTCCAAAGTCAACACATGTAACAGATTTTTCAAGTCCACAGCGTTGTGCACGTGTGTATCGAGAGAACAGAATGATCCTTGAAATTAAAATAACGTGTAAACAAACTACAGATGTACAACTTCGTTATAACATGATAATGCTAAACTTCCTTATCTACTTCTTTTATAAACCTCTAACATGTAGAGAAGTTGTACTAATAAATGCCCACAATTTTAATTACTAGAAAACTTGTTTGATAACCACTTTATTTTCAAACCTCTCCTTTTTGTTTTACCCCCTACTGTCACGGTTTTTCAAATAAGGGCAAAAAAGTTATCACCACTGTTATAAATAAATACAGGAAAAAGGGGCAGAACGATCTTTCTGCCTCCAGGCAATATTGCCCACCAGTGAGCAGCAAAGAGCTACAGTGGAGGGATAGAGGGTGGCACCTATATAAAGCACTGTATTAAATAAATGAGAATGGTACCTTTCTTTGAGTAGTCTGGCGTGCTACTGGTTCTGAGACCAGTGTTAATACGAGATTGAATGCAGCTGAGTGAACAAGGCCTATGGTGTTGAAACCGGAGCAGCTGTTTAGTTGAAACGAGTCTCTTGTGAAGGCTCTCGTTTCGCTTCTCAAGTTCAGTAACTTCCTCTTGCAAATGCGCAATCTTTTCTTCCAGCTCCAGCCGCCTGGGGCCGCCACCAACCTGCTCAGACTTTTTTCTGTCATTAACAAGCCGTATTAACTTGGTGGACATTCTGGGAAAAATAATAAAAAAAGATGAAAAAGAATGTGAAAAGTCAGCATAAAAAGCATTCTGTTGAAAGGCACATAATCACTGTGAAGACTTCAGCATAGAACCTGAATAATAAATTTCAGGTTTTGATATAACTATTACTGCCTGTGAAAAACTCTTTGAAGATAATTGAAACCACTGTGCAGCAATCTGCTTTATAGCACTGACAAATAACAGTTTCCCAAGGCTTATCATTTAAGGTTAGTAAAGGGAGGACACATATTTACTCCATATGCTGCTCAAATGTAATTTTTACCGCATGACCTTATATAGGAACTTCTGCATGCTGTTAAGTAAAGTTAAGGATTTGGGATGTGATGGGGCAAATGGCAAGAGTTACAATTCCACAAAACATTCCGCTATCAAAAGAATGCTAAAAACATGCAGCGTTCCCTTGATACATAGTATCTAGGATTTCAGAATTGAAATACATATGTATTTCAGTCCAAAAGCAGTAAAAAAATGTAGGTGAACAAGTTTAGGAAGGGACTCCGGAAAAAGAGACTGAACAGTTTTCATTACCGTTGCCAGTGTTAGAGTTGGTAAATATTACCAGTGTGCTTCAGAGAAGGAATGGTTAGCTGTACAACACAATCAGATACAGAAGGTATGGTTTTCATCTGTCTTTAAAAGGACACAAATTTTGCTTTTAGCATCTCAAGAGTTGTACCTTTGATTTCCTTTAGTTTTGATAAACACTGGTAAGCTAGAACAAAAGGCAGTAAGGGCACATGGGGGTGATGTAACACACAAGAACAGAAAATACCCATCAGTGAATGTAAAAAAACTTGGCATATAAAGAAAGAAAAGGTGGCTTTGATGAGAGAGACAAATTCAAGACTTTACAAAATTGGTCGCACATCTTCAAGACCTGTATCTGCTTTACAGAGAATCTATTTGTGTAGACCTAGAAAGAAAACTCAAACCATGGACATATTTCATTAGTTTAAAGAGGCTTGTTTTATTTTTGCATACTTGTGGACAGAAGCTTCTACTTGAAAGAACAAAAGTGAAACACAAAAAAAAAACGTAATAACTTTAGGATATCATCAAATGTTACTTGTCTGTAAGCAGTTTTTTTGTTTATTTGTTTTTTTAATGTTCATGGACTGCAAATGCATTCCAAACTTTTAGTTACAAGGATTTGGGCATGAGGGATCCTGGGAAACAAATTTAGATGAGTTCATATTTTTCTCTGGCAATCCAAACACTGTATGTTATACTGTCTGTGACTTAAAATATTAATTCAGGTATTCCAACTTGAACTTGCTGTGTAATTTTACCTAAAATGGATGGTGAGTGTGACTGCCAAATCATCTAACAGAAATACCTAAAATGCCCTTTGGAATAAGAAAATAATTCATCTTGTATCTGACAGCAGCCTGACAGGAAATACAGAAGTGTTGTCATGATGGCCAGTTTGATCCTGACTCGCTCAAAAGGAAAGAATGTTTCAGACTTTAGAAAAGTATGGAATAGTTCTACCTAGAGAGGCTCTACCATCTACAGATGTCTTTTCACAAATTGGGCAGCTTCTGACCAGAAGCCAACTTAGAGACAGCAAGATTTGTGACAGCAGCCACAGTGCTACAGGATTCATAAACCCTCCAGGAACAGAGTAAGACCATGAATACCAGGAAACTCTGCTGAGTCCAGACTGGTTGGCCAGCGCAGAAGTAATTTTAATACAATACTAAAGTTCCTTGTGTATGGTTGGGTACCCTGGTACTGTGCTTGCCAGGCTATTTGAAAGTCCGCCAGTGAGGTTATCTACTATTCGGAATAAAGCAGAGCTGAATAAAGCTCCAGCAGATCGACACTCGTGCTTAATTTTGTGTCATCTGCAAATTTACTGAGGGTGCACTCGATCCCCTCATCCAGATCATTGATAAAGATATTAAACAAGACCAGTCCCAAAACTGAGCTCTAAGGGACACCGCTTGTGACTGGCTGCCAACTGGATTTCACGCCGTTCACCACCACCCTCTGGGCTTGGCCATCTAGCCAATGTCTACCCCAGCGAAGAGTCCTGTCTATGCCATGAGCCGCCAGCTTCTCCAGCAGAATGCTGTGGGAAACGGTGTCAAATGCCTGACTGAAGTCCAGGTAGACAACATCCACCGCTTTTCCCTCATCCTGGGGTTGATCAGAAGGGGAGTGGTTAGCAGATCAAGAGAGGTTCGTCTCCCCCTCTACTCTGTCCTGGTGAGACCACACCTGGACTATTGTGTCCAGTTCTGGGCTCCACAGTTCAAGAGGGATGTGGAGCTGCTGGAGAGAGTCCAGCGTAGGGCAACGAAGATGATGAAAGAGGTAGAGCACCTCCTTTACAAGGAGAGGCTGAGGGAGCTGGGTCTCTTTAGCTTGGAGAAGAGGAGACTGAGGGATGATCTCATTAATGTCTACAAATATTTGAGGGGTGGGTGTCAGGAGGATGGAGCTGGGCTATTCTCAGTGTCATGTAGTGATAGGATGAGGGGCAATGGTTGTAAGCTGGAACATAGAAGGTTCCACATCAACCTGAGAAGGAACTACTTCACGGTGAGGGTGACAGAGCACNGATGGAGAGAGGCTTGGCAAGTTCCTCCGCCAGCTCCCTCAGCACTCTTGGGTGGATCTCATCTGGCCCCATAGACTTGTGAGTATCCAGTTGGCTTAGAAAGTTGTTAGTTACCACTTCCTGGATTATGAGGGGGTCAATCTGGTCTCCATCCCTATCTTCCAGTTCAGGGAACTGAGTATCAGGGGGATGACCAGACTGTTTATTAAAGATTGAGGCAAAGGAAGCATTAAGTACCTCAGCCTTATCCCCATCCTCATTAACAATGTTCCCCTTTGCATCCAGTAAGGGATGGAGACTCTCCCTGTAAAAACTCTTTTTATTGTCTCTTGCAGTGGTGGCCAGGCTGAGTTCTAGCTGAGATTTTGCCTCCCTAACGTACTTTCTACATGACCCACTAAATCCCTATACTCCTCTTGAGTAGCGAACCCCTTTTTCCAAAGGTGGTAGGCTCTCTTCTTTCTCCTGAGCTCCAGCAAAAGCTCCTTGTTCAGCCAGGCTGGTCGTTTACCCCACATACCTTTTGATTTTATCTTCTTGCTTATTTGCATGCTGTTTGAGTAAGAGGTGATCTTCATATAAACGAAAAAATTTGTCTTCCAGTTCACTTCGACTGATTCGTGACACATCTTGTCGAGCTCTTACAATACGTGTAGGGGATTCTATCAAACCAAGACAATTTTAAATTACCTTCAACACATTAAACTATGTGTAATTCAAAGTCTAACTTGTTTGTAAATAACAATGAAATATTTGTAAGAAATAATGAAAGTTTTCAAGTAATTTGATATTTTACACTTGTATGAGCCTGGTGATTAACTTTTTCAGATTTATTGGCATATTAATCAGTTCTCTGTTTTCCTCCCTCTTACAGATAAAAAAGTAATTTCAGTGATACAACACACTGATTATGTGCCAGACAATACTAGATGAACTTTCAAGGTCCCTTCCAATCCCTAATGATTCTATAATTCTAGGAACACAAAGGAAATAGTTTAGCAAACAGCAAGGTACTGTCCAACACATTGCTTAAAAAAATAAGATGATCATTACTGTAGAGACATTTTCTAATCTGTTTCACAGTTCACAGAGTCATAGAATGTGTTGAGCAAGAAGGGACAATTAATGGTCATCTAGCCCAACTACCCTGCATTGAGCAGTTACCAGACTTGCCTGAAGCTTGCAAAGATTAACTTATGATTCTGTAAATTTACTCCAATACAAGGCTAAGCCCAGTTATTCCATTCCACAGCAGTTGGGTAATGTATCAAAATTGCATAGTTCCCATTTTGCTACATAGGTCTGGCCTTGTTCTCAACCCATGAAGAGGTTCTGTACTGGAAGGATGAACGTTACAGATCCATGAGATTTTCAGCAATTCTTCTCTTGTAACAGGCAACATGAACAGAGAATGGGTCATGGCATCTTTCAGAATTTAATCCAGATTTGGAATGGTATTTGAACTTAATTTTATGAGAGGGAATCTTGGAAACATTTTTAGAAAGATACTAAAAAGCCACTGATCAAAGTCTGCAACTGTAAAAAACAGCGACTGGTACAAACCTCTATTTGTACTTGGAGTTAGACCTACATCTCTCACAGGCAGGTCCCTCTGACTTTCATCAGTTGAAGACATCGCGTACCTATGGAAAGAAAATCCAAATCAAATTCTTTCCAACTGAAACAGGCTGGAATGAACAACAATGCATCACATAAAATGAAGGAAAAAGTAATGACAGATGCACTGGAATGACCACAAGTCCTACCTCAATAGTATTGCTCAGAGGACAACCTAAACCTTGCAGTTGAACTTGATGTCAGTTTTACTCTTTGCATAAAATATAGCTTCTATTTTTTGCACTAGCTCCAGTTCTCCCTCAAGCACATACAACTAGTTTTTGAAGTTCTATTTCTGCTGCCTTCAGCAAGCTTTGGGTTCAGGCCGTGTTCCCAAGTGCATGTGGGAGGGGGACCTGTGGAGGCAGGTTTTTTTGTTTGGTTTTTTAATTGTTCATTTTAGGACAGATCAAAGCTTAAGGCATCAAGTGGTTGATGAGAAATGCCATCTTCCACATTTTGAACAGGACAGTGAAACAGAGCTGCTGGAGGCTATTAAGCCATTTCAGTGTTGCCTATCATTCCTTTAGTCTTCTTTTCAATCATTGTCATAGGAGAAATTACTTTTTAAGACAGACTCCTCTATGAATGATTCTCATAAATCCGAACACATTTCTTTCTTGAGGCAACAGAAAGCTTAGCTACATGACAAAGTGGTATTAGGGAAGTATTAATGTGAGAAAGTAGTACGTTTGTTTCCATGTAATGTATGAAGATACTTGTTAACAACTGCTGGTTTTGATTCTATTCCATTGCAGAAAATTAGATGTTAGCCCACGCAGTCAAGTAAGGCTGAAACAGCATGAAAAGACAGACATAAAGTCCTTTGGACAGTCTTTCCCCCCAGTTCTCCTATTGCAACACTATTCAGATGCTAGAAATCCTTAGTGAATCCCAAAACATTTAGAAAAGCACTGGGAAAAGAACACTGACGCTGGGGGCACCTGGTTGGCTCAGTTGGTAGAGCATGGGACTCTGAATTCCTGGGGTCATGGGTTCGAGCCCCATGTAGGACATCTTGAGACAGTACTGTAGGCTTTCGACATCTCTTCCAACCTGTAACATTCTGTGATTGTGATCTGTAATTGGCCATCATAGTGCTGAAGTGACAAGTACAATCCATAAACATTGTGTGAAGTATCTGCTACTTCTAGCACAAACAGAAATGCTGCTAAAGACACACCTTTCTTCTACCAGTAAAGTAGTCTATCATTAACAAATCTTCCTATGGCTTTGTCCAACAGAAAGAAAAAGGACTGATGGAAGTCTAGTTTTCTACAAGCCAATCTTGCTTTCAATCTTTCTGTTTTTGTCATCACTAAAATTTAAGATAAAGAATTATTTTCAGCTTTTGCTGTTTATAACAACCTGAACACATTTTTCTTTCATGTGAAACACATTTCCCTGCCATAACTGTTGATATGCCTGAACTGATCTACATTTGTAGTTTAGAAATCATGCTGCAGTTTCAGTGCTGTCAGTCAGGAAGTGGAGAGCAATACTTTGTAAAGCTGAACGCCACGGCTTCCAGCCATCACAACCTGTGGAACAGTTCTAACGACAGACACGTATCAACTGATTCCAGCTCCTGAATGCTCTTAGCTCTTTTTAGTACTCATACAGATCCCTCAAAACTTGTTTTGGTAACTAAAATGAGTGTTGCCTGCAGTCTTTGGCTTCACTCAATTCTAGATTCGTTATTGGAACTGTTATTACTTGTCACTTTATCAATAATGCTACAGTAACTGAGATGAAACTGAAGCTTTCACCTCTAGAAGATCAGGTTTGGTTATCATGGCAGGAAGGAGAAGATGCTGCCACAATATATCATTTAGAGTGACTTTATCTTAGTCCTCACTAATGAAAAGTAGTAAGACAGGGTTTCTGGCAAATTTCAGAAAGGTGAAGAGCTAAACAAAAAGTTTATCAGCACGACTCCGCGTTGTTTGTGATTAACTAAAATCAAGCTTAAAACCTCTAGCACAACATAAGGCACAGGCAGTCGCCACTGTGCTCACTATTTGTCCCTGGCTAAGGAAACTTTGGTATGGATGGACAGCTTCCAGTGTGAAAGAAACGTGTTCATTTAACAAATGAGAAAACAATACATGTTTGTCCCTCAGATAAAAAAAAGACCCTTCTCAGTAGCAATCCTGCAGCAAAACCACAGAAATATGCAAGTTGTAAGCAACTAAACATAGCAGAGCTGTACAGGAAAGCCAGTTTTTACTGGAAACATGATATGAGTGGAAGACAAGTGACAAAGCTGCTACAAATCTAAAGTCTTCAGTGAAAATTTCAGAAGCAAAAGGAAGAATTATTTGCTTAATTTTCATCACAAAGTGATGAACTTTGGTAGTGGAAGAATTAATGCTCATCCCTCACTTCATTTCCATGAAGTATTCGGTTTAATTTTCTCTCCTAAGCAACAGAAAAAAGTAAACTTGTAAATTTAAAAAAAAATTTTTTTTTTTTTTTTTTAATGAGAGTGGGTTTTGAGCATAAGCCTGCCTCATGATTTTAGGGAGGCAAAGCATCATCACAGATTTGGAACAACAGTAACACAGGAACAACCGATGCCTTTAATAATCACTAACAACCCTCATTTATGCTTCATTCTCGCAGAGCAGGCAGCTAAACAGCAAAACACAAGTTAAAAATGTTAAAAGCTACTTGTTGAATATTACACCAGTTCAATCACACACTGAAACAATGCTTTGCACTCAACACTTCCAGCAATATTTCTGAACGTGATTGTGTATAAGAGTCCCCCATTTCCCAAAATAAAACAAATAAAGCAAGAGAGATGTAAATTTATATTTTCATCTGAAAGATCTACGTGTCATGCTGGACCTTGACAACCCTACAGTCCCTTCCACACTTCTTATTCCTCAAACATTAATAAAAGAGAATTTCACATACAGATGAAATTTCTGCATATCTCCAAGATTAGTCTCTATGAATTTCAAGTTTTGCATAAGCAATAATTTTACATAGATACTGGAGTTGGACAAATTATAACTTTCTTATACACCACACCACTTACAAAGTGGTGCTATCACCACCTATGTCTGACAAGTCATCACCTAACACACACAGGTTTGCAGTTATATGAAAGACCAGTGAGGGATAAGCATTAATTTTTCCACCACCAAAGTTCATGTTCTAGGTCTACATTCTTCTATAACTCACAGAAATGTACTGTTCTTCCAAAAGCATCCAAATGCAGCAAAACTGAGGAGGGATTACTTAAATTCCCCAAAATTCTCAGCCAGTGGGGCTAGAAAGAACCGTCTGTAGGTCTTAAAAATCATAAGTTAATTGCTATAAAATGGATCTAGAATTTCATGACTGTTGCCTATCACCAAGGTGAGTTCCTTAATCTGTGATTCTTACAAAACTCTACCCCACTTCTCTAGTAGAGGGAAGAAGGAAAAAGAAGTATAAAAAAGAAAAAGAAGGGAGGAGATACAAAGTTCTTGGCCTATCACAAAGTACTTCCAGCCCCCACAGATCATCTGCTGCCTCTTAAAGATGCTTGCACTCTGTTCGGCCTGTCTTACTAAGAAATCTTGTTCATTACTTGGTAGCAGAACACACACACAGTCCTGCACAGTGTCTGATGTAGCAGTACCTGCACACAGCGCCTGCTGCAGTGCTGGGAGTTTTAGGAGGAGGCAAGGAAGGCGACGCTCTGGAAGATCGTAGGACAGGAGATCACCGCACCCCGGTGCATTCTGAGGGGACCAATGTCTCTCGGAGACGTCAGCCCTACCGCAACAACTGAAAAATCATCACAGCCGTGTTTTGCCCTCAGCATATTTTACTGATTTTTCCTCTGACGATAACAGGACAGAGCAGAGGGCCGGCAGGGCGAGAGGGCGAGATGGAGAGAGGGCAGGCAACGTTTCCCCACGAACGGACGCCCAGGGACACCATTCCCGCCCAAGCCCAGTGGCCTCCACACATCCAAGAGGGGCCACAACCTCCCCGGCTAAGCACGATACCCCCTCCCGGTTTAGGACATTCCCTTGTAGCCCTTCGGGCAGGGCACAGGGCCCCACTGCCACCCCTCCGGTACTCACAGCAGCCCACGACTCCTCTCTCGGCTCCATTAGCCGCTCTAGCCGTTGCTAGGCGCCCGTTTCCCGTTCCGGGGCGGCCGCGCGGGACGCCGGGAGCTGCAGTCCGGGCTCGAGGCGGCCTCCGGGCAGCGGCAGCGGCGCCAGCACCGCCAGCACCGCCATGAAGAGGAGCGCGGGGGAGCGGGAGAAGGAGCTGAAGGTACCATCCCTCTGCTTCCCGCTCCCCGTCCCACGCCGTAGGGTCCCCCGGTACCCTGCTGCCCATGTAGAACCTTGGGTGCCCAGGGCCGGGCTCCTGCTCATCAGTGCTGCTCCGAAGAAATCCTGGGTGCCTTAAAGAGGGGAACCTCGTGCAGCTTTAACAGGAGATGATCATAAAGATTTTACTTCCTGAGCACGATAGTTCAGTGTAAAGGGGTTGTTATATAGTGCTTAAATGGTGTCAGATGAGCAAAAATAGTGTTATAGAAAGAAAAGTGAATGTGTTTTGGTTTTATAAACACATTTGCAGTAAGATGATTTCATTTAAAAGCGTTGTTATGCTATTTGTTGTTACAGGTGATGCATTTCCCATAGCTGGAGAGGGATATTTAATGAGGGCACCCAAGGATGGGCCAAGAGGGAATGATTTTAAAAGGGGGTAAAAGAAGGCGGATTGAGATGAAATCTTAGGGAGAAATCCCTCCCTGTGGGACTGCTGAGGCCTTGGAACAGGTTGCTCAGGGAGACTGTGGTTGCTCCATCCCTGGAAGTGCTCAAGGCCAGGTTGTATGGGGCTCAGGGCAACCTGGTCTGGTGAGAGGGTGGGAACTAGATGATCTTTAAGTCCCTTCCAAACCAAACCACTCTATGATTCTACACCAAGCCTAACCTAACTAAGCATTTTTAAGTCTCCTGTAACATCCTACCTTCAAAAGGTTTTCTTGCAAATGTGTTAAGATGCTGGTACATGCTCACCTTGAAGGGGTGATTGCAGTGTTTGTGGAAGCAGGGAGCAGCTGCATGGCTTGTTGTTTCACCTGCCCTCCAAGGCTTTGTTTCTGCCACCTTGTACAACATCCTCCTGAAACTCTTGATTGGAAGTTTTGCTGTCAGTAACAGTTGCAGTGATATTAGTGAAAGGAAGGCTGATTTCATTACAGAAAAAGTTGTCAAAGATGGTAATGTGGTTCATGTCATTGCAGACTAAAACATACTTGTTTTGGTATTACTATTAATTTACTATTTAAAGTTTAGTACTACAATATAATACATATTTGGGAATCACAGAATTATTGAGACCGGAAAAGTCCTCTGAGCTCATCTACCCCAGCCCATGAACTAACATCACCACAGTGATAGGCACCAAGGGCCACAGCCAGGCTGTCCTTAAACATCCGCAGGGGTGGGGACTCCACCACTGCCCTGGGCAGTCCATTCCAGGCTCTCATCACCCGTTCCATGAGGAAGAGCTTCCTAATATCCAACCTAACCCTCCCTCCCCTGGCAGCTTCAGGCCCTGCCCTCTCATCCTGGTGCTGGTTTCCTGGAAGAAAAGCCTGCCCCCCACCTGATTACAACCTCCCTTCAGGGAGTTATAGGGTAAGGTCTCCTTTGAGTGTCTTCCAGGCTAAACACCCCCAGCTCCCTCAGCCTCTCCTCATCAGCCTTTCCCTCCAGTCTCTTCCCCAGCCTTGCTCCAGCCCCTCAATCTCTTTCTTGAAGTGAGAGGCCCAGAACTGCCCCCAGTACTTGAGCAGAGGCCTCCCCAGTGCCCATGGGGAGATTTATGTCCCTAGTCCTGCTGGCCACACTATTGCTGATACAAGCCAGATTGCCATTGGCCTTCTGAGTGAATAACTGTCACTGATAAGGTAATTCTTCAAGGATATGTGTGAGAGAGTAAGAGGATGGAACTGTGAACCACACTGGCAAATGCTGTAGGACAAGGTGCTTGAAGAGATACGACAGGAGCAATACTGGGGTGAAACCATCTTAGAACAAAAGTTCTACATACAGAGAAGGACTAAAATGTAGATCCTCACAGATATTTTAAATATGTAAATACTTAGAGAATGCCTTGGTGGGGGGGATGTTACCAATTGGGTACTACTTGCGAGAACCTTTGAGTGTATTGCAAGTGAAACAAAAGGAGCTTGTAGAATGTCTTGGAATCATAGAATCATTAGGGATTGGAAAGGACCTGGAAAGATCATCTAGTCCAATCCCCCTGCAACAGCAGGATCATCTAGACCAAGTCACAATGAAGCAGGCCAAACAAGAAGACAGAAATGGGAAGAGAAGGGGTTATTTAGGAACAAATTTATGCTTTATGGGAACATCCTCATAGGGGTATTATTTTATAGAACTTAATTAAAAATGCAACCTTTTGGCTCCTGACACTATGCCAGTTTCACCGTTCAGTCCCTTGCTTTAACAATCGTTCACTTACGTCGTTCACCTAAGAAATGCTGAAGGCAAGAGGAGTGTGTATTTATTGTACTCATTGTGCCAAGAGCTCCATTTAGATCCTGATCAAAATATTTCATAGCAAACCAAGTATTAGTGAGCTTGACCCGGCCTCTTCTGGAGAGTAAGATTTATGAGGCCTGCTAATGAGAAGGAAGTGGTTTCATAGAGAAGCTGGTTTGGATTATGTGTCTCCTGGCAGTGTCCCTGTTCTGGAGCATTACATCTCATGCAAGTTCTTCTTGTGCTCTAATTGTGCACAGTTAAACGCTGTCCATCAGAAGCCTGGCAACTGGCTTCCACTTCGTAATTATGTGATATGTTTCTCATATGTGATAAACCATTCTCTCTCAAATTTTCACGTGTCTAGAAAATTTTGATTTATGTTGTTAGAGAAGAACATTTCTGTTTTAAGTACATGTGGTAGAAATTCTTTAGAGTGCAGTGCTGTCATACGGTAATTTCCATTTTGCAGATCACTCAACTGGAGGGAGGCAAATTGAGTGTAACAGAAATTAAATCAGTTATGGTAGCATTTGGTGTTCCAAGTCTGAGAGGAGGTAGATGCAGATTAATTCCTGGGAAGAGGGTCTGAAGGAAGCTGGGAAGCAAATGCCACAAGTTAATTACTCAGCTGTCTTAAACACTGTGTTAGGGATACTAGTGTCTTTCAAACATCTCTTCAAGTCTCAAGTGGACAGCAAAACATGATTATTCAGAAGTTTCCAAAGATGCCTTTGAGATGTTGCAGTGCTATCAGCTTCTCTGGCCTTCCCCACAGCAAATATTACTTCTGTGCATAAAAGCAGAGCTGTTGTAGTAGATGTTGTTCAATAGCAGGAAAGTCCTTTTAATGAAACAATCTGTTGGAGGTGTGTTTCATTTGTTTGCATTGCTTTAACTCTGAATTCAGTTTTAATGAGTATGGCTTATAGGTGTTTGGAATCTTTTGGCTTTACACTGTTGGTCAGAGTTTTGATTGGTTTGCAGTAAACTTTTCTTTTGCTGGGTGAAGAAGATGTAAAACCAAACATAAGCCTTTTACTTGGTAGTCTGCTTAGACTGTTTTCTCCTAAATTTGGGAAGAAAGCTCTTTTGCTTTTAGTATGTTTATTATTCATGGGTAAATTAGAAAAGTTAACATTTAATGTAAGACTGTTCTCAGGAGTTAACTTAGTCAGTTTGTTTTGTTTTTTAAGGCAGTTTCAGTGTGGCAGATGCCAAGTTCTAGTCACTACCTTTATGTGCCTCCTCTTGCCTAATTAAGACACTGTGGCATTACCATGTGAAATTGAAGATGCTCAGTTAGTCTGGAGTATTTTTTTCTCTTACTTTAAAAGGATTATGTTGACGGGTCTTTGCAATAGACTGCTAAGCCCAGTTCACAATTACCTTATGTAGTTGTTGATGCTAATTTATATTACTGTGAAACCAGAACTGACTACAGAGAATGTTTTTCATAGGCGTTACTCTGATGTTTGTACAGCTCCCAGCACAGCTGGGACCCCAATCCAATAAAGTTATTGCTATACAAATAATAAATGCATCAATATGCACATATCTGAATATTCACAAGGGCTTTTACAAAGGCATTCATACACAATCTCACATTTGTGAGACATGTTAGACAAAGTGGTAAGGAAATATAAAGCTTTAAATAACGCAAAGCTTTGCATGTATTTTATTTACAAAGAGGGAAAGGGAACATGGAGTATTTTGGCGGAGGTTTCCATGGAAGCCTTATTTTCTGCATCACACTCATTTTTCCTGGCTGGAAAATTGTATATCAGAAAAAATAGTTTACTTCAACATCCTAATATGTAGGGGAAAAATATGCAAGTATTCTCAGAGCACTGAAGAGGAATGCTTTTAGGATTAATGCTGGAAAAAGGTCACCCATACTGTATAAACTTTAACATGTCTTATCACATTTTGTTCAAATGTTATGTTAACTTCATGTTTTGCATTGTTGTTCTGCCTCTTGATGTATAGAAGTGTTAAACCACATTTCTAATTGTCAGATTAAATAGATTCTTCTAGCAGTTGTGCTTAGGTGAAGGAAAG
Organism: Rhinopomastus cyanomelas; assembly: GCA_013400115.1. NCBI lineage: Eukaryota > Metazoa > Chordata > Aves > Bucerotiformes > Rhinopomastidae > Rhinopomastus > Rhinopomastus cyanomelas. Next base: position 10,969 of record VXBP01003494.1, on the reverse strand, counting down.
TTAATGAAACAGCTTAGGTGCAGTTAAATAAGCTTGTTGTCATGTCATATTTCTGTGTAGGTAAACAGTGTGCTGGTTTTAGCAGAATCAGCAGCCAATATGCCAGCAGCAATTTTTGTTGTAATCACATTATTGGCCCTTCCAATTATTAATGAGACAATAATTAAGAAATAGTGTTGATAGTCACATAGACCATGATTTGTGTGTTGGAAACGGTCAGGTAGAAACCTTGCATATGCAGAATAAAATACAAGAAAGAATGAGTGGCAAATGGTCCTTGCTTTTAAATTCATCACACTCCTGCTGCTTAAATTGCCTTAGCTGCTAATGCTAGAACCATTACAGTAATGGACTCGGCAAATGAAGGAGAACCAAGACATACACACTTTATTACTGGAGAGGTAATTTTCTCTTCATCTGTAATAGCAGCAGTGCCTAGTATTGATCAGACCATCAAGATACTAATCCTCTGTAAAATTACTTGTTAGAACTGAAAATGTGTTAATCCAAATCAGTCTGTGTCCTGACGTTTTACTTGCTATTGAATACAGACTATTAGATGGTTTATTTTTTTGTGATTTAAAGCCTTTACATTGATAATAGTAGGAGCTTCCTTTGCAAGAGCACGTACTTAATCTTAGCTATGGCCCAGGGTTGTTTTTTTGTTTTAACTAGAACATCACCCACTTAATTAAGAAGTGCTATCTTGCTGCTCTGAGTTATATTGGCGCTTTAAGCTCTGAAGATTTATTAAACATGTTGTTTTACATTCAGTCTCCAGTTTTTGCTGTAAAGAACAGATCTTTGTTAATGTATTAGAATCTTTCAGTATATTGGAGAGAAATATGTGAGGAGCATGGGTACTGAAAACGGTAGTTCATGGCTTGTTGATTGTGGCCTGTAAGGCTGTCGTGTCTGACAGTGATGTAAGAGAAGTCAAATGCCAGGGACCTAAGAGTATTTGGTTTACTTTATTCTCAGTGCCCCATTACATGTGGCAGTGGTATGGGTGCTGTGCTTATTCCAGTGGAAATCCGGTGGAATGGGAAGGCTCCCTCTGCCTCATCTATTCTTTCAGAGTCTTGCCTGTTTAATGTCATGTCTCTTACTTGTATAGCCTTTAGACAGCTGAAGGCTCATTTGCATGCCACAACTGTAATTCCAGGTACACAGCATCTTATAGGACATGGCTGCTAGGAGTGGCTCTGTTAGCCGTGACCTTTCATTAGACTTATCAGTACAGGTTCCTACCACATGACAGCTGTTGGTATTTTGCCAGTTGTAGGGGCCCAGAAGAGCCCTAGAAGTGTGACAAGATGCAGAACTGGTTGCTTAATTTAAAGAATCTGTCAGGGTTCCATGCATTGTAGGAATTTTTTGGTTGTGTTTTTTGTAGTATTCATGAGATCTTTCCTTTGGTGAAATGAACAGCAGTTTTATTATCTTATTTCTTTTTAACTCATCCAACTTGTATCGTTTAGAAAGACTTCACATTTCCTAGAAGGTGTTGGAGAACCAAGACTTTCATGGGGGTTTTGTTTCTTTGTTTGCCTCAGGGCACTAAAAATTATACCACTCCTAGACCCCCTCTAGCAGAGAGTATGAAGAGAGCATATGTTTCTTGCTGCGTTCCAATTGCCATACTGAACAGCTTCCTTACTGTCATTCTCAAGACAACAGACTAGGAATGCATGCAGGAAAGCAACTAGTGTGGTGGAGTTCACTCAGCTGACAGCTACACTGCCAAATGTAAGAGGAAGTTTCCTGTTGTCTTAGTTAATTTGCAACTAGGCTGTTATTAAATGTGAATATGTTCTCCAACAGCCACACAATGAAGACAACCACTTACAAATCCAGTGTTTGATGTGCAGTGTCTAGAAACATGATAGTTGTTTGCATCCTTTTTTACATGTTTCCTTACATGGTGCTATTCAGAAAAGTTAATTTACCCCAAAAAACCAAGGGAAAGTATGTTATGGAAATCCTCCCTGTAAAAAATAAAACTCCATGTGGTTTGAGTTTTTGGTTTTGACTGAATGTCTTTCTGAAGAGAAATCCTGTGGGAATCATTGGCAGGTGGCTTGTTTTCAGAAGGTGAGGTAGTCTCAGCTGTAGGTCACTCGGTCTCTCATGTCCTCTGATTGTGAATTTAGTTTATAACCTGAGAAGCTTCAGACAGAAACTGGCATTTTTGAAATGAAGTTATAGTCAAATGTCTCTTTCACTTTCATTTATAGAGCTGGAAAACATTTGATGAAATATTATTGTAACTTTCCCTTTTACTGCAGGAAAGATTCAGTTTCTCCTGACCTGGCTTAGTGAAAACAAGACAGGCCAAACAGTGACAGTTTCTTTCTGTTTGCAGTGCAATTGTAATCAAACTTTCATAGCCTTCAGCCAAAAAACGATGGGGCTATCATGTTTAATAATTCATCCATTTCCTAAATTATTTGATTAACCTTTAATGACCAAGAGCTTCCAAAATATCACATGATGCTCTTTCCTTTAGTTGAGTTAAGAAAGCTCTACAGCATAGGACTGTGCTCAGTGAGGTTCACCAGAGAGGTGCAGAACGCGCCTATCAATATTTATTGGCGTTTAAAGTATAGGACAGAATAAACATGTCTTTGAAGCCTTCTGAATAGAAATGTCAGTGCCTTAATTTCAAAACATTTTATTTGTTTTAGTTACTGGAGACTCAGGGTGGAAGGAAACTGCTCTTCCTTGTTTAGCTTAGCAGCCTCTTGCCATTGCACACATGCTACACCTCTTTCTAGAAGAATTACAACTTTATCTCCTGGAACTTGGTCAGTTCCGTTTTGCCCTTTTATCTGCTGCTCATCCCACTATTTTTATTTAAGACTGTAAAGTTACTTTAGTGTAACTGCTATTGTCACCTTTGCCCTCAGCTAATCAAATAGTTTACCTTGAGGGAAGCATTTATCTCCCACTCTCATTATTATTATTTTCGTAGCTGTAAAGATATATATTTTATGTCTCCAGAAGGCTGTAACAGTGAAACGAGGTATTGATCTGCTGGATTTGGCAATTTCTTTCCACCTTGCCATCGATATAATGTCGGCCTCTGTCTGTACTGTGGTTGACCTCACAAATAGCTCTTTATGTTCCCATTGGATTCAAATGATATACTACACTCAAAACTAAATCAATGAATGATTATAAAGTTTTTAGTATTATTTCATAACCCTCAGGCAACTGGTACTTCATTCAGGCATCTGATTAAAATACATTGTAGATTCTGTTCTAAGTTTTAAAATGCTATTGAAATCAAACATCCCATAATATTACGTTCTGGGTCTGATTTGCATGTGCCTGTACAGATGCTAAAATTATTTTAACTTCTGCCTGTAAATCACTAGAGAAGCCCCAGTTTATAATGGTAGAAGATTTTACTTAACAGCAAAACCTCCCACTTGTGATGTCTTCTGTATCTTCTGGTTTGAGGGCAGAAATTTCACACACTGGGTCTTGCCAGTGAGAGATCATGAAATAAATGTTTTACCTGCTTTTTAGAGGAAAACCAGACATAAACATCAGGTAAGGTTTTCACCTCCAGAAAGAGAACAGTAAGTTTAAGTAATTTGGGGATTAGAAAACATTGCTGTTAGTGCTGTGTAATTATGCTCAGTGTAACTGGTAAAGTTTGTGGTCATGTACATATTTAAATACATCTTTTTTTTAACCTGAATGGAACAAGTAGGTTCTTAATAAGTGTTTAATGTACTTCAGAAGGCAAATTCCACTGATACTGAATGTGTGCTTGATCTGACCAAGAAGCTTTTAAAAATCTGTTGTCTCAGAGCAGTTGGCCTCTTGAAATGTATGTCTGTATTTGGAAAGGACTACCTGAAGAATGTGTACAAAAGGATAGGTTAATGCCAATTAATTATACAGTTAGCCTTATACATCTGGAAACATTTTGTATTTGCACTCATTCTTCTCTGGTTTTCTTCTACATAAACTTGTAATGTAAATGAAGCCATTGCAGCAGGTAAAGATGCTCTTGTCCTCAAAGGAGACACTTCACTGTCTGGTATCTAAATTGTGTGACAGCAAACAACTGCAGATGGTGAAATACTGAACAGTGACCTATGGGAACAGAACAGATCATTTCACCCCAAAAATGATGTAGGCGAAAGTTGTTTGCTGTCTTCATCACAAAAACAGTGCAGAGACACAGCAGTGAAATGATCATCATTCTGGGTTGGAAAGCTCATTGAGAGTCCAGGTGTAGACAAAAATTTCTGATAAACTTCTTCAAGTCAATGAGCATTTGTGAAGCTGCCCTGCAGTATAAAAAACACAGTATAAAAAATTATACCAAAGTTTTGACCAGTTTGAAATGGTTTTGTAAGCCTGGCACTTTTCTGAACTGCAAAAGAGTATTTATTTATGCGCTGCACCTTCTGCAATGTTTGCAAAATCCACTTTTGTCTTCTTTACACGTAGGAGCCAATCTTTACTACTTTTATTTCAGATTCTATGTTTGCTGAGTGTAATGGAACTGGTGGTAAGAGTAAAAGGCAGTTTGCCCACTTTCCAGCCATTCTTTTGTCAATGCTTTAAGAGGGGTTGAATCAGCTGTGTGGCTTCTCTCATCTTTGGTAACAGGGAAAACAAACTGTTTTGTTTGGGTTATTTACTGTGACTAGGGTAGCAGGCATTTCTGGTTTGTAGATGTTCAGTGCTCTGGGTTTTCCCCTGTCATGCAAAGTATAAAAAGTCTATCATACTGGTGGTTTTGCTTAATTTTGAACTTTGTGAAGTTGGTAGTAGTTGAACTTTTCAAGGGGAAAAGTTTAAGACAAATGCTAGTTTGCACAGGCACTTCCCATTGCTTAAAACAGAAGCTATTAGGCTGCCATACTGCCAGGCATGCAAGGCTTCTGCAATGTGCTAGCTTCCATTTCTTGAGCTGCTGTTGTCTGAAGACAGCCCAGAGATGGAGTCCTGTGGGCAACATCTGTCTTGAGTGTTTACGGAAAGCATTTGTATAAAGAAAAAAATGAGAGAAAAGCATTTGAGTACTGCCAATGTTTTGATTTCCCAACCTTATATTTCACTAGAGACTTCAGAAGTCTCTTTCTTGCATTAGTAAACTCCCTTTAACCAATTTTGCTTGAATCTGTCATGGGGAATTGGCTTCTTTTGTATTGTATATCCTCCTAAATGGTAATTCCAGGTGGTCCTTAGGTAACAGAAACTAGCAGTTAGATACTGGTCTTTCCCCATGTTTATAATTTCTGCTGTCGAATGGACCCATTTACCTGTGCAGGAAAGCCTTGAAATTGGTTCTTCAGCCCAAAATAAGTTGAGTAGTGCTTGTGGCTTCCTGGAAGCCCTTCATTGTGATCAGGACAGGAGTTTGGTCATTATCTGTTTTGAAAAGTGTTGGTAGTCTAACTTATGTAAGTAGAACATTTCTCCTTCTCTGGACACATTCACAACCCAACTGGACACATTCCTGTGTGACTTACTATAGGGGATCCTGCTCTGGCAGCGGGGGTTGGCCTAGATGATCTTTTCAGGTCCCTTCCAACCCCTAACTTTCTGTGATTGTGATATCAATCTAATTCGGGCCCTAAAAAGTCAATGCTGCATGTCTCTGGGGAGGTGACAGACAAGTGGTTCTGTGCTTCACCATCCAACTGTATTTCTTATATAACGACAATACATTTTTTCTTTAGCTTGCAAAGCGCAGTTTGTGAATTGGGTCTTCAATATGTGGGCATCATGATAGAAACTGTTACAAAGCAGTAATGTCACAAGCAAGATGGTACCAGTGGCCCAGCAACAAAGAAACAAAGACTTTGCGTGGTGATCTGTTTTGCTAAAGGGTGATATTTGGCCCTGTAAGTGCAGGAGAGATGAACCGTTTGTGCAAAGGGCATAAAGAGCTAACCCACATGATCCTTTGTCAGCCTGATGAAATTTACTGTTGTGTGTTTGTGTGAAAGATGGGAGGCTTAGCTGTTTATCTAATAAAAAAAGTATTTCTATTTTTCCTGAAGTCTTTTATATGTTAATAGAGGCAAACGTGGATACGATTGCATAATTTAAATGCATAAGTAAAAAATATACATCTTTACTGGCAATGGGTTAAAAGCAAGATGTATATGTTTTATGCAAAATAATACGGTTTCCCAGTTAATCATGCTGTTTAAGCCATAACTCCACACAAAACAGTGCTTTTAAACAAATAGGAAATAATGTTATTGTGCCATTTATAACAGAAATACAGAGGATATACAGAGACTGATGCAAAGTGCTTGTTTGCATGCTTTAATGTGTGCTTCTACTGCAATATTAATATACAGCTGCAGAGTTAAAATTCCAGGTGATTTGATTAGCCATCATTATATGATTCTGGGCTCTGGTTTTTAACACCAGAGAAGACACCAGTTTCTTGAAAAAGAGGTGCAAGAAATATAATTGGAGGAAAAAATGCACAGCTTCACAACAATATTGAAGAATTTCTGTGAAATAATGGAACCTCTCTTAAACATTATAAGAAAACAAAAGGGAAAAGTTTAGATAGCTTTCCTCTCAGCCTTCCTCCCCTGCCAGTTCAGCTTGCTTAAAATAACTGCTGGGAGCTGTGTTTAAGGTTATACTTTGCATGCATTTGTGATTTGAAATATATATAAAAAAGAGTCAAATTTGAGTGAGACAGTTTGAATGGCATGCTGTCAGTTTGGCTCTTCATGAATTGGCAGTGGTCTCATTTAGGACCTTCAAATATGTGTCTGCCTGGACAGAATAAGAACATTTTGCATGTTCTTCAGAAGACAACCACTCCTTGCTGCCTCACAGTAGTCAGTGGTGCATGACAGTTGCCCTTCATTGCTGTCGTCTCTGAACTTAACCTTTGACCATCCACTTAGTTGCTGCGCAACGGCTGGAGCGGGCCAAGATGTTCATGAATGACGGGCATTGGCCTGCAACGTGCTTGTCATTATTTGACTGTCAAAAGTAGCCTGCCATTGGGCTCCATCAAGGAGCCTATGTGCAGCAGTCCATATTACTTAACTTCCCAGACTGTCAGCAGCATGATCAAATGTGCATAGAAATGTGTGTTGAATACATCTTTGATCATAATATAAGGAGATTTTTTTTTTTATGTGCGGTGAATGTATTCGTATGACTTCCACAGGGCCAAGAGGTTGAATCTGCTGCCATGGTAAAGAGTGAACTGTTGTCTCCTGTGGTCTAACTTTCAAATAACACAATTTAGATTTGAACAGCTCTGCCAGTTGCACTCTCAGATTGTCTTGCATATCCTATCTGCTTTGCAGCCTGCAGTGTAAGCAGCGAGATTCTAGAGCAGTGGTGCCTGAGGTTAGCTGTCAAGTGGGAATGTTATTTTGGATCTTGCTGTAATGTAATATTAGAAAAGGAGGTCAGGCCATGTGATTTGTAAAGCAGTTGTGTGAACTTAGTGACTGAAATGTTGTTTCAGGTACCTTATTTTTCTCTTGAAGGAGTTGAAGAGAGGATAGATTTCTTTTGTCAATGGTATATTCTAGGCAATGTAAAATGGGCATTTTTCTCTTAAGGACAGAATACAGTGGATAAAAGAGCATCACAAGAGTCAGTAAGGTTGGAATTCACACCATGGCAAATGCATGAAGTGGAAACAGTTGTATCTTCTGATAGTGAATGCAGAAGACATTTGAGGCTGAACCTCAGTTTAATGAATAACAGTTGTACCCCTGGGTTAATTAGAAATGTGTAGGTAAATTGCTTATGCAAAGTATCATATTTAACAAATAGTTCCATGTCCTGCTTTAGTGTGATAGCTACTGTTGGCTTGGACAAAAGCCACCTCTAACTGCAATTTATTGAACTTAAAACATGTCTTTTTATTCTCTTAGAAGATCCCAGTTCTTGTGCTATTAAAACTATATATTAGAAAGACATCACCAAATAGAAATACCAGCTTAAAAAAACCCCAGAAATTTGCTACAGCTTGTTCCTAATGACTTCTATCCAAAGCATTCAAATAACACTGTCTCACTAAATGGCCATAAATGGTTTTATTTCTTCATGTTTCAAAACATCTTCATGCTAAGTTAGTGAAATCAAATAAAATCATTGAAAGCGGTTAGTGGTTAAATCGCTTAGAAACTAAATGAGTGTTGTTTTCATAATATTTTTGTCCTCTCTATATTCTCCAAACCAGGCTTTATTTTTTTTTTTCTTACACTGTTGTTTTGAAGAGACCTCAGTTCAGATTGTGCCATGGAGATCTCTTAGCCCTTTATCTTCTTGCTCCTAAATGCTGTTGCTGTTTAAAAAGGTTTGATTTCAGCCTTAGCTAATGGCCCAGTGTGGGCTGGAGTACAGAAGGCATGCACTCAGAGGTGTGCTTGCATACATGAGCAAAATTCTTTGGCAATAAAAGTGGTCTGTTATTAGATATTAAAATCATGTTCTTGCAAACACTTTATTCTGCTCAGGAATGTTGCTGTTCCTGAGTTTTTTATTTATTTTTCGGGTGATACATACTTACGCAATGCGTTTTGGAGGAGGAGTGGATGTTGAAGGCATCTGTATGTAGTCACTTAGGTATAGAAATAAACAATGAACCCTTGAATAATGAGTCGTTGTGTTTGGGGATACCCTCTCAGAACTCTTTCCTTGGGCCTCTGTGGTTGAAAAGAATGTTACCAAAACAAATAGAATACCAAAACAAGTAAAAGCTCCAAGATCTACTGAAAATAAAGGAAACCTATTTTCCATTTCAGAAGGCCATTGCTCTTTCTCCTGCTGTACAAATCAACGTTTTATTTCTAGTGGGAGTTAATAGCACCATTCCTGGGGAAAAGAAAGTTTAGAATCCAGCCCAAATCTATTATTTCACTTAACCTGTGGAATACCGTGGCACTTGGTGCCATGGCCTAGCCTTGAGCTCTGTGGTAACAGGTTGGACTTGATGATCTATGAGGTCTCTTCTGCCCTTGGTAATACTGTGATACTGTGTGTGATACCTGTGCCTCTGCTAACCAGAGGCTGCTGTTTGCCTATTTTGAAGCTGCATTTTGCAGTTATGTGGAGAAGAAACTGAGCATCAGCATGCAGTTATTTTCCACATGGAAAAGGTCTGTTTGTGAATGCTATCTGTTCTGTGTAATAACCAAGCAGTTTGTGTTGATGTTATTGCTCTTGCCCTGCAAGTCTTCTTACCTTATCATTGATTTAAAAGGAAGTGAAGAAAACAGGTTTTTAACATAAAATGCAATACAAAATAAGTTCAATGTATGGAGGATCAGGTATTAGCAATTAGGAGGTGGTGTCTTTTACCATTATCTTGAAAAGGGAGAAAGACGTTAACACAAGTGTTTTCCTACTTCCTTTAGACATCAAAAGTTTGAAAGTTAAAACAGAGTGAATAAAGACAAAAGTAATTAAGTGTCATTATTTCCTCTGAAATAAGAGGATCTTGACTGAAAGCAAAAGGAAAAGAAACTGTGGGGGGGTTGTTTTCAGGATGGCAGGAGCTGTATGTGTTCTTTTTGTTTCAATTTCCAAGTGCTCAAAAACCACATACATTTATCTGTGAGGTAAAACATCAATGATCCTCTGTGGTGTTATAGCAGAAAAATAAATCCTATTACCCAAAATAAAAAGGAAGTGAATACCTTAAGGGGTGTGCTTTGTTGTCACCTGTATTCTCTGCAGTACAAATATCAGCTTGTCAGTGAGGTTGGTCCCTGTGCAGTGCATTCTTTCAGGGTACAAATCTGTCTCCTCTTGACTTACACGCAATAGCTGTGAAATATCTGTATTAGGAAAAATAGAGGTTAAAGCACCTTAAGGGCACTAAATTCTTATCTCTTTTTACTAGCAGTGATGTCAACATGTACTAAAATGTGATGACCTCCTCTCCTCTCTGATAAAAAGGAAAATGACCTGTCTGCTGCCAGGTGGTGATAGATTTGCCTAGGGCACATTTTATTGTCACCTTATTTAGTATTGGTATGTGGAAAAATATGAGAAGCCCTGATATTTCTGCTTACCATAGGGGTTTTGGACTTTTTTTTAGCTACTGATACAATATACTAATGGGTAGGAAGAAGGAACTGGTTCATGCTACCCAAGGAGGCTGTGAGAAAATTCACAAATTCTGTATGGTGTGAGCCTCTGGTATCACAGGACACATGATTTATGCCAAGAGGTTTCTTCTGACCACATCAGATGCTCAAGGTTCACATTCTACGTTTAACCCTGCCTTCTGCTGGTGGCCTTTTGGTGCATGAAAAGCTGACAACTCCAGTCATGACTTGAACTTCTGTGTTGTGCAACTTAGGGAGTTTAATCATGCACTTAGGTAATGCAAATAATTCTTATATTCTGCAAATAATTGGTGTCCTGCTGAAAACACTTTCTCTGTAGCATTCTGCAGCATTTAGGATTCTGTAGCAATTAATTTAGCAGTCGCTGTGGTTGGTTGTCTTCTGTGGGTGCTGAACCACATTAGTAACTTTGAGAGTTGTAGAGCTGGAACATCTCAAAGTGATAAATGTTATTAGTAATTTGCTCTCTACAACTACTTGAAAGGACATTGTAGAGAGGTGGTCTATTCTCCCTAGTGGTCAGTGATAGGATGAGGGAAAATGGCCTTAAACTGCGCGAGGGGAGGTTCAGATTAGGTGTCGGGAGGAATTTCTTTCCTGAAAGGGTTGTCAGGCATTGGAACAGCCTGCGCAGGGAGGGGGTTGAGTCCCCATCGCTGGAGGTGTTTAAGAGAAGGGTAGATGCAACCCTGGACTTCAGGAGGGCCAACTTTGGCCTTTTCAAGCAATTGCTAGGGGAAATCCCATGGGACAGGGTACAGGCAGGCAAAGGAGCTCAGGATAGCTGGTTAACATTCAAAGACCACTTTCTTGCAGCACAAGAAATAAGGAATAAGCACAAGGAATAAGTCAAGGAAGGGAACCAAAAGACC